>CAUYLG010010792.1:0-412374 GCA_963573385.1 Cacajao melanocephalus | reverse complement strand
GCCTCTGCTGGCAGACTGTGACTAGACTACTCTATGCAGGGCAGGGCATCTATGAAAAAAGGTAGCAACATGACAGGAACTTATCAATAAAGTTGACTTTCCTAGGACAGAGCACTGGGAAAAGAGGTGGTTATGAGTTCTGTTGCAGCAGACTTAAAAGTACCTGCCCAGCAGCTCTGCATGGAACAATGGAGCTTCCAGCACAACACTTGATCTCCTATAAGGGACAGATTGTCTCCTCAAGCAGCTCTCTGACACCCATATACCCAAAGAGAAACCTCATAAAGGAGAGCTCAGGCCAACATCTGGCAGGTACCCTTCTGGAACAAAGATAACAGAAGAAGAAACCGGCAGCAACCCATACTGTTCTGCAGCCCCCACAGGTGATCTCCAGGCAAGCAGGGTCTGGAGTGGACCTCCAGCAGCCCTGCAGCAGAGGGGCCTGACTGTTAGAAGGAAAACTAAGAAACAGAAAGAAATAACTTCATCATCAACAAAAAGGACATCCGCCCAGAGACCCCATCCAAAAGTCACCAACTACAAAGACCATAGGTAGATAAAGCCACTAAGATGGAAAGAAACCAGCCCACAAAGGATGAAAACACTAAAAACCAGAACACCTCTTCTCCTCCAAAGGATCACAATTCCTCACCAGCCAGTGATCAAAGATGGATGGAGAATGAATCTGATGAACTGACAGAAACAGGCTTCAGAAAGTGGGTAATAACAAACTTCTTGGAACTAAAAGAACATGTGCTAACACAATGCAGAGAAACTAAGAACCTAGAAAAAAGGTTAAAGCAGATGCTAACTAGAATAAACAGCTTAGAGAAGAATATAAATGACTCGATGGAGCTGAAAAACACAGCATGAGAACTTTGCAAAGCATACACAAGTTTCAATAGCTGAATCGACCTAGCAGAAGAAAGCGTATCAGAGATTGAAAATCAACTCAATGAAATAAAATGAGAAGGCAAGATTAGAGAAAAAAGAATGAAAATAAATGAACAAAGCCTCCAAGAAATATGGGATTATGTGAAAAGATCTAATCTATGTTTGATAGGTGTACCTGAGTATGACAGAGAGAATGAATCCAAGCTGGAAAACACTCTTCAGGATACTATCCAGGAGAACTTCCCAACCTAGCAAGCCAGGCCACCATTCAAGTCCAGGAAATACAGAGAACACCACAGAGATATTCCTCAAGAAGAGTAACTCCAAGGCATATAATCATCAGATTCACCAGGGTTGAAATGAAGGAAAAAAATGCTAAGGGCAGCCAGAGAGAAAGGTCAGGTTACCCACAAAGGGAAGCCCATCAGACTCACAGCAGATCTCTCCGCAGAAACCTGACAAGTCAGAATAGAGTGGGGGCCAATATTCAACATCCTTAAAGAAAAGAACTTTCAACCTAGAACTTCATTTCCAGCCAAACTAAGCTTCATAAGCGAAGGAGAAAGAAAATCCTTTATGGACAAGCAATTGAGGGATTCCATCACCACCAGGCCTGCCTTACAAGAGCTCCTGAAAGATGCACTAAACAAGGAAAGGAACAAAAAGTATCAGCCACTCCAAAAACATACCAAATAGTAAAGACCACCAACACAATGAAGAAAATGCATCAACGAACAGGCAAAACATCCAGCTAGCATCAAAATGGCAGGATCAAATTCACACATAACAATATTAACATTAAATGTAAATGGCCTAATGCTCCAATCAAAAGATACAGTCTGGCAAATTGGATAAAAATTCAAGACCCATCAGTGTGCCGTATTCAGGAAACCCATCTCACGTGCAAAGGACACACATAGGCTCAAAATAAAGGGACGGAGGAAGACTTATCAAGCAAACTGAAAGTAAAAAAAAAGCAGGAGTTGCAATCCTAGTCTCTGATATAATGGACTTTAAACCAACAAAGATCAAAAGAGACAAAGAAGGGCATTACATAATGGTAAAAGGATTGATGCATCAAGAAGAGCTAAGGATCCTAAATATATACACACCCAATACTGGAGCACCCAGGTACATAAAGCAAGTTCTTAACCACCTAGAAAGAGAGTTACACTCCCACACAATAATAGTGGGAGACTTTAATACTCCACTGTCAATATTAGATCAACGAGACAGAAAACTAACAAGGATATCCAGGACTTGAACTCAGATCTGGACCAAGAGGACCTGATATACATCTACAGAAATCTCCACCCCAAATCCACAGAATATACATTCTTCTCAGCACCACATTGCACCTATTCTAAGATTGACCACATAATTGGAAGTAAATCACTCCTCAGCAAATGCAAAAGAACACAAATCATAACAGTCTCTCAGACCACAGGGCAATCAAATTAGAACTCAGAATTAAGAAACTGACTCAGAACTGCACAGCTTCATGGAAACTGAACGACTGGCTCCTGAATGTCTACTAAACAATGAAATGAAGGCAGAAATAAAGATATTCATTGAAACCAATGAGAATGAAGACACAACAAACCAGAATCTCTGGGATGTATTTAAAGCAGTGTCTAGAGGGAAATTTATAGCAATAAATGCCCACATGAGAAGTGAGGAAAGATCTAAAATTGACACCCTATCATTAAATTTGAAAGAGCTAGAGGAGCAAGATAAAAAAAAACTCAAAAGCTAGCAGAAGACAAGAAATAACTATGATCAGAACAGAACTGAAAGAGACAGAGACACAAAAAAACCTTCAAAAAAATCAATAAATCCAGGATCTGTTTTTTTGAAAAGATCAATTAAATAGATCACTAGCCAGATTAATAAAAAAGAAAGGGAGAAGAATCAAATAGATGCAATAAAAAATCATAAAGGGGATATCACCACTGATTCCACAGAAATGTAAACCACCATCAGAGATTACTACAAACAACTCTATGCACATAAACCAGTAAACCTGGAAGAAATGGATAAATTCCTGGACACTTGCACCCCCTCAAGCCTAAACCAGGAAGAAGTTGAAACCTTGAATAGACCAATAACAAGGGCTGAAATTGAGGTAGCAATTAATAGCCTACCAACCAAAAAAAGTCCAAGTCCAGATAGGTTCTCAGCTGAATTCTACCAGACGTACAAAGTGTAGTTGGTACCATTCCTTCTGAAACTATTCCAAACCATCCAAAAAGAGGGAATCCTTCCCAAATCATTTTATGAGACCAATATCATCCTGATACCAAAACTGGGCAGAGACTCAACAACAAAAAACAACTTCACTCCAATATCCATGATGAACAGAGATGCAAAAATCTTCAACAAAATACTGGCAAACTGATTGCAACAGCACATCAAAAAGCTTATCCATCACGATCAAGTAGGCTTGATTCCAGAGATGCAAGGCTGATTCAACATATGCAAGTCTATAAATGTAATTCACCACATAAACAGAACCAAAGACAAAAACCATATGATTATTTCAATAGATGCAGAGAAGGCCTTCAACAAAATTCAACACCCCTTTATGCTAAAAACTCTCAATAAACTAGGTATCGAAGGAATATATCTCAAAACAATAAAAGCTATTTACGACAAACCTACAGCCAATATCATACTGAATGGGCAAAAGCTGGAAGCACTCCGTTTGGAATCTGGCACTAGACAAGGATGCCCTCTGTCACCACTCCTATTCAATATAGTATTGGAAATTCTAGCCAGAGCAATTAGGCAAGAAAAAAAGGTGTATTCAATTAGAAAAAGAAGAAGTTAAATTGTCTCTATGTGCAGATGACATGATTGTATATTTGGAAGACCCTATCATCTCAGCCCAAAATCTCCTTAAACTGATAAGCAAGTTCAGCAACGTCTCAGGATACAAAATCAATGTGCAGAAATCACAAGCATTTCTACACACCAATAACAGACTAATAGACAGCCAAATCATGAGCAATCACCCATTCATAATTGCTGTAAAGGGAATAAAATACCCAGGAATATAAATAACAAAGGATGTAAAGGACCTGTTCAAGGAGAACTACAAACCACTGCTCAACGAAGTAAGAGAGGACACAAACAGATGGAGAAACATTTCATGCTCATGGATAGGAAGAATCAGTATCGTGAAAATGGCCATACTGCCAAAAGTAATTTATAGATTCAACGCTATCCCCATCAAGCTACCAATGACCTTCTTCCCAGAACTGGAAAAAACCACCGTAAACTTCATATGTAACCAAAAGGGAGCCCGCATAGCCAAGGCAATACTATGCAAAAGGAACAAAGCTGGATGCATCACACTACCTGACTTCGAACTATACCCCAAGGCTACAGTAATCAAAACAGCATGGTACTGGTACCAAAACAGAGCTATAGACCAATGGAACAGAACAGAGGCCCAGGAGGCAATGCCACACATCTACAACCATCTGATCTTTGACAAACCTGACAGAAACAAGCAATGGGGAAAAGATTCCCTGTTTAAGAAATGGTGCTAGGAAAACTGACTAGCAGTGTGCAGAAAGCAGAAACTAGACCCCTTCCTGACACCTTACACTAAAATCAACTACAGATGGATTAAAGACTTAAACATAAGACCTAACACCATAAAAACTCTAGAAGAAAACCCAGGCAAAACCATTCAGGACATAGGCATAGGCAAGGACCTCATGACTAAAACACCAAAAGCATTGTCAACAAAAGCCAAAATAGACAAATGGGACCTAATTAAACTCCAGAGCTTCCACACAGCAAAAGAAACAATCATTAGAGTGAACTGGCAACCAACAGAATGGGCAAAAATTTTTGCAATCTATCCCTCTGACAAAGGGTTAATATCCAGAATCTACAAAGAACTAAAACAGATTTCCAAGAAAAAATCAAACAAACCCATCCAAAAGTGGGCAAAGGATATGAGCAGAAACTTTTCAAAAGAAGACATATATGAGGCCAACAAACATATGAACAAATGCTCATCACTGGTCATTAGAGAATTGTAAACAAAAACCACATTGAAATACCACTTCATGCCAGTTAGAATGATGATCATTAAAAATCTGGAGACAACAGATGCTTGAGAGGATGTGGAGATATAAGAACACTTTTACACTGTTGGTGGTAATGTAAACTAGTTCAACCATTGTGGAAGACAGTATGGCCATTCCTCAAGGATCTAGGAATAGAAATTCCATTTGACCTACAGCATGGAATACAATGCAGCCATAAACAATGATGAGTTTGTGTCCTTTGTAGAGACATGGATGAATCTGGAAATCATAATTCTCAGCAAACTGACACAAGAACAGAACATCAAACACCACATGTTCTCACTCATAGGCAGCTATTGAACAATGAGAACACATGGACACAGGGAGGGGAGCATCACACACTGGCATCTGTTGTGGGGATCAAGGGAGGGACAGTGGGGGTTGGGGAGGTTGTGGAGGGATAACATGGGGAGAAATGCCAGATGTAGGTGATGGGGGGATGGAGGCAGCAAACCACATTGCCATGTGTGTACCTATGGAACGATCCTCCATGACCTGCACATGTACCACAGAACCTAAGGTACAATTAAAAAAAAAAAAAAAGAAAAGAAATAATAGACACCCATACAGGAAAAGAAGTCAAACTATCTTTATTGATGATATAATTCTATACCTAGAAAATCCCAAACACTCCATCAAAAGACTTCTATAACTGATAAATGATTTAAGCAATGTTTTAGGATACAAAATTAATGTACAAAAATAAGTAGTATTTCTATACACCAATAATCCCCAGGCTGAGAATCAAGTCAATAACACAATCTCATTTACAACAGACACAAAGAAAATGAAATACTTAAGAATATCGCTAACCAAGGACATGAAATATCTCTACAAAGAGAACTACATTGAACACTATTGAAAGAAATCAGAAATTACACAAACAAGTGGAAAAATATGCCATGATCATGGATAGGAAGAATCAATATTATTAGAATGACTGTACTCTCCAAAGAAATTTACAGATTCACTGCCATTTCTATCAAACTACGAAGATTATCCCTCACAGAATTAGAAAACACTATTCTAAAATGCATACAGAGCAAAAAGAACTCAAATAGCTAAAGCAATTCTAAGCAAAAAGAACAAAGCTGGAGCCATAACACTACCTAACTTCAAACTATACTATAAGACTGCAATAACAAAAACAGCATGGTACTGGTATAAGAACAGACATATACACCAATTGAACAAAATAGTAAACTCAAAGCCTAACACAACCACTCTGTTCTTTGATAAGGCCAATGAAAACAAGCAAGGGAAAGGATTTCTGTTCAACAAATGGTGCTGGCTTAACTGGCTAGCCATATGAAAAAGACTAGAACTAGACTCTTACCTTTCATCATATACAAAAGTAAACTCAAGATGGATTTAAATGTGATCTGCCCAGGAAGGTACTGTGTGGCACTGTGTGTGAGTTCACTCCGCGATACTGGGTGCTGCTTCCTACTCCCGTGTGTGAGAGTTCCTCCTGCTTTGTGAGGTCATACTTTAAACTATTTTATGGTGTAGTTGTATACACAATTACATTCTATAATTCTCATTGCTTATCATTTTATATACCACTCTGTGTATCTGTTCACACTCATCAGCAGGCACACTACTATCCAGTGTATTAGCTCAGGCTGTGTGGGGTTCACACTACTACACAGTGTATTAGCTCAGACTGTGTGGGGGTCATACACAGTGTATTAGGTCAGACCGTATGGAGGTCACACTACTACACAGTGTATTGGCTCAGGCTGTGTGGTGTTCACACTACTTTCCTGTGTGTTAAGTTCAGGCTGTATGGTGTTCATGCTATTACCCTGCATGTTAGCCCAGGCTGTGAGTTCACATTACCACCCTGTGTGTTAGTTGAGGCTGTGTGGAACTTACATTACTACATCGTGTGTTAGCTCAGGCTGTGTGGAGTTCATGCTACTACTCTGCATATTAGCTCAGACTTCTTGGAGTTCACACCACTACACTGCATGGTGATTCACACAGAGGAGAATATTTGAAAACTGTGAAGATCATAATTTTATAGTACTGCGTTCGGCAGTATTAAATCTGAGGGCCTCAAGACCTGACATCATTCTTAAAAAATTGATGATAAGGAAAATACTTTCCAAGTTCATATCTTTTATGAGACTAGTGGGCAGAACAGTTACGTTTAGCATTGACATTGTTTATCTGCCAAGTCTGTAAGTCAGAAGTTGAAGCTACATCAAAGTTTCGTGTATGTGGCAGTGATTTCTGGTGTTGGCACTTCTAGTGTTAGTGGTGCCCAGGAGAGGCTTTTATTTAGAGTTTGCAGCGAGGGACAAGGGAGAAACCACTCTTTATGGATTTGTGATAATTCACATGGATAGTGGGGCACATGGTCTGAGTTTGGCTCTGGCTATGTTAACCTCAAAAGCTGCGGCCAAGGGTTTATATTTCCAACACCTAAACAGTGTCTTTGCCCAAGAAGGGTGGTAGATTTTGTTAACATAGGAATAAAATTTGGGATGGAATATCAAATAGAAAGTAGGTACAGAGTGGTCTCTGAATTGATTTTTTATTGGTATATGCCTCAGATCTATTTAAGGACCTTTTGGTGGGGATGGTAGGTCAAAGCCTAAAGTGACCTAAAGGTAGCCAGGAGTATACCCAAAGAGCAGAAGTAGGTGTTGAGTTCTGGACATATGAAGGCAGGGGCCAGAGGGCACAGAGAGTTTGCTGAGCCCTTAAAAGGCAATCAGCCACACAGCTCTGGTTGATGACTGACTCAGTGGCCAAGCCCAAAAAGTTAAGAAAACAGAAACACAGGGAAAGTAGGGAAGAGACACATTCTCACCCCTGTACTCTAAGAGGAGGAGTTTTCCCTACACAGTCCTCGACACCAGCCTTGCCTTTGCTCTTTGCACCCAGGAAGTGGGGTGAGTTGTCTGGTTGATGTCTGATAGTCACTGGTGCAGGTCTCTTTGGGGCGTGTTTCCCTGCCACATCTGTTCAGTTCAGGAATACTGGGGAAGAGTCTCTTCTCCAGCTCAATGTTCCCTGAGGAAAGTTGTAGCAAGGCAGCCATCGCCACTGCACACCTAACCCTGTACTCCAGCTAGTTTTTGTCAGTCTCTATCTGCCTAGATCCTTTGCACCTTTCAATAAGTCAGAACTCAGATAGTGAGAAGGTTCTAATGGATTAGCCTTCTAAACCCCCAAACTTCCTATCAGTTCCTGTAGTTTTAATTTTGACTTGTTCATATAGGGTTTATATATGATTAACGTCTGTCTTCTTTTTTTTTTTAATTGCATTTTAGGTTTGGGGGTACATGTGAAGAACACGCAAGATTGTTGCATAGGTACACACATGGCAGTGTGATTTGCTTCCTTCCTCTCCATCACCTATATCTGGCATTTTTCCCCATGCTATCTCTCTCCAACTCCCCACCCCCCGCTGTGCCTCCCCTATTTCCCCCTGACAGACCCCAGTGTGTGATGCTTCCCTCCCTGTGTCCATGTATTCTCATTGTTCAACACCCACCTATGAGTGAGAACATGTGGTATTGATTTTCTGTTCTTGCATCAGTTTGCTGAGAATGATGGTTTCCAGGTTCATCCATGTCCCTACAAAGGACACGAACTGTGTTTCCGTTTTATCTGTGAGGCTGAACATCTTTCACAAGTTCATTGGCCATTGCTTGTGGAGTGCATGAGGATCTCGTTTTTTATCTGCTCAGATTTCAGTGTACCCATTGTTGGTTTTTTTTTTTTTTTTTTTAAAACAAGTGTTCTCACCTAACAAAGCCTGTCCATGATATTTTTCATACCAGCTAAGACGCTTTTGGTCTCAACTTGCAAAACACCCAACTAACAATAGCTTAAATAACAAAGACGACCAGGCTTGGTGGCTCATGCCTTTAATCCCAGAACTTTGAGAGGCCAAGGCAGGAGGATCACCTGAGGTCAGGAGTTTGAGACCAGCCTGGCCAACATGGTGGAACCCTGTTTCTACTAAAAATACAAAAAAATTGGCTGGGTGTGGTGGTGGGTGCCTGTGTTCTCAGCTACTCAAGAGGCTGAGGTGGGAGAATTGCTTCAACCTGGGAGGTGGGGGTTGCACTCCAGCCTGAGCCACAAAGCAAGACTCCATCTCAAAAACAAAAACAAAAACAAAACAAATAAACCCCCAAGACCCCTAAACAACAGCACCAAAAAGCAAAGAATCATCTCACACAGCAAGAATCATGGCTGTAGGTGGTTCCAGGGTAGGTTTAGAGGTAGATGTAGACCCGGTGTCCCTGTCTTTGTTTTTTGCCATCCTCACTATGTTGGCCATATCTCTTCTGGTGGTCCCAGGACCTCTGCTGCACTTCCTAGGAGGATGTTATTGTTCTACATAAGCAGGAAGCAGGAAGGAGGATGGCAAAACTCAGCCTTTGAACCGTCTGTTGTTCTTTGACTAGGGTCAAATTCTTTCTTAGAATCCTCCTGAAGCCTTGCCCAATATCTCATAAGCCAGAATTGGTCACATGTCTTTATTAGATGAATTGTTGGCAACCACAACAATCTACCTCATGGGCTGTATTGCACACCTAAGCTGGAAGTTGCTGATGGAACGAGGCATTATAGATCCAGAGAGAAGGAAGGTGTATTCAATTTTAATTTATAATAACCCATCTAAAACCCAGGGTCTTAGACTGACAGATCCCAATACAAAGGTCAACATCTTGGAGGATTTCTAAAATTAGATTCTTGTTTACTCATAAAATGAAGCTGTGTTCCCCCGCTTGGGCTGCACGAGGTTAAGGGGCTCTCAAAAGGTGGTAGAAAAAACATTACTTGGCGATTTCACATTTCTGCATAGGAATTTACTAGGCTCTGATGTGTGTGTTTTAAAATTAAAACTGAGTCTTAGTTTAAGGTTCAGGCCAATCTCAGTTCATCCATGGGAGCTGAGCAGGTTGCAGCCCAAACAAAATCCAGTGGCATGGACAAAGGGGGAAATGGCTGTGGGTAGGCAGCCACCTGAGCCTCCCTCTCCCCAAAGATAATTGGATGATTAGTTTTCTGTCCAGCTGTTTCCTCCATGGCCTGCTTCACAGCTCTCTCCCTGGCACTTCCCTCTACCACTCTTCTTTGGTGGGTCACTTTTCTGAAAACCATGTCTTCCTCTTTTTGTTTTCTCTCTCTCCTTTTGCAAAAGCCCAATCCTTCAGTAACTTCCTGAGAGATAATGCATAAGAGATACAAGCTGAACCTTGCCTGTGTGAGAATGTCAATATTCCATCCTCATGTTAGACTCATCGTTTAGTTGGAATAGAATGTTAGGCTTCAAATAATCTTTTTTTTTTTTTTTTTTTTTTTTGAGATAGAGTCTTACTCTGTCACCCAGGCTAGAGTGCAGTGGCATGATATTGGCTCGCTGCAACCTCTGCTTCCTGAGTTCCAGTGATTCTCCTGCCTCAGCCTTCCAAGTAGCTGGGACAACAGGCATGCACCAACACGCCTGGCTAATTTTTGTATTTTATTTTATTTTTTGAGATGGAGTTTTGCTCTGTCCCCTAGGCTAGAGAACAGTGGTGTGATCTTGGCTCACTGCAACCTCCACCTCCCCGTTCAAGCCATTCTCTTGCCTTAGCCTCCCAAGTAGCTGGGATTACAGGCACATACCACCAAGCCCAGCCTAATTTTTGTATTTTTAGTTGAGAGAGGATTTTGCCATATTGGTCACACCGGTCTTGAACTCCTGAACTCAAGTGATCCACCTGCCTTGGCCTCCCAAAGTGCTGGGATTATAGGTGTGAGCCACTGCGCCCAGCTCAAGTAATCTTCTCTCTTAATTTTGGAGGCATTGCTCCATTATTTTCTTATTTCCAAAGCCTAGAAGTCCACAGTCATCCAGATTCCAGATCCTTTGATGAAAACCCTACTTCCATTCTCAAAAGCTCTTCAGTTCTCTTTATCTCTGGACTTCCGGAACCCACAGGGCTGTACTGTGGTGTTGAGCCCTCACGGAGCTCTCTCAGGCAGAGAGTTCTACCTATAGCCCTGGGTAATGTGCTTGTTTCATGCCTTGAAATAGTTTCCTTCCCTCTGTGTTTCTCTGTGCCAAATTCCTGGAACTTTTGCTGGTTGCATGGTAGACTTCCTGGATTAACCCCTTAGCACTCATCATTTTTTGGCCAAGTTTTCCTCTCTTTATCTCTTTGTTTTACTTTTTATGAGATTTTTGGCTTGATTGTCTAAACTCAAGTTGTTTATTTGCTTTTATGGTCTTACTGAGAACTCATTTTTGTTCTTTAATAGATTCCCTTTTGCAGCATCATATTTTATGTATGAAATATGGCCTTGAGGATTTATGTTTTTTGAGATTTTCTTCTGTTTCTTGAATTTTCTGTTGTCTCTAGCTTCCTTTTGTTTTGCTTCATTTTTAGTATGTTTTCCTGTCCTAAGAGAAAGAAAGCATACTAAAAACAAAGCAAAACAAGGAACCTAGAGACATTGGCCTGTCCACATTCGTGAAGCAGGCACCCAAAGGTTGGTTAGAGGCTCTGAGTATATGGACTGGGTGGGTTGACAGGAGGGCCTTATGTAGGATGATTGGGGCGTAGGCTAACCTTCTGATGAAATACTCCAACCTGTCAAAGCATGTTGGCGTTTACTCTAGACCAGTTCCAATCTGGTCTTGAAACTACCTCACAGTGGATCTCTGTAGCATCAAGTTTTTGCCTTGTTAATTTATTCATATCCTTTAAGACACCAAACTTCCTTAGGCCTCAGTTTCCTTGTCTATAATAAGATGGAATTGGGCTAGGTGACCTCAAATGACTCTTTTTACTCTACGGTTTTATAATATGATTCAAGGCAGAGATTAGTTAAGAGATGGAAGCATATTAGAGGGAATCAACTATGCTAAAATATAAAAATCCTTTGAAGCTGTCAGGAGATAGGCTTCTAGAATCTAATAAAAATTTTGACTCATTGGAGACCTGACTCAAAGGGAGATAATTAGAAATAAACTTGGGAGGGAGGATTCAAGGAGGGCTAATATTTGTGGCAGCGTCTTAATTAATTTTGCCTATGCCCTCGGGATGCTGAAGTCACCAGGTTTTGCAGTCTACCTCTTGGGCTGTATTGCACACCTAAGCTGGACGTTGCTGATGGAATGAGGCATTATAGATCCAGAGAGAAGGAAGGTGTATTAGATTTTAATTTATAATAACCCATCCAAGACCCAGGGTCTTAGACTGACAGATCCCAATACAAAGGTCAACATCTTGGAGGATTTCTAAAATTAGATTCTTGTTTACTCGTAAAATGAAGCTGTGTTCCCCTCTTTGGGGCTGCATGAGGTTAAGGGGCTCTCAAAAGGTGGAGGAAAAAACATTACTTGGAGATTTCACATTTCTGCATAGGAATTTACTAGGCTCTGATATGTATGTTTTAAAATTAAAACTAAGTCTTAGTTTAAACGCTGTTTGCTTACTTAGACTGTCAGTTCCTGCAAAATTGGTGCTTGTATCCCTCCTTTTAATGTATCATTCACACAGTACGTGTAGTTTGTGTTTATTACATATTCCAGTCAATGAATATACTGAGATCCAAACATGCCCTAGAAAACCGCTTCCTTTTTATCTACCTCTAACTCACGATGAAAATCCATAGGTCACCCTTCAAGTTCAGCGTGTTCTAAGCAGGCTGAGGATCGGAACTGGGGCTAGTTTAAAAGATGAAGGTACATTCAGCTCCACTTGACAGAATTCCAATGTCACAAAATTCCTTGAGGAATAACATCTTGGCCAATATTCCTCACGTCAGCAGCGTGACTTGTCTTGCAGTCACCTCAATATCATATTGCCTGAGTAGAAATATAGCTAACCTGTCATAATGGTATTTACACAGAGTGCAGGAGAGAGTGATGATGGGGAAGACATTTAGGGGAGATTTCCTGGATTTATGATATTGATTTTTGTTCTTTGTACGTGGAAGAAATTAACATCCTTCCTCCTGGAAATATGTTCTCTGTAATAAGCCTAGTTAACTTTATGAAATACAACTTACCAGGTTAGTGTTTGCCAAGGAGGAAGACTGTGCTGAATTCAGAGAGGGGCTGGTTTCACTCCAGGAAGGAGCTCTATTACATTGCAGTCAAGGGAGGGGAAAGCTTAGGCTGTCTTTGGTCCTGGCAACGTTGATAAAAGTCAAGTCTTCGTTGGGGAAACTTGTTTAAGAAATCATTAGGGAGAGCCAGGCATGGTGGCTCATGCCTATAATCCCAGCACTTTGGGAGGCCGAGGGGGATGGATCACCCGAAGTTAGGAGTTCGTGACCAGCCTGGCCAACATGGTGAAACCCTGTCTCCACTAAAAATACAAAAGTTAGCTGGGCATGGTGGTGCATACCCGTAGTCCCAGCTACTTGGGAGGTTGAAGCAGGAGGACTGCTTGAATCTGGGAGTTGGCAGTTGCAGTGAGCTGAGATTGTGCCACTGCACTCCAGCCTTGGTGACAGGGTGAGACTCTTTAAAAAAAAAAAAAGAAAAAGAAAAAAATAATTGGAGAGGAGGGAGGATTTGCATTACAGCACATACTGAGGGGCTGCTTTTTATGTTTGTGTTCTAATAGAACAGTTCATCATTTATCTATTTAACAGACCTTTACTAAGGGCTAGACACTGTCTTCATCATTCAGGTGTGAGGAGTTGCCTTTAGGGAGCTTACAAACCAGAAGAGGAAACCAACCAAACCATCCTCTTAGCAGCTGACCATGGAGGCTTGAACTCGGGACATTCAGAATGTCCCAGAAGCTTTATAATATAGGAAACTGAGTTTTGGAAAAGGCTAAATAAATCTCTATATCACATTTAGTTCTCCAGTGCCCAGCACGGTACCTGGCTTCCACTTTGAAATCAGTCCTTCTAAAAATATGGCGATGGCTTTTCATCATTTTCCCCATTCTTAGGGATCTACAGTAACTTCCTATGTTACCTGCTGCACTCAAGATCAAAAGCCTATGCCTGAGTTTTAAGTCTGCTCATAATTTAGCTTATCTTCCTTTCTGGCCACAGGGGTATAGCCCCCTGGGGTGCAGATTTTGCCTCTGAGATTGCTCTCATCAGCTGGTACCCTCTCATAGAGTCTCGAGATTGCTAAACCGTTGGTAGATAGCTGCTGTCCCAGGAACACTGCTACCCCCTAGATCCATGTGTGCTTTTGCCTGGGACTCACCCATCTGTCCACAACCCAGGAACTAAACAAGCGTTGATGGCTGGGAACCAGGAAGCACCAGCCTCATCACTGTCTGCTCTGCTCCATCTGAGCCCCAGTCAGGCAGCTGGTGAAACACTTTGTGTGCACCGTGCACAGACCCAGGGAATGCACTCTGCACTCTTTCTACCTTCCCTGCTTGCTCCTCTTCTTCTTTGCTTGTTTAGGTGCTTCTGTTTTTCAAGATCGAATGCAGCAAACATTATCTATGCACTTAATGATGATTTATTGAGGGCCTACAAAACGGGCGCAGTGGTACAAAACAGACATCGCCAGACCCGCGTGGAGCCTAGAGTTCAGATAGAGGAAAGAAGTTATATCAAACAATCATATAAATCAGCAAATGCCCTGGGGGAGTGGAAGCAGAGTGTTAGGGCCGTGGGGTCTGTGGGAACTGGAACCTTGGTGTCTGGCTGGGTCTTTGCACCTGGGCCCTGGACCTGCTCTGGGGATGGGGACGAGGAGGTCAGAGAAGCTTTCCATGCAGTCCTGGCCTTTGGGCTGAGGTCTGAGTAGATGTTAACTAGGCGTATAGGAGACGAGGGAGTGTCATTCAGCAGGAGTGGCATGTATAAAGTCTCTTGGGTAAGAGAAGTATTGTGCATTTCAGGAATTGACAGTAGCCAGTGTGGCAGCCTAAAAGTCCCATTTCTCCCATGGACTTTTCCAGAACTCCTCAGAATTATATCTTTATAGCCTCTTATTGATTCATTCGTAAAGAGATTGATGGCTTCAACAAGCACTAATTTGGGACCTATTGTGTACTGTGCCAGGCACGGAGAATACAAAGCCTGCTGCAAGTGCCCACGGTACTTTTTCCTTTCCCTTTATGCTCAGTCCACTTTTTTTTTTGAGACGGAGTCTCACTCTCTTGCCCAGGCTGGAGTGGAGTGGTGTCAGTCCACTTTTATTTTATTATTTTTTTTAGAAACAGGGTCTCACTCTGTCACCCAGGCTGGAGTGCAGTGCCGCAGTTACAGCTCATTGCGGCCTCGGCCTCCCAGGCTCAAGTTATCATCTTGCCTCAGCTCCTGAGTAGCTGGGACTGCAGGTGCACACCCCCATACCCAGCTAAATTTTGTATTTTTTGTAGAGATGGGTTTTCACCATGTTGCCCAGGCTAGTCTCAAACTCCTGGGCTCAAATAATCCTCCTGCCTTGGCCTCCCAAAGTGCTGGGATTACAGGTATGAGCCACTGCACTTGGCGTCAGCCCACTTTTAAATATTGTCTGTTGCTTACTACCCCTTCCTTGTACCCATCAGAGGCCATAAGTTACGTTCTGAAGGGACTGTGTTCTAGAGTACCCTAGAGTCTGGGACAGAGCCTGGCACAGAGAAGGTGTTCAACCTATGTTTGTTGAATGAATAATTGTTTGAATTAAAGCCTGATGAGACATGGTTATGACCTTAAGGATCTTACATCTGGCCATGGCTTAGCATATTACTTTGCATTATTCTTTAATTGCTTCATGTGCAAGTTCTCTCCCACCAGACTGTAAGCTCTCAGCGGGCAGGACAGTCAATTAGGAATTGGCTGTGCAGCATTAGTCTAAGACTATAAGGAGAGGATATGATTTGAGTTAGAATCTAGCCGATGGACAGAAGTTTGCAAAATAGAATCCATCTTGATAAAATGAAGTCTTTTGAAACTTCTAGGAAAAATCATTTTGAGAGTTAATAGTAATAGTAATAATTATAATAAAGTTTAACTCAATTCTCTCAGCACTGTGGTGCTGCTTCTGTGAATTCCTGGCTTTACAATTCAGGGTTCCGTGTTTATCGGGATTGAAGAAGGTGTTTAGCCTGCCAGGTAAGCACCGTCTGTATTTTATTTTTTGACATTTGAGAAGCACTGCACATAGACCCAATCTCCGTCCACTTCCCATCTCAGCTTCCTGGGTTACTGCCTGAACTCTCACATAGAAAGGTGACATGGAATAGGGGAGGGACAGTGGGAGGTGGGGAGGTGGGGAGAGATAGCATGGGAAGAAAAGCCAGATATAGGTGAAGGGGAGGAAAGCAGCAAATCACACTGTTTATTTTTTTGAGACAGGGTCTCACTCTATCATCCAGGCTGGAGTGCAGTGGTGTAATCATAGCTCACTGCAGCCTCGAACTCTCAGGCTCAAGCAAACCTCTTGCTTCAGCCTCCTGAGTAGCTGGGACTTCAGGTATGCACCACTATGCCCAGCTAATTTTTATTTTTTTGTAGATAAAGGGCCCCACTATGTTGCCCAGGTGGGTCTTGAACTCCTGGTTTCAAGTAATCCTTCTACCTCAGCTTCCTAAAGTGCCGGAATTACAGACATGAGCCACTGCACCTGACCCTCTTCTGCCTATGACTTCGTTTCTCCTGATCTTTATATGGCTGACTTCTTTTCAGTTAGCAGGTAACAGGAATCAGTTCAGATGTTACCTCTTATTACATCCCCAGGCCATCCTGTTTTATTTTCTTCATAGCACCTCTTACCTGAAACCATCTTATTTATTTACTTATTTACTGTCTGTCTCCTCTGCCAGAACCCAAGTTTGATTTTAGCAGGAACCTTATCTGTCCCGATTACTGCTGTATCTCCGAAACCCAGAGCAGTGCTGATTTTGCATATCATGCATATAATGTGTATGCCTTATACACTCAGTAAATGTTTTTGAATCAATGAGCAGTTGAATAAAATGGATTCACTGAAAGAAATGCTTTCTTAAAGAAGGAACAATTCTCCATTTTAAAATGGGGAAAAGAACTTCTTTGGTTCCTATTCTTACCTGTGGAATGGAAACATAAATATTTGTGGAACTGAAACATGCTAATGCGTAAGAAAGCTTTCAGTTGCAAATGCAGTGGAGAGTGGTGATAAATGAATGATGATTACAAGATTAGCATGCTATGGGAGTCGTGTTTTAGGCCAACTCGTAATTCTGAAATAGGGTTTGGAAGAGAGTTTCACCTGGGTTATGTAAGAGTCATGGCTATGACCTAGTGGCAGGCACTAGCCTGGGGGAAACAGGGCTTGCATTCAGGTTCTGGTTCTGCATCTTCTTAGCCACGTGACTTCAGGCAATTCCCTTAACCCTGGTGGGGCTCCATTCACTTACAGGTGAAATAGGAACATACCAACCAGCATGGTGGCATGTGAACTCAAAGAGGTGATGGATATAGTTCACATAGCACAGGATGGGGAGAAGGGAAGAACTGTCCCCACATGGCCCCACTCTCCCGTGGCTCTGCACTCCAGCCCTGGCAATGTGGGCACAGGGGTCATGCCAAATAAAGGTCTGCTGAGTGCTGGCTGAGGGACACTCACTCTTATCCAGCTCCTGTGGTCAGAAGCCAGCTTTCCACAAGCCTCACAGACATGACGTACTGGAGCTTGAATTTCAACCATAGCCAAAAAAGCAAGGTCCCATTCCCTCACCTCTCATTACTCAGTGTCTTCCGGGGATTTCCCAAAGAGTGGCCAAGCTCAAGACTATCAAGAGATGAAGCCCCCACCACTGGAGGATGGACTGTGTGGGGGTGGGGAGGAGGCTGACACTAAGAAAGGGCAGGCCGTGCTGTGGGCGACTGTGGGCGGCTGTGGCTAACTACAGGAAGGCACCCGAGCCCCAGTCATCTCTAGGTGAGGAAGCCCAGGCCGCGATGCGGCTGCGGTGCTGAACGGTTGGGGTAGAAGCTACTGTCTCCCCTGCAACAGGTTGTGCTGGTCTGTGGGATGGCCAGTCATGGTTCCCTTCTACATGTGTCTCCTGTCGAGGCTGGCTGTGAAGACCCTGCGTTCAGGAAGAGTTGTATGGCATGGGCCAGGAGTGGGGTTCCCCAGCTCTCCTCCTTTAATGGTCGCTCATGCGTCATGGTTACATATTGGGCATCCAAGAGCACTGTATGGCTTCCGATGGTCCGTCCTGTTTGATGGCTCTGTGTCTCTCAGCCTTCTCCCTTTGGCCTAGAAGATCTGTCCTCTATAGCCAGCAGCCGAGAGGAGATTTCCACAGCGATTTCTATCCACTGTGGTCCTGCGGAGAGAAGTGGCATCTCTGTTCGTGGCTGGGGATGGGCAATTGTAAGGCAGTATGTGGGGCACAGTCTCTCAGGTGCCCTGTGTGTCGCTGGGTCTTGCCTGTGTGTTTGGGAGAAGGACCAGCTGGTGAACATTGCCTGGCAGTGGTGTGAGCCACTGTTTTCCAGCTGCCATGATAGGACTGCTTCCAGGTCACCGGAAAGACAGGGCAAGATTGACGCCTAGTGTTGCCCCTGCTGGCGGAAGCTGTGGGCCAAATGGCCAGAGGACTAGATGAGGGGCTGGGGGGCTGCATGATTGGATTCCAGTCCCACTTCTGCTTCTTATTGGCCATGGAACCTGGAGCCTCAGAGCCCTCATCTAAAAACTGAAGGGGTTGTTCAGGAAGCTGAGGCAGAAGAATCTCTTGAACTTGGGAGGCAGAGGTTGCAGTGAGCCAAGAGCACACCGCTGCACTCCAGCCTGGGTGACAAAGCAAGACTCCAGCTCAAAAAAACAAAATAAAATAAAATGAGGTGGTTGGACCAGGACCTGGAGACGGCTAAGGTTCTTGCTATAGGAGTCTCAGAGGCCCCAGAGTGCAGAGGCACATGGTTGCAGGACTTTATCCAGGTCCAGAAAGCAGCTTGACTCAGTGCTGCAAGGACCGCCCCCCCGCCCCTGCCCTGCATCCTGCTAGGCTGCATTTAAGGAGCAGAGAACCTTGGCAGCTTTAACTTATCTGTCCCCACAACCCCCGAGGAGGAGTGCATCATCAGGGAGGGGGACACTCCTTTTACAGACGGAGAACTGTTGGAGTGGTGGCTTTGCAGCCCAGCGGCCAGTCTTCTCTGGGGTGAGCAGCCCCAGGTCCCCCTGCCCCCCACCAGCCTTGGTATTTGCTAATTTCCCTTCCCAGGACAAATGCATCACTATCACTCTTAAAATGAAGTGTCCAGATGGAAACACAACACAGATGTGGCCCAGTCATCCCAAAGGAACGCAAGAAAGCTGCTGAGATTGCCCAGAATTCAGGCATTTCCCCAGCGGGCCCTATCCTCTGTTTATTCCAAATCCATGGCATCTTTTTTTTGTTTGTTTTTGTTGTTGTTGTTGTTTTGTTTTTAAGATAGTCTTGCTCTGTTGTTCATGCTGGAGTGCAGTGACATGATCATAGCTCGCTGCAGCCTTGAACTCCTGGCCCTAAGCGATCCTCTCTCCTCAGCCTCCCACAATGCTGGAATTACAGGCATGTGCCACTGTGCTGGGCCCATGGCATCTTATTAAACATCTATCCATCGCAAGCTGAGAAAGAGGTTCCGTTTGTTAACGTTCCTTGTGTTTCTAAGTTTGCTTAATGAAGGCCCTGTTTAAAGGGAAGGACTGCCTCTAGCTCCCCCTGGAGGATAGCTGGCTGGGATTCCACAGCCTCAGCCCTGGGAGCTTCTCTGTAGGTCTTAAGGCCGCAGACAGATTAATGACCTGGGTCATTTTGTTTATTAAAATATCATCTTGGGGGTTCTTTATAGCATTGTAAAAATGGTTCGACTGAGTCCCTTCTGTCTTCTCCAGCCAGTGCCTCTTGGCACTCTTCTTTGTAACTTCGGCACTTGGGGGCTTCTCTGGGCCTCTGCTTGCTCATCTTTAGAATAAGGTCATTTTTTTTTCCAGTTGTAACTTAATTATATAATTCTTTATATGAATTATATGTAGTTAGATAAGGACTCGTCTTTACAACTACAATAACTGCTATTTTTGTATCCCCTCTTTTAGGAATTTATTGTAGTCCTTAAAAAAGGACTCAACCTTTTCCTAACTTTCTGCCTCCAAATTCCTATTTCTTGCCATCTCTTGACGTTTTGCCTCTCCCCACCCCTCTGCGTGGTGTTCCAAGCTCAGCGGGTGGCAGTAGTGGTTCAGAACGGTGTCTCTGGAGGGTGCTCTGGGCCCTTCACTAACCAGCTGGGCAACCCCAAGTAAGTCGCATAACCTCTCTGTCTGCCTCATTATCTGTAAGAAAGGGATATGGTAGCAGTTGCCTTACAGCAAATGAATTAATAATTGATAAGATAAATGCATATAAAATGTTTAGAATAGTGAAAAATAGTGTTTAAAGAAGCATTCATTGTTATTGTTGTGTTTCTATGGGGTGAAGTAGCCAATAAAACCCAAGGTTACCACCAGACTGTTTTTCTCTAGGAAATATAACAAGCAAGCAAGCAGAAGACATGGATCCTTAAGTTTCTAATGAGCAGGAGACTAGCACAGAGTGGGCCTCAGAGGGTAGGAAAAGCCAAGGGCTTAAGAGACATAAGATTTCCTGGGTCACACCCAGGAGACCATTCACTAGCTTCCCACTGGGTAGCAAACACCAACTGAGGACCTAGATGACGCAGACACTGCAGCAGGTACAAAAAAACCATCTGGTCATTGGAGGACTCAGGCCAGTTGGGGAAATACACTGGTCGATAAACAATTATAGTGCCCTGTAAGGTCTGGAAAAGGGCATCCTAGGAGTCTGGAGTTTATAGAAAGGAATTGGGAAGGGCACCGAGAAATAGGACAAGCGGGATCCAAGGGAGTGAGGACTTGGTGACGTGAAAGGCTTCAGGGGCACTATAGGCAAATCCATAAGCCACATGCCACATAGGCCACCTGGCTTCTCAAAGAGATGCACACTATAAGTTAGGGGAGAAAAGTTAGAAAACTACTTCTCAAAATAAAGTACAACAGTGAAGCCAAATTTATTTGGAACTGATTCTTTCTTAAAGAATGTAACCATATACAAACTCTGAATAACCACGGTTCACCATGACCCTGTTTTTAGGGGCCCAGCCAGGAATGAGGGTCAGTACCTTGGAGAGCTCCAAAGGGTTCCAAAGGGCTGAGGCACGCACTAGTTCAGCATGAGGCAGAAGCCTGCTACCAGGATCGCTGCGGAGCCAGCCCCTACTGGTGTGGGCTTCCATTGCCAAGGCTGGGGCTTCTCTTCTTACATGGAGGCCCTAGGGAGTAGGGGATGGTGGATGGGGGCAAGGGACCTAAGATGGACATCTGGTACTTGCCCTCTCTCTGGATGGAGTCTTCTTGGTACCCAGCAGAGATCATTGCACTCATCCTGGAGTCAACTAGAAGGCCCTGCCACTAGAACGTTTTGGAATTTTGCTTTCCTGCAAGTGGTCGGTAGCACTTCTCCAGTGGAGGTGACTTAGTTATTTGAGATAAGCAATTGAAAGGATTGTTGCTGCCTGAAAGCAGAATCAAAAAAGTGGGACAAGCTTCATAGCAGTTCTGCCATTTCAACCTCGTGGATGTGGATTTCTACAATTACCCGATCACTCCAGGTCTTGTGGGCAGCTGGGGAACTATCCATGAGCTGCAGGATGAGGCCTGACTTTGAAATGTTGGTGGTGGCTTTTGGCCCTGAATACTGGAGCCTGATTAAGTTTTATGCCAGTCAGGTGTAAGACTTGACTGGCTGCAATTTGGGAAGCTGCACCCACATGCATCTGGTGTGTTCATGTACACTGTTCTTTTCCATCAGATGGGCATGTAATCTGGATATTTCTCTATTGGAATAAGACATTTAAAAATAATTTATAGCTTCAGGAAAATCCCCAGTCAAGTGTGGACTCTGGTGAGATGGAGATCTCGGCAGATTTATCCTCAGGGACCCTCTGCGTCCCCTTTTTCTTCCATCTCAGCCCTCCTCCCATTCACTTGCTCCTCATGTGTTTATTGAGTGTCTTTTTGTGTATAGGCCCAGGATCTGCACCCACAGTCAATTGTAACAACCATATGGCCAACTCATCTGGAAAAATTCTGATTAAGGGGCATTTATTCTGCTTAGTAAAATTTGTTAAATATATGAGGGAATTTGATTTGACTTCATGCTGTTGTAAAGCATAAATAAATTCATAAATCAGGGAAATAATCTTCAGTCAAATTACATGTCAGAATTTTGTATGCAGAAAATATGGTCACCGTATATCTAAGACAGAGAGAGCAAACAATTTGCATCTCCTGGGCTGGTTCAGTGCATTGGGAGAATCACCTGTATTGAGAAGGAGCCTGGGGTCTCTGTTGATTAGTGGCACCTGTCATGAGCATCACACTGGCAAGAGGTGGGATAAAGACTGTGTCTTTAGCACCAGCTGTTTCTGTTCTGAGGGCCTACTGTCCTCACACTGTTCCAAGTCTCTTTCGCCAATATAAAAAGCTGTCTGAACCCTTAACAGTGAAGGGTTATTACCGTAACATGGCAACCATCCCAGAGGCTGGAAGATGCCTTTGCCTCAACTGAGCCTTCATGGATAGGCCAGGAGAAGAGAATATTTTGGGTCTCAGCATTCCTTGCACAACACACAGAAGCTCTGCTCTGAATCCAAGTTGTGTGTCTTAGCTTGAGACCACCTAGTAATGGGAAGAGCGCGGTATCCAGAGACAGACAGACCTGGCTGTAAATCCTATATTCTGAAGTGCCAGCTATATGACCCTGGGAAGGTTACTTAACTTTTCTGATCGTCAGTTTATTCCTCTACAAAATGGAAATAGTAATACGTACCTCTTAGGTTTATTATAGGAATTAAATCATAGAACACATTTAAAGCCCCTGTGGTTGTGCCTGCCACGTAGCAGGCGCTCCATAAATGAGATCCCCTATAACAACGTAGAAGAACTGCGGGTTCCATCCATTACTCCATATGGGCCATGTGAAGAAACCCATTTTAAATAATGGATGTCACTTGTAATTTGGGCAATAATTCCATTTCACTTCTACCCCCAAATCTGAAAAATAAATAAAGTGACCTTTACTAAGTGATTTGGAATTTCAGTGGAAGGTTCTCTAATTGCTAGTTAACAAGCCCAGGAAACCAGCTCTTGTGCTGTAATTGGAGGTGTGCAGGTCAGGACATTTAATTATGGCCTGGCCGCCTGGAATAGAAACCTTGCCACCATGACAACACCTTTTTGCATCTGCCTGATTAAGTCAACAAATTGTTGGTTCCAAGCCCAAACTGAACTGTGACAAGGGCTTTCTCCCCCTGGAATCTGCCTGTCATCATGTGCCTGTCAAATTTCTTTACAAAGGCCAGACTCAGGTAGGGGAACTTACAGAGGGAGGAGAAGACACAGCCCCGCTCCGGAGTTGCCTGCAGCCTGGCGGAAAGAACGAACTGGACCTGCTGGGGAGCAGGAAAGGCATTTTGTGGACTGTGGGGCAACGCAGCCGAGTGGTCAGGAGAGCATGGCCTCTGAAGCCTCAGGTTCAAGTCCAGCCCCACCCCCTGTAGAGGTGTGTGCCTTGGGCAAGTGAGTCAACCTCTTTGGGCCTAGTTCTTTATCTCTGCCAAATGGGGGTAGTAATCTTACTTTATAGGGTTGTTGTGAAGATGAAATGGGGTAGTGTTTATGAAGTGCTTAGGGCAATGTCTAGCCCATAGTAGATGCCCTGTTAGTGCTTGATCATATTATCAGGGTTGCGACTCAATTGTCTGGAAACAGCAGTGACTTCTGGGGTCCGAGTTACAAGGAAAGTCAGCGTGGGCTGCTGGGTGCCTCCTTCACAGCCTCCCCCTTGGCTGGAGCCTCCTCATGCCTCCCCACTGCCCCCCACGACTACCCACCTTGGTGCCTTTGCCCTGATCTTTGTCCCCTTGACTTTCTGACCCATTCCCATGCATGTGCTGTTCATACCCAGGGCTGGCCTCACAACCATCATGAAATCCTTCCCCAGACGGGGTTAACTGGCCCTTCTCTTGACCTCCCAGAGCACCTTTCACCAACAGTATTGGCCCTTTCCATGCTGTGCTATGGAGATCTATCTGTTTCCTGTGACTCTGTGATCAGCCCTGGAGACACGCAGACCTACATGTGCTTTCTGGTTCACACCTTGCTGGAGGTGAGAGGCTGGGAAAATTGCCTCCCATTTCTGCCCCATCACTGCTCATCACTACGTATGGGACCAACTGCCTGGCAGAGTTCTGTAGGGATCCTGTATCTGGCCTATAATTGAGCCTCCATGCAGGTCCTTCCCTCCCTCACTCTTTCTGTCTCTCTAAACCTGGCAGGGCCTGGCACTCCTGAGAGGTGAAACATGCTGGTTTCTGATTTCCCTTCTGCTCTCCTGACATCTGGGGTCCCAGAATCTATCTCGAGGCCTAACAGATGATGGGGTCATATGTTTCCACTTCCCTTTGTTGTCTTCTGCCCCTCTTGTCCTAGCTTTATAGCAGCCCCGAGCCCTGGCTAACACCATGGGGACCCTCTCCGTGAGGAGGAGGTGGGGGCACGCCAGCCCTGCAGCAGCATGGCAGAGGGTTTTGGGAGCTGGGAGCTGAGCTCAGCCACAGGAGAGGACTAAACGCACTCTACTTTTAGTTTTGAAACCTGTCAATGAGCGATATCCCTCCCACATCAGAGCACAGGAAAGTGGCGGGGGCAGAGAGTAGGAGGAGAGCCGGAGGTGGGCCGGGCAGGGAGGAAGAGAGGAAACTGCACCCTGTGGCCTCCGCTGCTTACTCGATGACCGAGTGACCTAATGATGACTCATCCCATCCTCCTGAGGGTGTAGGGTGTGTGTAGGTGGGCGTGGGATGAGGGTGAGGGGTGGCAAGCACGCCACACTCTGGGTCCTGTCATGTTGGCCTATCTTGGGTAAAGCAGGGAAGATGTTGGGCTGGAGCCCTCCACTCCGTGGAGTTGTCCTGAGATGCCCTTTCCTTCTGGAGTCCCATGTGGGCCTCAGTGGTCCTGCTGGCTCTGGCCCTGCACCTTCCAAGGCCTGCTTGCCCACTGGAGTGCCACAGAGGGAAAGCACAGGGTCCCCCTTCCTGCTCAGTTTTTACTCATAGTGGTGCTGGGACAGAGCCACCTGCACTGGCCCTTGCCATGTGCCAGGTGGAGATCAGTGTTTCTCATTCTAGTGACAATGGCAGGTGAGATGCATCCATGCCGTTCTTACTACATTCACACATAAGAAACAGAGGCTTGTGGAGGTGAAGTTGTCTTCCCAAGGTCCAGAAGAGTGTAAGCGGCATAGCAGGGCTCAGTGCCGGGGCTGGGCCTTCAGCCACTTGAAGGGAAGGGGCAGGGGACCACACCAGGTGATCTCTGAATCACCTGTCCCCCCTACCACACCCACCCTGTGTAGTCAGATTCGTCCCGCAAGCTGGGTCTCCTAAGGTTATGTCATCCAACACTGTCAACAAGAAGAGAGGTGATGATAATGGAACAGCCCTGGGGGGTGGCAGCTGGTGCAGGCTGAGAGGGGCCTTGGTGGCAGAGTGAGGGTGCTTGTCTGGAGGACAGAGGGGAGTCCCTGGAACATTCAGGAAGGGAGGCAGAGGGCAGGCTCCGGGGGACTCATCTGGCAGAGGGCAAAGAGAGCTGACATTTGAAGATGGCTTCAGTGCCTCAGCTGGTGCTGCTTCTACCACTGTGATTTACTCAACCCGTGCTAACTGATCTCAACTATGTACCAGACGCAGGAGGGAGTGGGGGAATCAGCTCAGCACCTGGGTGCACGCGCTTTACAGAGGACATACGTGTGCACGCCCATGTGCACACATTCACAGAACACAAAGCGTAAGGTGGCCTATGAGAGACACAAATCAGTCCGCCAAAAGAGGTGCTCTCCATCAGGATGGAGGGGCTGCGTTTGTGAAGAGGTGGGTCAGAAATCCTTCTCCTTCCCATCCATTCACAGCTTATGCCTTATTCCCCTCTCTCTGGCTCTTGTTCTCATTTTAAAATGGAAGAACACAAGGTCTAGAAAGATGACTCCAGCTCTTGCTCACGTATCCTCTTGCCTGGGATGCAGTGATTTATTCAACATTACCCCTGGCCAGCTTTGTCCTCTCCACACCCCTAAGAGGTGGTATCATTATCATCCCTCAGTCACACACATGTAAACTGAGGCACAGAGGGAGAGCCTCCAGCTTGCCTAGGGCCACGTGAACCCAGACTGAGCAGCCTCTGTTGTCCTGCCTTCCTCAGTCAATGGAAGGGCACTGGTAGATACCAGTGGGAACTTTGATTTAAAGGCCTCAGGCCAATTAGGTTCTCAATTGGAATATTAAACATCATTACATGTAGTTTGTTTTTCAAATTTTATGTATTTATTTATTTTTGAGATGGAGTTTCACTCTTGTTGCCCAGGCTGGAGTGCAATGGTGCAATCTCGGCTCTCCACAACCTCCGCCTCCCGGGTTTAAGCGATTCTCCTGCCTCAGCCTCCCAAGTAGCTGGGATTACAGGTGGGCACCACCTCACCCAGCTAATTTTGTATTTTTAGTAGAGATGGGATTTCTCCATGTCGGTTGGGCTGTTCTCAAACTCCCGACCTCGGGTGATCCGCCTGCCTCGGCCTCCCAAAGTGCCACAATTACAGGTGTGAGCCACTGCACTTGGCCTATTTTTTATTTTTAAATTTATTTTGAGGAGAAATCTTGCTGCCCAGGCTGGAATCCAGTGGTGTAATCTGAGCTCCTGGCAACCTCTACCTCCTGGGTTTAAGCAATTCTCCTGCCTCAGCCTCCTGAGTAGCTGGGATTAGAGGCACGCACCATCAAGCTTGGCTGATTTCTGTATTTTTAGTAGAGACAGGGTTTCCCCATGTTGGCCAGGCTGGTCTTGAACCCCTGACCTCAGGTGATCTGCCTGCCTCAGCCTCCCAAAGTGCTGAGATTACAGGCATGAGCCATTGTGCTGGACCATTTCATGTAGTTTAAATGTCTGGACACTGTAAAGCCAGGGTAGTGATTGGCCTCATGGTTCATGTGCACTTGCATACCGGGTAAGTAGGCCTTGTTTTCTTCTAGAAGCTTCTTGCAGAATTAGCTTTTGTCTTCTGAATATATATATTTTGCTATAACCACAGCTCAGGATGTAAAAATGTGTGTGCACATAGGGGGTGAAGGAGCAAGGATAGGGGATGCTGTAAAACAGTCTAGCGTGTGATTAACTTCTCTAGTCCACTTGCTCTAACCAGCCTATTGGAGGGTGAGCATGAGTGTCCCACAATTAAATACATGTAGATTTTTCTGGACAGTTGTAGTGGATGAATTGTTATGAATCAAGCCATATTTTAAATGCTTCCAGTGATGCAGATGAGTCTGACGTCCACAGTGAATGATTTGATAATCTAAGGAATCTAAATCACTTCCCTCTCTCTCCTTTTCTCTCTTTCACATAAAAGCTCTTTTTCATATCTTGGGTGACCTTAGGGAACTGAGCCTCTGTATCAGTTCTGCCACTCAATGGTACGTGACCTTGAATAAGCACCTGCTGGAGCCTTGCTCCAGTTGCTGCAGCTGCAAACTGGGCACAGCCGGCCTTATCTGGCAGGTTTGTCTTGAGAATTAAACAAGCCAGTGTGCAGGCAGCACTGGACAGATTTTGGCAGAAGGTGGGCTTTCAGCTTTCACACGGGAACCTTCTGTTGGATAGTGGGGAAAGCCGCGGAAACAGTAAAATACAGAACCGTGGGTGAGTGCAAATCCAGGCAGGTACAGGCAGGGGCTGTGGGACCACTAGGGAGGAAACCAGAGGTGGGGACATTCGAAGTGGCTTTTACAGAGTAATAGGAGTTGTTTGCTCAGTTATTTATGTACACCTCACTTCATTCCAGATAAAGATTTGAGATGGTATAGAGACATTCTACATGAAGGTAAAATAAATTTAATGAGGAAATAAGACACATGGAAAATAAGTGGAGAAACTAAAATAAAGCCACAGGCAGGTTAGGACATAAACCGGCTGGAGGTGATGAACACATTTGGCGCTACGCTTCCTAACAATGAAAATGAAAAGGGAAAATGATCGGTAGGTGGTTCTTAGTCATCACATCCACAGGATTAAAAATGCACCAGGTGCCCAGGATGTGCACAGCTTTCCCTGGGGCTAAGACCAAAGATATGTTTTCCCCATCACCCCTCAAAACGGTGACTCTGTGTGACATAGTCCTTAGCAACACTGCTGCACTAACCATGTCATTCCAGCGTGATTGCTTCTGAGGGGATCGTGCCAGGCAAAGAACACTGTTCTTGGCAGAGGGGACAGCATGAGCCCAGCCTCATGTTTTTCAGGGTCCTATGGAGAGAATGTCTGCAAGCCTGTTGTCAGTGTGGCTCTTGAACCATGTGGCCCAGTGGGGCCTCGGGGTACTAGGGAAGCAGTCTTAGAGTGAGTGGCATTGCACAAGGTGAGGGGCCACAGGAAAAGCAATGTGGGGGTGTGGAAGATTCACTTTGCAGACATGCCAGGGCCATCCCTGTTAGGACATGACAGGAATCAGGGCTTCTGTGGCCCTTGCAGTGGGGCCATTTGTAGCTAGACCAGGAGACTGAGAAGGTGGGGCCTTGGCAGTGCGGGAAGCATGATTGGCTGGACTGCCTCCCAGTCTTGGGCCCTAGAAGCTGGTCACCTTTATAAAGACATTGCAAGACTTTTTCTCCCGTGAAATTTAAAACAACAATAACAACACATAACTCTGCAGCCTGTCAGGAAGCCGTGTGAGAAAGCTGAGCTGCCCCACTGTCAGAGCCTCATATTTTGGGGTTTTTGTCTGTTCTATTTTTGAGGCTGGTAAATTGGTTTCCTGTTTGTTGCAAAATGGGTGGTTGTTGCTGTCTGTGCCTGCCCTGGCTCTGACCAGGCCTGGAAGGAGGTGGCCTCACCAGCCTAGGCCCATCCTTCTGTCTTGGGCCAGTTCCCTTCTGTACAAATGCCAAAGAGGAACCCAGCATTGCCAGGGGCGAGGAGTGTGGGCACCCTGCCAGCTGCTTCCTAGGGTGCCTGAGTGTGTTTTAAGTCATCATATGCATGTTGGCAGTGCCTCTCTCTGGGAAGACTAGCTTCATATCACAAAATGGGACACATTTTATACTCAAAGGTCAAATTAGAGACTCAGTAAGAGCAGGAAGATGGGACTGGAAAGAAAGAACCATCTGTCATTGTAAGGATGGAAGGGAGGAAGGGAGAAAACCCCTATTAATTGATATTTGCTATATGACTGTCGTTTTCACAATTTGTATTTCATTTAATTGTTACATATCATTCCCATTGTATAGGTAAGAAGCCTAAGGCTCAGAAACAGGAAGTCTACTGGAATCATTTGCTCAGGACATTGGCACTTTGACAATGCCTTGGAGAGCAAGTTCAACATTCCTCTCCTATTTCCACCCTCTGTCACCTTTTTATTGAAGCTGAAAGCCAAAAATAGAAAAAAGCTTGGGCCCAGGTGCAGTGGTTCATGCCAGTAATGCCAGCATTTTAGGAGGCCAAGAGAGGAGGATTACTTGAGCCCAGGAGTTTGAGATTAGCCTGGACAATATCAAGAGACCCTATGAAAAATAAAAAAGTTAGCCAGATGTGGTGACACATGCCTGTGGTCCCAACTACTCAGGAGGCTGAGTCGGGAGGATCTCTTGAGCCCAGGAGGTTGAGACTTCAGTGAGTTGAGATGGTGCCACTGCACCCCCTCCTGGGCAACAGACCAAGTCTCTGTCTCCAAAAACAAAAACAAAAAGCTTGGAAAAATTCCCGAAGCTAGGTCGTAGCTGAGTCTGAAAGTTACTTAGCTAGTGGTTTTGCTTTTCCAAACTGCCTTAGATGGTTTCTAAACTGGCGGGACATGATACCAGTCTGGCCTTAAGCAGAGTTTGAACTCGTGGCTAGGCAATCCGGGCCCAGCCACCATGGTGATTACATTTGGACACCTTACTTCTCTCCCAGAGCAGCTGGATAGTGGTGTCCCAGTAGGACCTGTGGGCCTAGGGGTATGCCTCTCCCCACTCACCAACTCCTTGACATACCAGTTCCATATGCTGCAATTTCCCCATGTTTTTTTGGTGAGGGGGGGCGGGGTGGTCAAAGCAATGAAGGCACTTCTAAAAGCATAAGTCTGTTTCATTGGCTGGTTATTTCCTCTCATCAGTGGTTTTTGGTGGATTCAACCTGCTCCTGGAGCCCTAGGGGCATTATTTCAAGGAGAACTGATATCTATTTTCACATGTGTATTTTCTCAATCAACAGATGCTAAAAGTATCACTAATTTCTTGAAAGAGTCTTAAAATTCCCAAGGCTAGAACCGCTACCTGGGGGCATTCTCAGGTCTTAGTAGCTCTTCTCAAATGATTAGTTTTCCTAATTAACCCAACCTAGGGCTGAGTGTAGGAGGCAGTAGAGAGATAAGAAAACCCGGCCGGGTGCAGTGGCTCAGGCCTGTAATCCCAGCACTTTGGGAGGCCAAGGCGGGCGGATCATGAGGTCGAGAGATCGAGACCATCCTGGCCAACATGGTGAAACCCCATCTCTACTAAAATACAACAATTAGCTGGGCATGGTGGCGCGTGCCTGTAGTCCCAGCTACTCGGGAGGCTGAGGCAGGAGAATTGCTTGAACCCGAGAGGTGGAGGTTGCAGTGAGCCGAGATTGCGCCACTGCGCTCCAGCCTGGTGCCTGGCAACAGAGTGAGACTGTCTCAAAAAAAAAAAAAAAAAAAAAAAAAAGAAAGGAAGAAAACCCAACAACCAAGGTGGCATGTCCTTGAGGAACCTTGGAAAAGGGAGGAAGGGAGACCAGATTGAAAGGAGGAATTACCTGGGGCAAGTGTTGTTCTTGCACTTTCCCTTTGCTAGTCTCTCAACCTTAATCATATGCTCGCCAGATCTCTTCCTGCCAGGGACTTCTCTTCCTTCCAGGCTCAGCGCAGAGGGCTTTCCAACAAAAAGCCTTTCATCTTCTTCTCCTTTGGGCCTTAATAAGCCCTCGGTTACACTGGCCCTCTTCTCACCTGCCTTCATTGTATCTGCTTTTAAGTTCTTTGTGACTTTATTTAACTCCACTTAGTAATTGTAGTTCCTTGTGGGTAAAAGATAGCGTTAATTATAGTTCGTTCTCTGCACAGTCATGGTTCCGGGCCAGATAATGTAGACCAAAGGGAGGGAGAGAGTTAAGGTAGGCAGGTAGCGAATTCCTGCCTTTGTCTCAGGGTAGTAGGTCCTGCCTGGAACATTATGGGAAAAGCAGGAAGGGCATATCCTAGCCCATCTCTCTGTAGGAGGCACCTTATCACTTGCATTTCTGATGCCCTTGGTACTTTGCATATATAATGAAAGGGGCACCTGCCTTGCTCTTGCATTTTCTATAGCAAGGGGACTTCCCACACCCTCTATCACTGGACACATTTGAGTTCCCTGCTGGCTTCTGAGCCTTCTCTTCTGTTTCATTATCTATTACTGGCTTAACAGACTACCCTAAAACTTTGTAGTTTAAAATCACGATTTATTATTTCTCACAATTCTGGCTGGGTGGTTCTCTGCTGGTCTTGGCTGGGCTCACTCTCACAGCTGCATTCAGCTGGTGGTGGGGCTGAGCTGGGAGGTCCAAGAGCGCCTCCCTCACACTGAGGGGCCTGGTGCCAGCTCTTGGCTGGAGCAGCCTGGTTCTCCTCCACATGACCTCTCGTCCTCCAGTGGGCCAGACCCAGCTCTTCCATGGCATGGCAGGCTCAGGACTCCAGGAATGTGGAAGCAAGCCTTCCATGCCTCTTAAGGCAGAGGTACTGGCTCAGTATCCCTTCTGCCACACCTTTTGGACCAAAGGAAAAATCCAGCCAGATTCAGTGAAGTGAGAAATAGACTTCACCCCTGATGAAAGGAGGGGCAAAGTCAGATTGCAAATGGCCTGGGACAGTTTAGCAATAGTTTACTAGATCCTCTTTTATTTACTTTGAAAGATAAACTCCTTTGGAAACCTTCATGAAATGGCTTCTAAGGGAGCATTCTGAACTTGGCATGGTCAGGAAGGTCAGGAATTGATGCCCTGGTCCCTGCCTGCCCCCAAACCCAGGAAGAGGCCATTTGCAGAGTGGAGCTGGGGAAGGCTGCTCCTAGGGATGTGGGCACCACCTTTTTGATTGGCCTGAGTAATGCTGCTTCCCTGGATCTGAGTCAGCATAGTGTGCAGCTAGCTCCTCAGGCCAGGCAGATCCTGCTGCACTTTTCCCTGGGGACCTGTGAACATGCTTCTCCCTATGAAAAGAGACCTGAATGCTTGGGGTAGGTGGGGTGGCCAGGGGGAAGGGGGGTTGGTCATTTTTAAAATGCATTTTTTTGGACTAAAAGTGTTTTAAAACTCTTCTTTCTGAGTGTAGAAGTTAGGATGTTTTTGATCTCATGCGACTAAGAAACTCATTCTTGCTAACTTTTTTTAAAAAAGAGGAAATATATTAAAGGGAGGTGGGAATCTCATGGGATTGGTGGGAGCTGAAGAATTAGGCCAGGAGAGAACAAGAAGCAAGACAATTCACAGGCTGGAAACACACATTTATAGTCTGAGGAAGTGTTGGTTAGTGTGAGGCTGGCACTGCACGAACATTGGGGCTGGTGTGACTCTCTCAGCCTGAGGGAGCTGGGGACGTTTCAAAGAGTTGGTGGTGTTGAACTCAGAGGACAGGAGGGAAAAGCATTCTAGGCTAGTGGAATAGCGTATGCAAAGGTACCAAAGTCTGAAATAAGACAGCATGTTTAGGGAACCACAGATAGTTCTAAGGCGAATGTCAGGAGGAATATAGGATAGAGGTGAAAAATGATCCTGGAAAGGGAGGCAGGCGCCAGACAATGGAAGGCCTCACATGCCTACTGAGGACTTAGGATTGTATCTTAGAAGACAGGGTTTCCCAAACTGGGTTACTAGAACCTAGTGGCCTGAGAGGCATTAACAGATGTCCTTTGAATAAAAGATTTCATGACTAAGTATGTTTGGGAAATACGCATATTATTTTGTGTTGTATTTCCCTCTTGGAAGATCATCAGGATATTAACGGCTCTGAGAAGTTCTGCAGTAGAGAAAAGGAGGGAGGAGACCAGTCAGGAGGCGGAAGCCGCGCTCCAGGTGAGAAATGCTAAGTGCTGTCTGTCCGTGGGGTTAGAAAGGGAGGCATTTCTTCATGTCAACATCAGGGCATACGTGATGTTACAAGAGTCAAGCACTTTAATTATTTTGAAGGAGCCCAGTCAGAAGCAGAGGGCTGGGTTGTAAATCCACTGGAAAGGAAGGTAGCGCATGTGGAAAGGGAGCTCTCTGACAAAATGCTATTTTTTTTTTTAAACCAACTCAAGTATTATTTCTAGATTTGTTTTCACATCAAGCCCTCAGTTCCCTTTGGCTTTTGCTGAACATGCTAACGTTTCCAGACTTGGGACTTTTGCCATCGTGATGGAACATCTCTGCCTCCTTGGTTCTAAAATTACAAAATATGTCCCCTCCTCCTACAGGAAATTCTCCTTCATTTTTTTTTTTAAATAGGGAGCGCATAATTTAAAAGCCCTCTTGCCTCCCTCGTCTCAGAAGGAGGGAAGGGAGAAATTCCCTGGAGGAATTCATCTTAGGCAGAGAAATGGCATTTAAGCCGGGACTGCTGGGTGGAGGCTTGTAGCCTGAAGCTCACACACTGTGCTCTGCTCGCTGTGAGGCTCCAAACCCTGCAACCTGAGATCTTCAGTGCAGATAATGAGGGCACAGGGGAGCAACCGTGGCTGGGCCCCGGTTAAAAATGAGCAGGAGCGTCCTGGAGCCTAAGGTCCTTAGCCTTGTGCTGGTCAAGGCCTGACTGGACACTCCAGGTTCCTTGATAGTGGACACTCCATATTTCTACGAAGATGCCTCGAAGAGCCCTTCACAGAGGATGCCAGGGAGAGAGGACTCTGAGTGACAAAGAAAGGGGCTCGTTGGACAGGGACTTTCTTGCCATGGCCATCATGCTCACACCAGGGAAAAAAGGGAGAGGAAGACTTTTTGCGTCAGTTTCACAACATAGCTTCTGGATCAGCAGGAGAGAGAAAAGAAAGGACAGAAACTAATACCTGCTGAGCACCTGCTTTATGGCAGGAACTTGACGCTGGCATGAGTTCAAGTTCATCCACGTGAGCAGTGCTCCTCAGTGCCAGCTTATGAAGTACTTACTGATATTAATGCTAGGGAGGATGGTATATGCTGTTGTGTTTTTTTTAAAAAACCCAATTGATTTCTTTTATTAAGTATAAAATAACATGTTTATTGTAGAAAATCTAGAAAATACAGGGAAGTACCAAGAAGAAAATAAAGAATGCTGATGCCTGGCAAGGTAAATTACTTGCTCAAGATAATGATGGAGGGTGGAGGGGCCCCAGCGTGTGCCAGACTCCGCCCCTCACCCACTCGTTCACTCGGCCAACACGAATGGCGTGCCTTCTGTAATCACAGAATACCAGATCTACGCAGCATCTAATTTAACCCCTCATCTTACAGAAAAAGAATCGACCAGGAGGTAGTTAGTGGCAGGGCTGGGATTTGATCTCTGGGCAAGGCTGCCTTATTCTTTGTCCTCATATGGTTCTCTGTTGCTTTCTCCAGGCCCCGAGGAACAGAGCTGGAGCCGTCCTGGGGCTGTCCTGTGGTCCTGGCAGATGGCAATGGGATCAATCATAGCTGATCGATGCTCTATTTGATTTGATTTTTGCTCATGGAGAAGAATTAGGTGGGAAATGGAGATTCCAGACAGTGTTCAGAAGTGCCTTAAGGGTTTGACATTTTTGCCCTAGAAAGGCTTGAATGAACTCTATAGTGCTGGATTAGAGTCAATGATGTCGTGTAGTTTTTAATGTATGTTCAGATAGAGACAGGAGTAGAGATATGCGTGTATACACACATATGTTTTCCAGTTCTGTCCACTGAGAAGGCCTAGAAACAATAACACTCTAGTAGAGATGAGCACACTCACTGCCCAGATCTTAATCTCTAAAGACCATTCTCTCATAAAAAAAGCCAGAACTCCTTCGAGAAATGACTGGGAAAGACAAAAAGCAAAAAACAAAAAATGAGCCTAAAACATTTTATAGTTCCGGAAAGTAAGGAAGTGTTTAAAAACCAAAAAAAAGCAAGGCGAAAAAAAATAGTAGTATGTCTAAAGGACCCGGGAGCCAACCAGAAAGAGCTCTCAACAGTAAAACTAGAACAATTTGAGCAACAAAATAAATAATGATAGTATTGAACTATAACCCAAAGACTCTGACTACGTTTGTTGTAAATGAACAATTGAATAAATAAACAGGGAAGAAGGCACAAAATCTTGTTTACAGGAGAATTCGAGATATATACTACTCCCCTTCCAGCAGATGGAGCTTAAATTCCCTCCACTGGAGTGTGGGCTAGACTTAGTGACTCACTTCCAAGTAACAGAGTATGGCAAGGGAAAAACAGTGACTTTGCAGTTAATAAACCTGGCAGACATCACCTTAACCAAGTGATCAAGTTTAACATCACCGGTAATACGTCTGGTTGGTATCATGTGACCTCAGAAATAGAGAGAAGGGCATTTCACTTCTGTGACATTCCTCCCAAAACCCACAGCCCCTGTTTAATCATGAGAAAACATCAGACAAATCCAAATTGAGGGACATTCTGCAAAATACTGTACGAGGACTCTTCAAGAATATCACGTTCATGAAAAGGAAAGGCTAAAAACGATCACTGACCAGAGGACAGTTAAGGAGGTGTGACATCTAAATGCAATGTCAGATCCTGGATTGGATACTAGAAGACAAAAAGGACAGTCAAGGAAACACTAGTGAAATCCAAATAAAGTCTAGAGTTTAGTTCATTGTATTGTCCCAGTGTTAACTTCTTAGTTTAGCTGGGTGTGGCAGCGCAGGCCCATATATCTTAGGTCCGTTTGAGGTTATAGTGAGCTATGATTGCACCGCTCCACTCCTGCCTGGGCAACAGAGAAAGACCCTGTCTCTAAAAAAATAAACAAATACATTTCTTAATTTTGAGAACTGTGCCATGGTTATGGAGGATGTTAACATTAGGTGAAACTGGTTGAAGGGTATATGGAAACTCTGCACTATCTTTGCAATTTTCCTGTAATTCTAAGATTATTGCAAAATTAAAAGTTAAAAAAAATTCTTCCATAGCAATGCACTAAATAATGCAAAATAGAGAAATAAATTTAAAAAACCTAATAAACCTGGGAAAAGTTTAGTTTGCCTAATAATAAAAAAGGCAACTTATAATAATGAGATAACCATTTTTACCTATCAAATTGGCAATGTTTTAAAATAAAAATCAAGTACTTATTTTTATTTTTGGGGCATGAGGACCCAGGCATGCTTAACAACCCCTGGTAAGAGCACAAATTGCTTCAGATATCCAAAGCTCATTTTGGCAGTTTAAGAGCAAATAGTTCTACATTTTTACCTGCAAGTTCTGCTTTCGAGGATTTATACTAGTAAAATAATCACTGATATGGATAAGGACCTGATATAGTTAAGGATCTGATATGGTTTGGCTCTGTGTCCCCGCTCAAATCTCACCTTGAATTATAATAATTCCTGCATGTCAAGAGTGGGGCCAGGTGGAGATAATTGAATCACAGGGCAGTTTTCCCCATACTCTTCTTGTGATAGTGAATAAGTCTCCCAAGATCTGATGGCTTTATAGGTGGGAGTCCCCCTGCACAAACTCTCTCACCTGCTACCATGTAAGATGTTCCATTGCTCTTCCTTCGTCTTCCACCATGTTGTGAGGCCTCCCCAGCCATCTGGAACTGAGTCCATTAAACCTCTTTATAAATTACCCAGTCTCAGGTATGTCTTTATTAGCAGCATGAGAACAGACTAATACAGGATCACTTACAAGAATGCTCTTCATTGTATTGTTTACAATATTAAGAGACTGGAAACAATCCAAATACATAAGAATGCGGGAATTGGTTCTGTAAGTTATGGTAGGTACATCTATGCAGTTATGTATGTATATATATAAATATTTAAGTGACAAACACAAAAAATGTTTATAAGAGTATTTTCTGAGTGGTTGGATTACTCATAAGTTTTATTTTCTTCTTTGTGCATTTCTATGTTTTTCAATTTTTCGACACTGATGTTTCTTGCTCAAAGTGCCTATATACTAAGCCTCCTCTGGGGGAGTCACAGTACCTGTGATTGACATAGTAAAAATTCTGAGTCCTTCTTACAAGACAGAAAACTTTCTACTTTGGTAAACTGAAATATATTTCCCAGAATATATTTTATCACATTGTTTTTTTCTATTGCTTTATTCCTAGGATTATGCCTAGCACATAGTAGACATTCAATATATATTTTGTGAATGAATGAATGAATGAATGCTTATGATGTAGTGGAAAAGGCATGGCTCCAGACCCTGGTTCACAGTGCAGCCTCCTCCCACCTGTTCTAATAGCCTCTTCAGTGGATCAGCTTCTCTGCCCCTCTGTGTGTGACCGCAGGAACTTTTGTGGCACCAGTCATAGGAAGCTAAGCTCCAAGAAGTAGGCAGAAGAGTGAGGTAAAACGGATTAAGAGAAGGACCTCTGGAGAAGTCAGAGAACTAGGCTTGAGCCACTAGTATTGCTCTGCAGATTGAGAGCATCCCTGATGCAACAGAGGGAGCCCAAAAAGCTGGCTCAGGTATCAGGAGCAATTGGTATTCTTGGGGCCAGACTGCATGGATGCCCCAAGAAGCCCCAGAAGGCAGCAGGCCCCAAGTTCCCAGAGCCCAAAGTCTTTGTGGTGGCATGTGATTCTGGATATATCCACTGCTTCATGGCACACAGGGCACGAGGCTCCCATGACAGCCCACTCCTGTGTGAGCTGATGCTGCACTGATCGGTAGCTTTCTGGGAGAGTGGTCCAATATTTCTTCTATCTGTTGGTCATTCACATCTGGAAGAGCAGAATCCAGGATCCCCTGAACGTTCTTCTCTCCCCACTATTCATCTCATTGCCCTTGAAGGATATGGCTTCCATCCCTGCGGGGCCCTAGGGGAAGCAAGCAATATATTTAAACACAGCTACTTTAAGTTACTCTGCATTTCCAGCTATGGTTCTGGAAGCTCTCCTTACTTTATTTCCTGTCCAGTTGTCTTCAGTGTATGAAGTGAAGGTGGAGGGAAACTGTCATGTGTAGGTTTGAGTGGCCATGGAAGGTGTCCTTCTTATAAGTCAAGGTCATTGCTAGAGAGAAGGCCCCAGCCATGGCAGCTCCTGCAAGGCTGCCCCATCTCCTGCTCACTGGTCTCCTTACAGCAGCTGTTTCCATGCTTCTTGGCCTTTTGTGGCTGGTGGGGAGGGCAGGTTTCAGGACAGTGGCAGCTAAGTGTTTTTCCCCTCACTTCGAGAGCCTCCTGCCCCCAGCTATGAGTGCCTGCTTAGTATGGCAGGGGAAGGAAACTGGAGAGGGTCAGATGGTAACAGGCAGCACCACCACGGCTGGAGGAAGTCAGCGTCCTAGAGAGAGAAGATTGAGGGGAGGCCGAGTTGCACATTCATTTACCTACCCAGCAGGCATTTCTTGAGGGCATAGTGTGCCCAAGAGCAAGCCCTTTTGCTCTGCAGGAGCCCCCATCCTCTCCCAAGGACATAGCCCTGCCCCCTGGACCAGAATCCCATGCCTAAAAAGATGAAGCCCTGTCTCAGGGGAACATTCCCTGAACAACTTTATTTATGCCCAGTGTTGCCAGGTCCTGGGAGACAAAGATGAATGAAATAGCTCTTGCCTCAAGCAACTCAGGACGTGGGAGGTACAGATGGATGACTAAATGATGACATGTTAGAAGGTTCATGGTAGATATTTCGGGGAATACAGAGCAGGAGGAATGGTCACTTCTGCCTGGTAGATGTATAGAGAATGTATCTGGAGGAGGTGTTCCTTGAGCTGGATCTGGAAGGCTGAGCTGGTATTCTCAGGTGGCCTGAGGAGGGACATTGAGGAGAGGGAAAAGGCTGTGATGCCTGGGAAAAGCATGATGCATTGAGGAAACTGAAATTAGATGAGTAGTTGTGGAGTGTAGGGTTTGGAGGTGGGGAGGGGAAATGTATGGCTAGAGAGGTGAGAAGGAGCTAAATGAGGAGATGACTAGTATGGCTGTTACACTGGCTAGGATTAGATTTTCTGCATGTAACAACCACAGACTAAAACAACAGTGGCTTAAACACATGAGTCTCTCATAAAAGAACCAAAGGGAGCCAGCCTAACCTTGGTATATGGTAGCTCCACAATATGAGCAATATCCCAGGCTCCTTCTCTCTTTGGCCCCTCCATCCATAGAGCATGATTTTCATTCTGAAGGTGACCTTTTGTCTAAGATGGCTCCTGGAGTATCAGCCACCCATCCATTTTACATAAAGAAACTAGAAAAAGGTGGAAAGGCCATGCAGCCATCTGTGCTCCTGTCAATGAGCCTTCTTGGTAGTTCCACTCAGTGATTTGCACTTACATCTTATTGGCCAGGACTTGCATCTTATAAGCTGCAAGGAATGAGTGGAGGTGGGAGTTTGTAAAACAAAATGCTCTGTTTCAGCAAAGTGCTAAGGGGTTCGAAAGCACTTTCCCAGCAAAGAAAGGAATAGGGTGTTCCAGGGATAAAAAGCAGCAAGTGCACAGATATGCAGGTGCAAAGGATCCCAGACTATTGAAGGAACAGTGAAGGGAACTGACTGACTTGAGTGTAGACTCTGTGTGTGTATGGTATGTACACATGTGTGTCTGTGCTGTGGGGAAAGAGTTATGGATGACTATAGATGACTACAGAGAATGGGTTTAGATGATGAGAGACCGTGACTTCAGTGGTAGGGAGTTTGGACTTTATTCCACAGGAAAGGGTGAGCTGTACAGAGGCTTTCAGGAGGAAGGTTAATTAGATGTGGGTTTTTGGAAGATCAGCCTGTACTCCAATGTGGGGAAGAAAATGATACAGGGGTTGGGAGTCAGAACATATGTGTCTTGTTCATGGGGCCATGAGGGAGCATGAGATATGCTAGGACAAGTATTGGGGACCAGGGAGATAAAGTTGGCTCAGTGAGAAGGGACCACGTTGTTGAGGCCTGCAGATTTGCAGTGGTAAGAAACAGGGAGCGGCTGAAGGTTTTGTAGTCAGGAGTGATGTGTGAACTCACAGATAGATGAAGAGTTTCTTACGTTAGGATTCTCCAATACCTTTGGTGGCAGGTGCTTGCTCTTGCTCTTAGAGGAAGAAAAAATGAAACTCACATTTAATCCTCACATTCTATGCACCAAATTTACCACCTCATATCTCAGTTTGTACGTCTGAAAACAGAAGCACAGAGAGATTAAGCAACATTTGCAAGGTTACACAGTGTGTTAATCTGTTTGTGTTGCTATAAAGTAATATGCGAGGCTGGGTAATTTTTACAGAAAAGAGGTTTATTTGGCTCATGGTTCTGCAGGCTATACAAGAAACATGGCATCAGCATTGGCTACTGGTGAGGGCTTCGGGCTGCTTCCACCCATGGTAGAGGGCAAAGAGGAGCTGGCATACGTGGAGATCCCAAGCTCCTTTTGACACCCAGCTCTTGAGGGATTACCAAGCCATTCAGGAGGCATCCACCCCACCTCCCATTAGGCCTTACCTCCAACACTGGGATCAAATTTCAGCATGATATTTGAGGAGACAAACATCCAAACCATAGCACACAATTAGGAAGTGGCTGAGCCAGAGAAGCCAGTTCTGCCAGCCTCTCTGACCCTGGCGTTGGAAAGTAGCACCTGACCCTGTTTTATAAACAAGTTGGGTTTACTCCGTGGGATTATCTTGTTTGACATGGCATAAGATTTGACCTGAGTATTATGTGTGATCCTGTCTGATGACAAGCTGTCTATGCATAAGCTTCTTTTAAAAGGGGCCCTGATGAATCTGTTGCCGGGAGCACAGCGGGGGGTGGGGGGTAGAAGATAGGAAAGGGAGGACAGGGGATGGGGCAACTGTCTGGCCCCAACCCAGCCGGTGACTGCACTGTTGACCAAGGTCTCAGCTCTCTACTTCCTGTTTAGAGTTTCCTCCTCATGGAACTAGAGGGCTCAGACTAGATCTGTAGTTCCCACATAGTCTGTGTACTCCATCTTGGCCATTCATGCCACACTAGCCTATCCCCTGTACTAGAATTTATTTAAGTTCTTTAAATATGTTTACATTGATCTAATGTGTTTACTTAGCTTCGACCTAAACAATAGGGTCTATAAAATTATGAGTTTGATTTTAATTATCTGTAGGTCCCATTAAAGTAAACTCATAACCATGACTTCTTAGCATTCTGGCTAAGATCAAGTGTAAAATAAGCTCACAGCTGCAAATAAAATGCTAAATTGATCTTCACGGCAATGGTAACTCACAAACATTGAACTCATGCCTTCTACGCCTATGATCTCATTTCCTCTCCTCTGTCACTTTGTGAGGCAGGTGCTTTAGTATCCCCATTTTACAGGTGAGGAAACTGAAGCACGAAGTGTTTACATGACATGCCCATACTCACATGGCTAGATCCACCTAAGACAGTCTTGCAACCCACCAATGGCAAGTGCCCCTGACTTTGCTCCATCTGAGGTGTCGCAGTTCTACACCTACCTCTGCAGCTGCAGGTGTGGCCACGTGAGCTGTGAGATGAACAGACCAGCCATCACCTTGTTCTAGGGAAGAGGGGTCCTGCAGCTGCTGTGAGGGGCAGGTGAGGAGAGCACAGGGTCGTCCTGACTCAATGGGTACCTGGAGGGACTAGGAGCAGCGGAGCGAGGTGGCTATAGGGTTTCACGCTCACGTTCCCTGGAGCCGGGAAGAACCACAGACAGAAAGGACACAGGGATGGCAGGAGATATGAGATTTGACCTCAGTGAGAAGAAAGCTGGGCTCAGCTACCTTGAGAAGGAGGAGTGAGTGGAGAAGGTCGTGCCGCTGGCTGACGTGGGCGCTTCTTTCCACGGGGATGTTCATGGGCATTTATTTAGAGTTTTCCTTACTCCATTGAGCATTCATTCCTGGCATAAGGATTTACACCATTCCCAGCTTTCTTCCAATGTTGCTCTCCTGGATGAGATACAATATGGAGAAACCCACAGGCCTGGGCACCGGTTACCTGGACCACGGCCCAGGACAGCTAGCAGGGCACCTCGTGACTAACCCGTGCTGCTCTGTAGCAAATGGGCTTGGCCGGGTCCCAGAGCGTATTGGAGAGAAGACTCTAGGGTGCTTTGATCCCGGCTGGGAAGGAGAACAGCCTGAGCTCTCTCTTCTGCTCAGGCCTCTCTCTCCCTCCTTCCCCGGGGCCCTTGGCTCCTGACCTTCTGCTAGGGGTCGTTGGCTGAGTGGCCTTGGGTGGCCACTTTGCCTCTCTGAGCTTGTGCTCATCTGGATGCAGCCCAGACTGGCTCCTAGTGATTTTGAAGAGTGGCTAATGACCTCTAAGGGGTCTTACAGATGCCCACAAAGAGGGCCATTAGCCGCAGTGACCACGGGTATCTGCTCCCCTCCTGCCTTCCTGCGCTGGCTCCCACTGAGGCACACTGCTGCCCTGGAAGCTGCTCGGAGAGGCTGCGCTCCTGTCCCCGCTGTTGGGAGGCAGCCACTCCTTGCAGTGGGCTGTCTGGATCGTCTCAAGCCTCCAGTCCTCAGGCCCAGGGCAGTTCTGACTCTGGACAGAGGTGGGAGGCCGGGAAGACAGACGGTGGCACCAGGTCACCTGAGCCCCAGAGTGGCTTTGCTTGAGTGCAAAGTCACATGAAACCCCTTTGAGGAGTTCTCTTGGCTTCTGTCTCTGAATTCTCTCTCCCCAGGGGCTCAGAACCCGCCAGGGGAACCTGGGGACATCGACACCCCCCTCCTCACATATTTCTGTCACTACCTCTGCCCCCATTCCTCACCTAAAATTCTCTCCCTGCTCGAAAATTACCTTGTAGGCTGGGGGCAGAGGCTCATGCCTGTAATTACACCCTCTTAGGAGGTCAAGGCAAGAGGATTGCTTGAGCCCAGAAGTCTGTGACCAGCCTAGGCAACATAGTGAGACCCCATCTCTACCAAAAAAAAAATGTTTTTTTAATTAGCTGGGTATGATGCTACACACCTGTGGTCCCAGTTATTTGGGAGGCTCACTGGAGCTCAGGAGTTTGAGGCTGCAGTGAGCTGTGATTATGCCACTGCACTCCAGCCTGGGCAACAGAGCGAGATCCCATCTCTAAAAAAAAAAAAAAAAAAAAGAAAGAAGGAAAAGAAAAGAAAAAGAGAAAATCACCTTGCATGTGAATGAAGCCATGTAGAAATTCATCTGCTATGTGCATGGAAGGGGCATAAGAATATGCAGGGAGCGGGGGGGCAGTTAATGCCCAGATCGGCATTGTCCAGTATGGTAGTCACTGGAAATGTAACTGGTACAACTAAGGAACTGAACTTTTAGTTTTCATTTACATTTACATTTAACTTTAAAAGCTAAAGTGGTATAGAACAGGTTTCCCTTAAACACTTCTGGGGATGTGGGAAGTGCTGCAGTTCACTTTAACCTTTGCCTCCCATCAGATACTGCTGCAGTGCAGTGCGTGCATCAGACACAGGCATTACTTTAGTACCTTGTTCATAGTGTTTTATGTTTATTACTCAGCAAAATGATAGGATTTTAGAATATTGAGTTAAAGGAAATATATTATAAAAATTATTTTCCCTTGTAACGTTTTCCTTTTTTAATGTGGCTGCTAGAAAATTACATATATAGGCCGGGTGTGGTGGCTCTTGCCTGTAATCCCAGCACTTTGGGAGGCAGAGGTGGGTAGATCACTTGAGCTCAGGAGTTTGGGACCAGCCTGGCCAACATGGTGAAACCCTGTGTCTACTAAAAATACAAAAATTAGCCTGGTGTGGTGGCGGGTGCCTGTAATCCCAGCTACTGGGGAGTCTGAGGCACGAGAATCGCTTGAACCAGGGAGGCAGAGTTTGCAGTGAGTCGAGATCCTACCACTACACTCCAGCCTGGGCAATAGAGTGAGACCTCGTCTCAAAAAAAAAAAAAAAAAGAAGAAAATTACATATGTAGCTTATCTTATATGATTTTTGGATGGTGTTAGTCTAGAACAGGGGTCAGCAAGCTTTTCTGGTAAGAGGTCAGGTAGTAGTAAATATTTCAGGCTTTGCTGGCCATACAGTCTCACAACTACTTAATGCAGCTGCTGTAAGGCTGCAGCAGCCAGCAACAGTATATAAATGAATGGGTGTAGCTGTGTCGCCATAAAACTTTATTTACAGAAACAGGCAGCATGTTAGATTTGGCCTGTGGGCTGCAGTTGGCAGACTCTTAGTCTAAAGTAACAGCAGCCAACCAGAAATGGACTGTAAAATCAGAAGTGATGGGGAAGAAATGAGCAGCTTCAAGGCTGGACTGAGAAATGGGGTAGGCCCTGAGCAGAGAATAGGGTAAGAACAGCCCTCTAGAAAGATCCCAAGACAGGAAACTCACCTCTACCGAGTGCCTGGTGTGTGCCAGGCACTTTTCACAGACTTTACCTCTGTTGACTGCTGTCATCCTCTCAACACGCCTGTATTAAGGTAGGTGCAAGTATCATTAATGCTCCCATTAGTTAGATGAGAAAATTGAGGCACTGTGGTGCCAGGTAGCCTGCCTTGGACCACAGTGTAAGATGAACCAGGATCCGTGTTCAGGCAGCCGGCCCTGACTCTGTACAGTGTGCTGCCTCTCACATGCTGTCTTTTTTCCCCTCACTGCATCTCCCAACACTCTTATGAGGCAGGGTTTAGTAACCTAATTTTACAGGGATAAGAACTAGCCTGGGTCCCACATCTGCTGTCTGAGCCTTCCCTTGGTCCTAGGCTACCTGCCTTCAAAGCAAGTTCACCTTCTACTGTGTATCTCCCTCTGAAAAATGCTCTTGTCTATGAAGCTGGGCCTGGGTGCCTGCTATGTCCTGGGCATGTGTTCCCTGGCACGTGTGGCAAAGATGATGACTTTAGAACTATGTCTAAAGACCTTTTAGAGCATGTGGCCTGGGGCCAGATGCTCTCCCTGCGCCTCCTGGGTGCTGGTGGGAGCCCATGGGGGGTCTGGGACTGGGATGGGCTTCTGGATTCCATGCCACTGCCTCTCCTTAACACAGCCCAAAGAAAAGGAGGTAGCACCTTCACACCCCACTTGGAAAGGTCTCTTGACTTTGTGTGTCCTGCTGCCTTCTGGGTTCTTCCTGATCCAAGGAGGCTACAAAAAGCCAGGAGTCAGGGACATCAGAGAAGAATTTTCTACATTCATATAAGTTGAGAGAAAATTAGCACCACAATTTGTATACAGCTTTATATTCTTGGTTTGGTCTCATTTAATATTATCATGGGTAATTTCTCACACCAGTATTTTCAAAGCCAGATATTTTAGTGACTTCTCAATATTCCATTTTATAGAGTTGTCAGAATTTATTTAACCACTATTACCTGTTGGACGTTGGAGTCATTTCTAGTTTTTTCATTATGGTCAATAATACTATGATAAATATCTTTGTATGCAAATTTTTGGTCTGTTGCTCCTCTAGTCTATCCTAAATCCCTAGAATTGGATTTATTTGCTTGAAGTATGTAAAATTCTGATGCAACCCTCCCTATTCTCTGCCTACTCAGTTGGTTTTAGGACTTCTTGGAGCTGATCAAATGATAGGCAAAGAGGAAAACTGAAAACAACTTTTATTATACAGAAGGGCCTAGAGGTATGGAAAGAAGAGAACAGATCCCAGAGAGAAGAGGGGCTCAGAAGAGCTTGACCAGAGAGGAGAGAGAGAACTAAAGAAGGAAGTCAGGGCAGGTTTGAGGAGGGGAAACAGTGATTTGAGCAGTTGCTTTAAAAGAGAGAACTATGTCTAAAGACCTCTTAGAAGAAGATTTTCTGTGACTTGTGCAGGACGGTTTCCCTTTGCTGCCCTCTTGGGAGATCTCAGCCAACAATTAACAGTATTTTTTAAAACTTTGCGGAACTGGATTTGTGTTTCTTTTGGGTGTATCTCCATGTGGAGACAGGTATTTAGGTCCAATTTTATCAGGTTACATGGTTTTGGTAAAAATTTTTAAATTATCTGCCAGAAAAAAATGTAAAAAACTTACATTCTCACCGAAAACCTGTTCTGTGGCTAATAATTGCCAAAGAGCATTTTTCTATGTAAACGGAGATGTGGCTGTAAGAAGACTACGGTAGAATTTACAAGGCTTGATTCTAGGCCAAGCTCTTCTCCTTAATTTACTTGAGTAAGTCACTGAAGCTCTTGCACCTCCATCCCATGGGCTGTGTAGCCAGCTCGCCTGCCCCAGCCCCTCAGGGTTTGGAGTGTTGCTGCTGTACCCCAGAATATCCCCGAGTGCATGAGTGTAAGCTCTCCACCCACCCAGGCATGAAAGCAGGGAGTCCGGAGCAATTGCTCTCCCTGTTCTGGGTCCCAGGACTCCTCTGGAACAATGCTATCCAATGGAAATACAAAGCAAGCCACACATGTGAACCACACATGTAACCACACATGTGATTTTAAATGTTCTGGTAGCCACATTTAAAAAGGTAAGGGAAACAGTTGAAACTAATTTTAATACTTTATTTTCTTTAACACAACATATCCAAAAGGTTATCATTTCAACATGTAGTCAATATTAAAAAATTAATAACAGATTTTACATTCTTTATTTTTTCAAACTACATGTTAAAAATGAAGCGTGTGCTTAAACCTTACAATATGGCCTAGCCACATTTCAATAGCCACAGGTGGCTAGTGGCTTTCATATTCTGTAGCACTGCCCTAGGGCAGGGGGGGCGGGACCCTGGGCTTCCCCAAGGAACCCTGCTCTCCCTGGAAGCACAGATATCTCTCTCTTGGCTGTAGGTTGCCAGAGCAACTAGGCCTGATTCTGTCACATGCCTGTCTGCCCCTCTGCAAACCCAGAATCCTCATCCTTCTTCCCTACCGAGTCAGGCAGCTTTTTTTTTTTTATTGCATTTTAGGTTTTGGGTTACATGTGAACAACATGCAAGATTGTTACATAGGTACACACATGGCAGTGTGATTTGCTGCCTTCCTCCCCATCACCTATATCTGGCATTTCTCCCCATGCTACCTCTCCCCAACTCCCCACCCCCTGCTGTCCCTCCCCTATTTCCCCCCGACAAACCCCAGTGTATGATGCTCCCCTCCCTGTGTCCATGTGTTCTCATTGTTCAATACCGCCCTATGAGTGAGAACATGCGGTGTTTGATTTTCTGTTCTTGCGTCAGTTTGCTGAGAATGATGGTTTCCAGGTTCATCCATGTCCCTACAAAGGACACAAACTCATTATTTCTTATGGCTGCATAGTATTCCATGGTGTATATGTGCCACATTTTCCCAGTCTATCATCGATGGGCATTTGGGTTGGTTCCAGGTCTTTGCTATTGTAAACAGTGCTGCAATGAAGCAGCTTTTTACTTTTAAAGCATTTTACTTTTACTCCCAGAAACTCAAGGAGTCTGATTCTAGATCCATCCCCAGAAAAAGGAAAATGCCCCCGCGCCGCACCGTTTGTGGAAGAGCTTCCCTCTGTGATTTTGCCGAATGGCCACTTGCCCTAACAGACCATTGCCAGAACGGCAACTTCACTGATTCTCAGGAGCAGCCTTACCTTTCCCCCTTTCTAAGCAGGGTTCAGCCCTCACGGGGCTCTGGGTGATTTTCTGGCCCTTTCATTCTGAAAAAGAAACACCCATGAATGTCATCTCCAGCAAGACATCGCCTGTATGTATAAAGTAGGGGTGAAGTAGGTGACTTGAAGTTCTCCATCTCCAGCTGTCCTGGTACTGTGTTTTCCATGACCCAGCACGCTCAGAAAGTTTGGGGGAAAGATGATCGATCTATTTGTGTGTGTGTGTGTGTGTGTGTGTGTGTGTGTGTGTGTGCGAAGGAGCACAGAGTATCTAGTGACTGGCAAGAGTGTCCTGAAGGGCCCTGGTGGCTTCGAGGTTGCTCGCACCCCTCCCATCACCCTGCGAACCCTCCGGCCCGCACCACCTTGCTTCCCTCCCTCCCACTCTCCTTTTGTTAAGTGGCACACGGAGATGTTATTTATTGTAGCATTCTGACAAATAAAGCCATTCTTCTGATTTACAACCTTGCCACCCCCTCCCTTTGAGTCAGTGTGTGATTCATCTCTTTAATGGGATCCTTCCGAAGCATGTGTGGCTCACTCGGGGAATGAATACGGAATGAATCCTCTCTGCCAGCCTTCCTCCTCTGGCTTCTCACCACTCCTCCTGGCCCCAACACCCACACCCAACAACAACGTAGTGCATGCCAGCCTCTGCCGAAGGGCTTACCATGTTTCTCCTGTGATTCTGTCCCATTGGTGACTCTGTACTCAGTTCCCAGGAGAACTTAGCAGGGGTCCTGAGGACAAACCCCCACTGGAGTCAGCTGCAGCCCCAAAGATTCCATTTGGTTTGGGAGGAGCCCAGGAACCCTGGAACCTGGTTTGGTCTCCAGGTTTGAAAACCACGGCCCTGGCACCCTGAAGCCCCCCCTACTGGTCTAAAGAGGAGTGACATTGACGGGGAATGTGTGGGGAGTAACGTGCTGTGCCCCCACCCCAGCCTTCAGGCTCCTCTGTTCTGACCTGGTCACATCATCTCCTAAGATTTTCCTTGCTTAACTCCTCATTCATTCATTCATTTCATTCTATTGTGGTTTTAAATTCCTTTATAGTCACACTTTTCTTTCTGTAAAATTGTGGTATACATTAAAAATGTACCATTTGGCCTTTTTTTTTTTCTTTGAGACAGTCTTGCTCTGTCACCTAGGCTGGAGTGCAGTAGCGTGATCTCAGCTCATTGCAAACTCCGCCTCCTGGGTTCAAGCAATTTTCCTGCCTCAGCCTTCCGAGTGACTGGGATTACAGGTTCTCGCCACCGTGCCCAGCTAATTTTTGTATTTTTACTAGAGATGGGGTTTCACCATGCTGCTTCAGCTGATCTCAAACTCCTGACCTCATGATTTGCCTGTCTTGGCCTTCTAGAGTGCTGGGATTGCAGACGTGAACCACTGCACCTGGCCCCATTTAGCCATTTTTAAGCATACAGTTCAGTGGCGTATTCACATCATTATGTGACCATCACTACCCTCCCTCTCCCGAACTTATTTTGCCTCCCCAAACTGAAACCCGGTACCCATGAAACAATAACTCACTTCCCCTTCTGCCCACAGCCCCTGGCAACCACTATTCTACTTTCTATCTCTATGAATTTGACTACTCTAGGTACCTCACATGATTGGAATTATACAGTATTTGCCCTTTTGTGACTGGCATATTTCTCTTAATATGTCTTCAAGATTCATGCATGTTGTAGCATGTGTCAGAATTTCCTTCCTTTTCAAGGCTGATTGCTATCCAGAGTGTGCACATATCCATGCCACATTTGGTTGAACCATTCGTCCATCAATCATCGATGGATGGACGACTGGGTTGTTCTCACCTTTTGACTATTGTGTCACACTCTTCTCCATCCTGGGCATTTACCAGGGCCTAGAACATTCTTTGCTTTTGAGGTGTTTCTGGCGTGAGAGGAAGACTGACCCCTTATAATGCGTAGAGATCACCTGGGAGCAGAGGAAAGACACCTTATAACAGCAGGAGGTGAGAGAGCTGAGACTTGAAGAGTGACAAGTGACAGAGTGACATGGCAGCAAAAGGAATAGCATGTGCAAATGCTCAGAGGCTAGAAAATGTTGGTTTCTTCCAAGCCTGCAGGTAGCTAGGCCTGGCTTCAGGCAAGAAGGCCTATTGAGGAGAAGTGGATAGGGGGCGCATCATTAAAGGCCAGAGCATCTTTCTCTATCCCATTGATCCTGGGGAACCATGGGAGGGTTTTCAGGACCCTTTAGGAGGCAGAAGAGCTCATTCGGTGGCCATATGGAAGATGGTCTTTGAGTGAGAAAGATGCCGGCTCGGAGGCCAGAGGGAGATCGTTGCCTCAGTCTAGTGAGAAACAGAGTCTGAACATGGAGGTTGGCTAGAAAAGATGCAGCCATTTCAAGGTCCTTTTAGGAAGTAGAATAGACAGGACCCAGGAGCCATTTGGATGGGGTGGGCTTATTTCATTTCAGCAGCAATTATTGAGCTGGGTAAGGAGAGATCGTTAAGAAATGGCATTTAGGGTTTAATGTGGAATGAGCAGGAGGGAGGAGCTGGGAGTGACTCCGAGGCTTCTAAATGGACAGCATTGTACGTTGTCATGATGATAACTTTCCCCACCTGGCTGTGTACACTCGTGGGATAGGGACCCCTTCAGGCATGGTCTGGTCCAAGCATAGATTTTACACAAAAGGGAAAACAAGCTCAGAGAGGTGCTCAATCCACCCAAACGCACACGGCCTTCTCCTTCCTCCGGTCAGCCAGCTCTAAAGCCAAATGAAATTTCCCCACTTACTACACAACCCTTTTTGTTTTAAGAGATTTTATTGCCAGTCACCACTGGGAGATCTAGAGATGTTAACAAAATCACGAAAAATGGGGGAACAAGAACTTGTCATTAAAATTCTCTTTTTTTTTTTTTACTCCTGCTGTTCATTCGAATGTCAGTGGAGCTAAGTCAGCAGCATTCTTTTCTTTCTCAGATGCTTGTCTTGGTGGCCTCTAGGGAGGTCGTTTCTGTTCTTGTCTCAGGAATCAGCCCTATGCTACCTTCCCGCCTGGCTTAGCACCGCCTTTCTCCTTGCTCACCAGAAGCCCCCAGGCGCATGTTTGTGAGATGTGACCTGGTTGCCAATCTGGGCTGTTCAGACTCCCAAGCCCCAGATAGAAGCAGGTCGGCCTCCCTGGGGTCAGCTGGCACCTGTAGTTCTGTCTTGCATTTGTGTCTACCCACTGGTTTGAGCTCTGTGCGGCAGGAAGGTCCTGCCTTATCCTTTCCCCAGAGCCTCCTGCAGGGGTGTCAAGGGTCCTGCTCCAATCTGGAAATTTAGGAGGTGGTCCCTGACCATGGCCACTTTAAGACAAACAAGGAACATCCCCAGAATAAACCAGCACAACCAACTCAGCCTCAGAACAATCCCTGCACTGCCCTGCTCCTGGCTCAGCCCTCACCTGGCTCAGGTCTGACTTGTCTAATTTGGCCATGGGTGCCCTGACTCTCTTTTCTCCACTACCCCTTGGCACTGGCTTTCAGCACCTGGTGCTCCCTTTGGCACATGACAGCACCCCCGCCCCAGCCTTGGCAGAGTGGCCCAGGCCCCACCCCCATGCCACACAGGTCCCGAGACTGACCCAGCGCTCTCCCCAGTGCGGCGGGCCCCTGCACAATGTGAGCTGGCTGTTGCCCACCTTGGCTCCCACGCTGAGACTCTGGGCCTCTGCTCCGGAGCCTTTTTGTCTTTCCACTTTGGTTCTCTCCTTCCTGATCACTGGTCTACCCTTCAGTGAAGCTGCCTGTCCTGGGCCAATCTCTCTGTGATTTTGTCATTGTCATTTAATTTACCCTTTTTGATCTCCACGTGAAAGTGAGGGAAATGAGGTTTAGAGAGATTGAGTTATTTGCCCAAGAGCACCCAGCTGGGGCTCATATCTGCATCTGTCTGACCCCAAAGCCTGTGCTCTTTCCTCTTTCTCCCCATGCAGCAAGCACCCAATTCTGGTCACCTTCCCTGGTAAGAAGGGGCTTCCGGCCAGGTACGGTGACACATGCCTTTAATCCCAGCACTTTTGAAGGCCAAGATGGGCGGATCATTTGAGGTCAGGAGTTTGAGACCAGCCTGGCCAATATAGCAAAACCCTGTCTCTACTAAAAAATACAAAAATTAGCCAGATATGTTGCTGCTTGCCTGTAATCCCAGCTACTCAGGAGGCTGGAGCAGGAGAATCGCTTGAACCCTGAAGGGCTGCAGTGAGCCGACATCGTGCCACTGCACTTCAGCCTGCTGGGCGACAGAGTGAGACTCCATCTCAAAAAAAAGAAGGGGCTTCTGTCACCTTAATGTGTTTTCGTGAATATTTGCTGAGTACTATTCCATATATACTTTTGCACAGGTAACTCATTTAATCTCACAGTAGCCCCTGTGATAGGCACTATCGTCTCCCCATTTCCAGTTGAGAAAACTGAGTCACAAAGAGCAGTTTGCCCAGGCTTCCCCAAGTAGGGAAGGGCAGAGCTGGGATCCAACCCAGGCAGTGCAACTCCAAAGCCAGCACTTTAACCACTCCACTGCAGACACCTCCCATCGGTGCAAGGAGAGCGTGCAGAGGTGGAGAACAGGCAGATGCACCTGGCTGGGGGGCAGCAGGTGGGGGTGGGAGGAAGGCAAGTGATCCAGGCAGGTGGGCACCATCTGGGGTTGGAGGGTAGGAAGCAGCGAGCTGAAGCCCAGGCCCAAAGATGCAGGAGGACCTGAGGGGCCCAGCTGCTGGCGTGAGGGTATGAGGTGTGGGGTAGGCCCTCCAGCCACACTGGTCTCTCACCATTCCTGCCTCCAGGCCATATGCATATGCTGTTTCCTCCGCCTGTGATGCTCTTCCTCAGATACATGCCTGGCTTTCTCCCTCTCGCCCTTCCTATCTCTGCCCAGATGTCTCCTTCTTCCAGAGATCTTCCTTACCACCCTGTGTAACATAGACCTCGCATCGTGTTCTTTCTCCTTACCCTGTTGTATTTTTCTTCTTACCCCTTACTGCCACATGATACATATTAATTCACCTCCCTCCTAGCACATAAGTCCCCGTGAGGACAGAGATTGGCCTGTTTTGCTCCCTGGGATTTTCCCAGGCACTAGGACAGTACCTGGCTCATAGTTCCGCCGAATAAACATTATTTACAGAGGGAATGAATGAATGAAGCAAGAGCTCAGCTCCTAAAACTAGACCCAAAGTCAGAGCGAGACCAACTGCCAGGCTGACCTGCTCCGCCTCCAGCAATGAGATTGGATCCCTGAGCCTGGGGCAAGGCTGAGCCTGTACCTGGGGACCAGTGAGTCCCAGCTGCACTCCCAGGTATTCACTGTCATTTCAAGTGCTCTTATCAGGGACTCTTGTTAGCCAGAGGATGGTGGTGTGCCAAGATGGGTAGACCCGTGGGGCTAGGTGGTGAGTGTTGGGACCCCTACTCCCGGGGCCTGGAGGGCCACCTGAACTACATTGAGACACTGAGTTTCTGCACTACTGCAAGAGAAAACCAGGCTCCACTCTGTTGCTTTGTCAAACGGGGCCACTCAGGAGGGACCTTGTACTCCTGGGGCAGAGCAGATGCCATCCACTCAAACTCCAGGAAATGACAAGCATCCCCTCTGCATGTCCCCTCTTCCTTCGTTCATCACTGAAGGAGAAAAATCAACTTCCCAGTCAATGAAGTGAGTGCAACTAATGGCATCATCTGCTGTCTTTGAGCCTTTGCTGTGTTTACCAGAACAACACCCCTAGGAGGACAGGGATTTGGTTGGTTGTGCACAGTGACTGGCACATAGTTGCTGCCAAGAACCCCCGCTGAATGAATTGATTTGCTGAGAGTGTGACGTGGCAAACTCCACCACACCCTGCATGAAGCACTCGGTGATCTGATGCATGCCACTGTTCTGGGGCCACATAATACCCTTTACCACGATTCTACCTGCAGCATCTCCTGGTCTCTTCCCAGAGGACACAGAGCTGGGCAGACTATTGTGGGGATTAAATGCATGCCAGGTGTGGGATATAGGAAAGCGTCTGATTCTAAGAAGCCCTCAACAGATGTTTGTTTTTAGAACTGGCTGATACTGTTCCCATTTGACAAATGATGACAGGCTTGGTGAGGTCTAGTTAATGAACTGCTTTGACTTTTAACCCAAAGCTCTTTCCTCTGCACACACAGAAAGTGAATGCATGTAAACTGTTATATGCAGTTTGAGCGTAATCAGATCAGGGTGTGAACCTCCCCAGTGGGGTGTTTAGGCTATATAATAGTTAAATACCATGGACCAGAGACTTGGCTTCACTGGGTGGTGGGTTTGGGGGTTTGAAAGAGGGCCTGTGCCTCTGTTGGCCTGCCCCATGAGGACTGGAGCCGGAGGGTCGAGAGAGCCCTGGGCACACAGCCGTGATTCTGAAAGCTGACAAATGCCCAGTGTTCCTGCAGACAGGCTGAAGAGATGGGGCTGCGTGGCCGGAACAGCTGGGTGGAGGCTGGTGGCAGGAGGCAGTGTGAGTCCCCGCTTTGTTCCTGGGCAGTCACGGGGACAATCAGAAGCATAGAGAAGCCCCTTTCCTTTCCCTCTGGGCTGCAGCCCAGCATTTGGAGCTTCCTCCTTGCCAGCCAAGGAGAGCCTCTGGGAGAGCCCCAGATCAGGCGCTGCACCCAGGCTGGCAGGCGACCAGCACCCTAGGCTGTCCAGCTGAAGCCAGGACCTCTTTGCTCCCACGGCCATCCTGCTGACTCGGGGAGTAACGCAGGGGAAGGGAACCGGAACCTGGAGTCCAAGTCCTGGGCTGGAATCTAGTGCTACTGTTCATGTCTGTGGCTCTGGGCAGGTTGCTTAATTCTCCTCCCCGGTCCCTCCCAGAGCTGTCACGGGAGCTCAGAGAAAGAACTTAGTTCCGTGCCTGCCACCCACTACACTCACAGTAAAAATCTGCTGTAAGAGTGAAGGGAGGGAGGAATAGCAGGTGTTCCCTAAATATTTTGAAGCAGCTGAAGGGGTTTCCAGAAAGATGGCAGAGAGAGTGCCTGTTTTCAGAACTTCCTTCTCTGAAGCCTCCAAAATGAACAAGAGTCCGAAATGCAGAGGGAAACGCCTTCTTTGCTGAAAGCTATGACCTCATGCCCCCACCCGTGAAGACTATCATAAAACCAAAAAATCTGGGTAAAGTGAAGTGGAGGGCTAAAGGCCAACACCCACCTGAATGGGTGTCACAGGCTGGTCTGCATCTTCATCTGCATAAGGACAGGGCCACCTTTCATATGCAAACAAGCAGACAGATCCAAAGACAGACCCAGGGCCAGTGGTGGAAAGAGATTCTCTCGAGGGCCCCATCAGCCTGCCCCTGCCCCCAGGGCATATGCACACACACACCCCTGACCAAAACACTGGCTCAAGCGTGGACCAGGCCTGTGGTGCCTGGCACAGAGGGCATGCTCGGGGAACGTCTATGCCTCTGAATTCAAACCTGTCTCAAGAGAAGGCTCTCTCATTTTTCTTCACGGACCCGTAGCCAGTGTTTGAGCTCTGGGGCCAATCATCAATGAGAAGAACAGGTTTCTTGCCTTGGTCAAACTCTAGGGTCCATGAGATGTTCTTTTATGGACTGCACGGGGCAGGGCCTGCTTGGCAGCCTCTTTCCTTTTGTTCACATTCTGACTAAAGGCTTTGTTTAAATGCCAAGGAGCTCATCCCTTTGTTCTTATTGTTATTTCAACTGCAGGAAGCCCAAATCTTTATAGATTTACCCTTGCAGTGGCTCTTCTGTGATCTATTCTTCACTGACAGTGGACACATAGAAATGGATGCGGAGGCATATGTGTGCGCCTGCAACTGCACATAACTGACTAGGCAGAATGCTGGGCAGTTGGGTTGTCTGCAGAGTAGGATGCTGACCCTTTCGTGGGTGTGATGTCAGGAGTTTATTTTGCCACATAGTGAATCCATAAAATCATGGACTCTCCCTGTCGGAAGCTCAGGTATCAAAACCACTCCTTCTGGCCGGGTGTGGTGGCTCACGCCTATAATCCCTGCACTTTGGGAGGCAGATCACTTGAGGATCAGGAGTTTGAGACCAGCCTGGCCAACATGGTGAACTGAAATCCCATCTCTACTAAAAATTAAAAATTAGCCTGGCATGGTGGCAGGCACCTGTAATCCCAGCTACTTGGGAGGCTGAGGCAGGAGAATGGCTTGAACCCAGGAGGCGGAGGTTGCAGGGAGCCAAGATCGAGCCCCTGCATTCCAGCCTGAACAACAGAGTAAGACTCCATCTCAAAAAACAAACAAACAAACAAACCAAAAAAAATAAAACACACTCCTTCCATCCTCTTAGAGTCTTGAGGTGATCTGAAAGAATATAAGACTGTTTTTGGCAACTCAAGAGTTTTATTTCGATTCTGAAGCCAACCACTCTGCTAGAAAGAACAGCACAGTGTCTGAAGTTCCTCTTAAGGGAGTATATTTCCATTCAAATTTATATGCTCCACATACATTTCTTCTTCCACAAGGACTAAGAGGAGAGGATTCTGATGTTTGTCTTGTATCCAGAATATCACGGACGGATGGATGGAGGAAGGGAGGGAGGGAGGGAGTTTATTTCAAAATATTAATGTTTCAGTACCAGAAAACAGAATGTGATGTGGTTACTCTGTTTGCCATAAATAGTAGAGAAGGATACTTGTGGCTGGGTGCAGTGGCTCACGCCTGTACTTCTAGCACTTTGGGAGACTGAGGAGGGGGGACTGATTGAGCACAGGAGTTCAAGACCAGCCTGGGCAACATGGCGAAACCCCATCTCAACAAAAAATACAAAAAGAAAAAATTAGCCAGGTGTGGTGGCACATGCCTGTAGTCCCAGCTACTTGGGAAGCTGAGGTGGGAGGATCTCTTGAGTCCAGGAGATCAAGGCTGCAGTGAGCCAAGGTCGTGCCACTGCAGTCCAGCCTGGTGTCAGAGTGAGGCCTTGTCTCAAAAAACAAAACACACACACACACACAACACACACACACACACACACACACAGACATATGTACTTGTGAAAACTTGAGTGAAAATGCACACATGACTTTAATTAGAGGCAGTGATTCTAAGATCTCATCTTACTCTAAAACATACTATTTAATCATCCTCTGAATTGAGTAATTCCTTTTATTGGGAAAGATGTGATTTATTTTCTATTTCTGAGTAATCTACACAGATACCCCTGGGAGTTCCATACTATGTAGGGCCTAGGATTTATTGATTACAAGCCTTTCTGAAAAATGTGTATGTAAAGGTATTTCTGGAAAATCGAAATGCCTTCTAAGTACTTGTCTGAATTCTTTCTCACAAAATGATGTTTAATTAGAAGCTAGAGTCCTGTAAAATTTTAAACTCAAATCATTTTTATTCTTCAAATGTTCAAAGCATTCTTTTTTCCCAGTGCATCTTGGCTCGCGCTGTAGAAAAAAACAACCCGCTATCTCGATAACTTATGAAAATAAATATGTATTTTCTTGCTCACACGGTGTGAGGACAGTGGCATCTCTGGGCTCTGAAGGCCCCATACGCCTTCCTATTTAGGGACCTTGGCAGAAGGTACAGCCAAACCCGGGACACACTGTTTTGTTGCAGAGGCAGGTGCAGGAGCGGCTGTGCTGAACCTCACCATCACTTGAAAAAGCTTTGCCTCACACCCGGCAAACAGCACATCCCCTCTCATCTCATTGGAAAGTGTCATATGGTCAAGTCCAAGGCCAGAAACATCTGCCCCCAGGATGCTCAGACAGGTCACATGACAATGAGCAAGAGTGTTACATTTAACTCAAGCCTACTGAATCTTTGCCGGTAGCATCGATTTTGTCTTTAATTGACAAATCTCATTCACAAAGACTTGTCCTTTATCTGTGACATTTTCTAATTTTATCTATTTTAGAATTCTTAACTCTACCTGGTATAAAATGTTCTATTTAAGTGACTAAAGGCTGGGGAATGGAGACCGCAGAAGTCAGATGACTTCGGCTTATGCATAGCTCAGTTCTTAGCTCACCAGGCAACCTCGGGCAGTTTTTACCTTCTCTGGGCCTCAGCTTTCTCATCTGTGCACATCAGAGGAGGTGACGACTACAGGAGTGCTTAGGAAGGAATGAAGCATGAAAGGAATAGATGGTTGTCAGAGGCGACATTCCAAGTCTTTAACAATTGGCCGAGGTGGATGCATGCCAGAGCACCAAAGCAGCATCTTGGAGGCCTCAGTTAAAATTCTTTAGATACTGGTTTCTGGAGGGTGTCTGGGAAGAAGGAGCCAGGGCAGCATTTGATGATGCTCAGAGCAGTGGCTGATCACCAAGTGGTACCGAGGCATTTCAGCACTTTCACAACCAGCTCAGTCATTTCAGCACATCCCTACTGAACGTCAGCCCCGTGTGATGTTTTTATTCACATTCCTCAGACAAGGAAAGGCAGCCTTGCCCAGTGGAGAGAATATTAAACTGAGAATCACAAGACCTGAGTTCTGGGCTTAGTTCCACCAGCCACTTGGCAAGTGACTTCACTGTTATGTGCTCCAATTTCTCTACCTGTAGAATGCAGTAAATAGTCCTCACCTTACAAAGCTGGCATTCAGATGAAATGAGGCCTTGTGAGGGAAGTGCCCAGCACAGCATCTGGCTCACCAGTAGGTGTTTCCGGTATCTGCATCTGAACTTGATCATATGGCTTGGGTCCTAGCCCTGCCACTTACTGATTCCATGAACCTGTTTCCTGTAAACTCCATAAAATGGGTCAATCTATGGGGCATATGTAGTGCACATACAGCATTCAGAACAGTGCCTGGTAAGCAGTAAGTCCACAAATGGATCCTGTTTTTTTTTTTTCTTTTGATACAGAGTCTTGCTCTGCCACCCAGGCCAGAGTGCAGTGGTGTGATCTCGGCTCACTGCAATCTCTGTGTCCAGGTTCAAGCAATTCTCCTGCCTCAGCCTCCTGAGTAGCTGGGATTACAGGTGCCCACCACCCTAACTGGCTAATTTTTGTATTTTTAGTACAGACGAGGTTTCACCATGTTGGCCAGGCTTGTCTCTAATGCCTGACCTCAAGTGATCTACCTACCTCAGCCTCCCAAAGTGCTGGGATTATAGGCCTGAGCCACCGCGCCTGGCCCTATTTCATTCTTTGTTTGTCCTCTGTTGTCACTGATCTCCGTGTCGGGTCTGCTGAAACCATCCCCATCACCGCTTCTACCTTTTTCTTCACTGTTATGTCTGATGAATTTGGCTTCTGATGGCTACCACCTCCTTCCCTCTTCTGTTGTTCTTTGTTTGTTCCTTTCCCTGCCACCTCTCCTGTGCATCACAGGATTAGCTTTGAGAGCTCTGATGCATTTGACTGCAAGTACCAGAAACCGCACCTCCAGCTGGCTTAACCTATGTGGAAATGTGCCTGTCATGCAACAGGAAGGAGGGCACATTTCATGGCCCAAAAAGCCATGAAGAGACTGGTTCATCCCAGCTCTTGCTGTCCTCTCAGCAGGATTCTCCGTGATTATAAGATGGAAGATGTCAATGGCAAATGGGGCTGAATGTGTCCTTGTTCATGCCCAAGTGTAGATTTCTTGGTGTACAGAGGAATCCTGGCGAATGCACAACCCTGGGCGCCTTTTTAGTGGCTTCCTGTAAGAGTGCTGCCTGGAGGAGTGACCACTAGAACCGGGAGGTCAAACATGGCCTACTTGAGATGGCATCACTCACGGCAGGGGCTGCAGGTTGAGGCCACTCGTGGCAAGTGGGAGTCTCTGAAAAACCCAAACTGAACCCAAGAGAGGGAGAGTCAGCTTAAAAACCTGCCAAGCCCTGAGAGGACTGTCAGCTCCTGAGAGCAAAATCCAACTTCTCCTGCTTCCTTATCTCTTCCAGCTCCTCCTGCCAAAACCACAAAGCCCCCAGAGGCAGCCCAGCAAGGAGGGGTAGACACAGGGGGCAGAGAGGAGACGAGAGAAGAGGTGAACCTGAACTGTAGTCACATCACAGGGGCCAAATTGAGGCAGACCTGAGCTCGGGAGGGGAGAAGCTCTAATTTGGTTAAACTTTTTTCTTCAATTATTATTGTCCAGGTCAGCCTTATTAATTATTAAATTGAAATTGTTTTATAGGTACAAGTGACCAAAGGATTATTTTTTAATTAGTTTTTTTTTTTTTTTTTTGGTTGGGGGAGGTAGAGAGGTAAGGCCTTCACAGACCAACTTTTAGAAGCAGTATTTAAAATCATTTTTTGAAATAATCTTCTATTTACAGAGGAGTTGTAAAGACAGTGCCTCTAGAGCAGCATTTCTCAACCATTTGTATTGTCATCATCACTCCACTTCCACCCCAGGAGTCTGTTTGTGTGTTTATTTCTATCACTGTTCTCCCATAAAATTTTAGTCCCACAGATATTCTGTATATCTGTTTATGTACTGTGGTCCTTTGTGATTTTTTTCTACCCAACAACCAATTTTCCCCCCTTGGGGACCATCTTGTCCCCATTGAGAATGCATGCTCTGGAGAGTTCTGGTGTACCTTTCACCCTATCTCCCCTAATGTAACCATCTTCCAAAGCTACTGTGGTAGGTGTGTCACAACTAAGAAATTAACATTAGCACAATAGTGTCCCTGAACAGGATCCAATCCAGATTCCACATTGCATTTGGGGGTTGGGGCCCTACCTCCTTAGTGTCCTGCTTAGGCTTTTCTTGTCTTTCATGACCTTGACACTTTTGAAACATACTGATCTGGCGTACCCCAGAACGTTTGTTCCTCACCTTGGGTTTGCGTAATGTTTTCTTTGGAGTACGCTGAGGTTATGGACTTTGGGGGAAAATGTGGTAGAATTGCTGTCCCCTTCTCATTGCAGTATATCAGGGAGCACGTGACATCAACGCAATTTATTCCTCATTATGTTAATCACTTGGCTAAGGTGGTATCTGCCGGGTTGATTGCAAAGTCACTATTGTCCCCTCTCTATAATCTGTCATTAGAAGCCAGTCTATACATCCGGCCCACGCTCAAGCAGGGGGACGAGGCTCCACCTCCTGCAGGGAGGAATATCAAATCATTTTTGGACATATGTTAAAACTACCACAGTCATTAGAAAATATTCTGGGGGAGATATGTGGAGGCTATACAGATGTCATGTTTCTCCTTAAAGTTTTACCTTTTAGTTTTGTTTTCTTTGGGGGGCAGGGGGATGGGTCTCACTTTGTCACGCAGGCTGGAGTGCAGTGGCACCGTTTTAGCTCACTGCAACCTCTGCCTCCTGGGTTCAAGCAATTCTCCTGTCTCAGCCTCCTGAGTAGCTGGGATTATAGGCATGCGCCACCACGCCCGGCCATTTTTTTTTTTTTCTTCTGTATATTTAGTAGAAATGGGATTTCACCATATTGGCCAGGCCAGTCTCAAGCTCCTGACCTTGTGATCTGCCCGTCTCATCCTCCCAAAGTGCCGGGAGGCCTTACCTTTTAATTTTAGCATTCATCAGTGAGTCTTGCTTGCCACCATTATTACTGTGGTATTCTAAGAGTGATTTTTCTACTTTCCTCATTTTTTCGTTTATTATTTAGAATCCTTTTGTAAGAAAGAGTTATCCCTTCTCCCCATTTATCCATTTATTTATTTATTCAATACATTATTTATGTTAGCATTGACTCAAAGGTTTTTATTCTTTGAGTCATAATACAATGCTATTGTTATTTATTTTGTTATCCAAATTGTTCTACCTCTGGAATATGAGTTATTGAAGTTTTGATCATTGGAAGCTTTTTCAGGTTAGAGGTTTTATCTTTTTCACTTCCTTCCTTTGTTCCTTTCTTCCTTCTTAATGTCTTTTTTATTTCTTTCTTATTTTCTGGCACTACAAGTTGCTCCAGGCTCATTTTGTATTTTCTGAGCCCTAGCCTTAGAATCAGTGCTTTCTCTAAGGAATCTTGGATCCTAGAAAACTTTTAATTACCTAAAGAGGGACCAAAAAACTCATGGGATGTGCCCTAGATTTCTTCCAAAGGGCAGAGAACAACCGGCTCTTCAGGACACATTTAGTGGGACGGGGGAGATAAAAGCGAAGTTACTTTTTGATTGTATACTACATGACCCTTTGCTTAATGTTGCAGTAACCCTGAGTCACTGACCCCCCATAGGGTTGGCCAGATGGGCTGAGGGAGGTGCACGTGCTTTAGAAAGTGGACAATGCTTTGCAAGTATAAAGGCTGATTTGTGTGGCTGGCTTTTGATACACTGTTGTTTTAGTGTCCAAGGTATCTGAAAGTCAAGGAGCAAATGAATCGATTCTTGCTACAAAAGGGAACCATTTGGTGTGTGATTTTAGCCCCTTGGGGCCATGATGCTGACAGAAAGCATAGTACAAAAAAGCAAAATAATAATTTTTCATTTATTATTTAGAATTCTTTTATAAGAAAGAGTTATTCCTTCTCCCATTTATCCATTTATTTATTTATTATATGTAATATGATACAGCACAGCATATCTGTAGGACTAAAATTGATCAGGTATTGATCAGAAAGCACTTGCATTGCAACACACTCTTCTGCAGCACAAGGGACGTGAGATTGGCAGGCTTCATACTATCACAAGGCCACTCTTTTCTGTAAGGGTTGGAATGGAAGCCTTGTGGGGAGACCTGCCGGATGCGGCCTGAGGTCCTGAGCTCAGAGATCAGATTACACTGGAATACTTCTGGTTAGGCCAAACAAAGCCAACAGGGAAGATGTGAGACTTTCAGTGAAATATTTACATTAAATTTGGAATAGCATAGTCAAAAACCCCTCAGCTTCCTCTCTGTGAATGGGTAGAAGCAGCAACTCCTCAGTGTAGAGGAGGTAAAGGCAGTTCCTCTTCTGTACTGGTGGGTTTCCTCCCGGTCCCAAGGAAGAGTTCCTCTTATCCCCAAGAAGAGGGATTTCACACCCCAATGAGGGAAGCTGGTTAACAAGGGTCTATACGTCAAAGGAGCTATCTGCTGTGCTGCCAAGATCAATTCCAGCACGTTTTTATAATAATGCAAATTTACAGATTGGTAGAATTGCCCAACTGAGTCTCCAAAAGAAGCTTACCATAGATGGTGATATGGTTTGGGTGTGTCCCCACCCAAATATCATCTTGAATTGTAACTCCCACAATTCCCATGTGTCACGGAGGAACCTGGTGGGAGGTAATTGAATCATGGGGTCTGGTTTTTCTCGTGCTGTTCTCACGATAATGAATAAGGCTCATGAGATCTGATGGTTGTAAAAAGAGGAGTTCCCCAGCACAAGCTCTCTCTCTCTTTGTCTGCTGATATCCATGTAAGACGTGACCTGCTCCTTCTTGCCTTCTGCCATAATTGTGAGGCCTCCCCAGTCATGTGGAACTATAAGTCCATTAAACCTCTTTCTCTTCCCAGTCTCGGGTATGTCTTTATCAGCAGCATGAAAATGATCTAATACGGATGGTGTCAGCTTGAGGGGAAAGACCAACAAGCCACAGAGCTAGGCCTGGGATGCTGTGCTTTTAGTCCTTTGGCTGCAGTTTTTCCATCTGTAAATGACAATGAATGATGTCTGCCATCTACATCAGATGCCTTCATGAGCATGAAGTATTGTTACAAGGAACAAATGCAAAACTAAGAAGAACGAGGTAATAATGAATCCTGAGCAAACTCAGCCTGAGGCTTCTTGTTCATTTCCTGACAAACACAATCCAGTGGAAAGAGACTGTACTAAGGATGGACACATTTGGGCCAGATGATCAAAAGCCCTGCTAGCTCAGAGAATCTGTGACTCTAGCTGTGCTGGGTTCCTGACATAAACCAGGCACTACATGCAAATGAGTCAACTGCATGAACTGAGTGAGGGAGAAGCAGGTCGGGCAGTGTGCTGGTTCTGGGGTATTTGGAAGGGTGAGTCCTTCAGCTCTGGGAAGCACAGCAGAAATGCAGGCTAAGATTCCTCGAGTCCTGATACAGAGCCAGGTGGCAGCCAGGCCCACAGGACAAAGGCAGGGAGGGCTGCAGGAGGGCCACAGAACCCTCCAGTATCAGCGCTGGTGGGGCCAACACCCTCATTCTTCCCAGTGTCACCTCCTCTGGGAAGCCTTAGCTACATACAGGCCATCCACACCTCTGTCTCTGTGCATGTCCCTAAAGGAGGGGAGCCTACCTTACTGTGATCCCATTGTGGAAAATTCACTCCCATCAGGAAACCAGAGCCCTGGGCGTTGGGGGAGCTGTATCTGCTTTGATTCTGTGTCCTCTTTAATCCCGAGTGTCGTGCTTCCTTCCTAGTGAAGGCTCGGTAGAATTTGAGTGGAACTGAGTGTAAAATCTGGAAGAAAATTTGGGGCCCAGAGGGAGGAGTGCAAATAGGAGATGGAATCGGGATGCTTAAGGATGCCCAGGTGATGCACTTGATGAGATGTGGGTGTCAGACAGAAAGGCCAGAGGTAGGAACCTTACTCAGGACCTGAGTAAGAACCGTCATGGACCACAGAGGACCCAGATGGGGCAGAGGAAGTGGGATCTGGGGCTGAGTGGGACAGTGGCTGGGATCTCAGCCAGCTGCCGAAACTGTAGTCTAGTGCGGGTTGGTGTCGAGTGTCCGTTGGGTAGAACAATTTGCCTTTCCTCCTCTGGGGTTGGTTGGGCCACCGCTTGGCAGCAGGAAGGAGGCCAGACAGATGGGGAACTCTGTGACGCTTCCAAGAGACTGTTCACTCTTGACACGGCCTCCACAAGGCTGGGAGTATTTGGAGGTATGTTGGAGTCTATTAAGCAGATCTGGCCAGACTCCAAGCTGAGCAGAGAATGGAGTGCTCAGCAGGAAAACCAAAGTAGATGCACTGCCCCCTGGACTGAGCCAACACAACAGAGAGGGAATTAATTGGTGAGGCAGGTGCTGTCCGGGTGTGCCCAGCGGCACGTAAGAGCAGATCCTGCCTACACCATAGCTGTGCATTGATGTGCAAGTGAGTTCACCTTCACTCTCTCTATTTCCTCATTTGTACAACGGGAATGTGGCACTGCCTGTCTCCTGTGACGGTGATGAGGGTTAAAGGAGAAAGTGCATGGAAAGTGCTGAGCACAGTCTCTGACACACAGCAGGTGCTCAATTAACGGCAGGTATTGTTTTGTTTAATGACACTGCCCAAGGCTTTTAAATCTCAGCACGATTCAGATTTTTGGCTGAATAATTCTTTGATGTGGGATGGCTGTCCTGTGCCTTATACGAGATTTGACAACATCCCTGGCCTTTACCCGCCAGATTCCGGTAGCAACCTTGAGTTATGAAAACCAAAAATGTTTCCAGACTTGCCAGATATCCCCGGGAATCAGGGGAAGCAAGACACCCCCACTTGAAAGCCACTGCACTAACCCCGGAGCCGCCAGGTGCTGGTCTTCAGTGAGTATTTTTCTGGTGGGGCTGCAGCCAGAGAGTCAATACCATGGCTCAGGCCCAGGGCCCACCTGAACCTGCCTGGAATTTATTAGAGGAGGTGAGGCAGAGGCTGGCCCTCTGCAGCAGCGGCCAAGCCCAGCTAGGGGCGAGGGCAGGAGCAAACCGTCGTCAGTGCAGGAGGTGGGTCAGCCAGCATGGGCCAGGGCAGGCTCAGAGAGACAACTGGAGAGAACAAACGAGCAGGCACAGCACAGACAGAGGTGCTCCCCACAAAGAGAGGCCACAACACGAAGTCCCTACTGCCTCAGTGAAGGGACATTCTGTGACATAGGGACCCCATGAAAACCATAAAACAGGTCGAGGGAAAGCAATGGGATAGGAAAGATGGAGGGGGTGACATTATTGAGCACCCACTGTATGCCAAGTATTGTACCAGGGGATTGGGAAGGCGGTATGATTGTATCTAGGGTAGACCTTGCTTAGAAGGTCTAAGGCTTGTAGTCTAATTTCAGTTATCTTCTTTCCTTAAATTTACCAATACAGTATTTAAGACTCAGACAAAATGAATCTACGCTAAAGGTTAACTTGCAAACAAAGAGGGAACAGTTCGGCGAACCATCTTATTCTTAAAACTGCTGATCCTCGGAGACATGCCCAAAGACCCTCAACCAATAGATGTTGACATCTGGCTGACTTGAGAGCTTGTGATGTTTCTACTCAGCCAAGATTCAGGACACATCGGGGTTAAACAACATCAGATGAGTCTGGGTACATAATGGGGACCTCCCTCGCTGGGGAGACCGTACGGCAGGATCGTTCAACAGTGAGAAAGGAACAAAGTCATAGACTGCGGGAACAGAGGTTTATAAATAGCTGGGGAGATGAGGAAGTCTGAAAAAGGAACAAGGCTGGTGGGCTGGGAGGGAAAACATTAATTAATTAAAATAAGCCAAATTGCACTCAGAAATCTAGAACCCTCCTCCCCACAAAATTTCGGGGAGCCCCCTAAATCCAGAAATAAACCAAAGGAGGTCGAAGAAGCTCGAGAGGCAAGAATAAAGGAGGTTGCAAGATCCAAATTTATGGTGCTCTGCATTCTGAGGTTGGTTTGCTTGGTAAAGGGTGACACAGCTGACATCATAGTTTTCTCTAAAAATGCAAGGTCATGGGTGCCTGGCATCTATCCCATGCCACCCACACCTGTGTTGATGGCCCTGAGTTGTGAAGAAAGGTTGGGATTCCTCTCAGGAGGTGGCTCTGGCTGCAGAGCCAGGGAGAGCATCACCTCCAGGAACCCTCCTCTGGCCTCCTGTTGGAGCACTCAGCTGACAGATTGTCAAAAACTTCTTTGTGTGGTGGTTTCCCTTCTCTACTGAGGGCCCCTGAGGACAGGGACAGCATTTCTTGTTCCTCTCTGCATTCCCAGTGCCTGGCATCATGCCTTCCCTGTAGGAGGGATGCAAAAAGATTTGTCAAATGAAGATAAAGACCTGTTTCCATCAGAAGGGCAGACAGGTTTAGCCCTTGGCGAATTCATCTTTTTTATAAAATCAAACCAACAGCCCAGACTCTCTTATCTTTTAATTGTCACTTCTAGACAATGGAGACAGACCTCACAACTTGAGCTTTCCTTGCAGGTTTCTCTCTGCAGCTGTCCCTCTGATCACTCAGCACTGAAGGTTGACTCACATCTCACTCCTCCTGTCCTCACGACCCCCACCCGCACCTTGTCCCATCAGTGAAGGCATGCAGTTGAATCTGCTCCTACAGAGTTTCTTACACCCGCTTCCTTCTTTCCCTTTCTCTTCTGATTTATTTCAGGCCCTCCTACCTGGGCTATGATGGTCGCCTTCCATTTTCCAATCTTATACTCCCCTCCTACATGAAAAGTCTCCAAACACCATGTCTCTTCCCTCCTAAGAAATCTCCATTGACTCCCCGCGTTTCTGTTGTGTGCACATTCCCCACACATCCCTCAGGTATCAGAGTTACTTCTCTATTGTTTGTCCCGAACCCAGCCTTCCCATCTCATCTCCAACTGCCTTTCCTATGTATAACTGGGGCACCAGGACTCTGGGCCCCAGCGTCTGTCCTGTGCTTCTCTGCTCTCCAGTCCCTGTGCCTTTGCTCCTGCGATGTCCTCTGCTGGGAGAGCCCTTCCTTCTCATGGCCACATGGATACATCTGTCTTTTAAGATTCAGCCCCAAACTCAATCCTTCTAATGAAGCCTTCCCTGATTCTTCTCCTGCACTTTAGTTGGTAGCAATTATATCCTTTCTTGAACTTACACAGCATTTAATCTTCACCTCTATTGTGACATTTGTCACCAAACACCAAATTGTAGTTATTGTCATTCTGGGTATTTTACCTCTGCTAACACAATCTCCAAACTTTATTAATTGCATACTCTTTCAGTAAAAGTATTTTTTAGAACATACTCCAACATTACTATATATTTTGTACATAATCACACATGCACACACACACACACAGACACACACAAAAATTAGGAATTCGCAGAAGGATGTGACAAGAATAAGTAGACATAGAAGTCCGGGTATTTTCTTCCTATGCTCAAAAAATGGGCTGTACTGTACTTTGGAGACTACCGGTTTAGTCAATGAATGGTGCTTAGGCTGAGGGTACATGAAGTCAGGGCTTTTCCAAGGGGTGGGGCATCCAGCTTCAAATGGAAGCAGGCATCAAAGCCAGGCAGGTCTGGGAGAGGACAAGCACTCCCTGGATGGCTGCTACTGCAGCCAGATGGAATGTGGCCTCTGGGGAAAGGTTCAGGGACCCCTGTACAGGAGGGGATAGCAGCTGGGTATAGTGCTTGCCCCAGGACTCCAGGCTGTCTTCAATTGCCAGGCCATGTCTGCAGTGAACAGAGCCTCAGGAGATGGGGTGGACTGTCAGCAGCCTGTCTCTTTGAGCATGTTGGGGCAGCTCTTAGCAGAGATGTTAATGCAATGTGAAAGAGAGGGTCTCTGCTTCCTTTGTTATTTGATGGGCAGGAAACTAAAGCCCCAGAGGAGACTTGCCCAAGGTGACCGTGACACTCTGATGTGTGAACTCGCCTCTCACTTGGCATCTGGCTTGTGTATTAGTGTTCACACTCTTAGGCATCCCCTGGTCATCTTGGCAGGCCTGCAGGCCCAGCTGCCGAAACCTGGCTGCACATGTGAAATTAAGCTGATGGGCATCCATGAAGGAGTGGCCACTTCCACTAATGCCCCTTGCTCAGCCCCCTAACATGCAAGCACATGCATACACACACATGCCTATCTAATGCAGGGTATTTTTAATACTGCCTTACCAGCCAGAGACTTTCATGGCTGGTGATGCCCCTGCTCACTCAGACCACCAAGCTGTGCCTGGCTTACACTCCAGTGCAGATCCCATGGCCTCAAGGACAGTGCACTCAGTCCATAGCAGGGGGGGTTGTGTGAGCAAGCAAGCACAGATCCAGTCAGCTGCTCCAAGTGTGAAACAGGAGCAGGCTCTGTGCAGGGCTTGTGGCTGGACCAGGCATGTCACAAGCGACTGCTGTGGTGGACTCTGGCACCCAGATGAGGGAATGCAGTGGCACCTGGGATGCTCACAACCCTGAATCCCTAGAGGGAGTGTTAGAGCATGTTAACAGCTCTTTTAGTCCCACTGCTCTGCTCCAGCCTGCGAATCCAGGGCTGGCCTGGCCCTGACTCTGCTTCCTGCCACATGGGGCAGCTACCCTCTGCTGGTGGAGAATGGGAGGGTTACGGTGTTACAGCCTTCTTCATACCCACGTTCAGTGGGTCTCAAGTTCTTGTCCCACATCCAAGAAGAATGAGATTGCACGGACAGTCAAAGGGTGAGAAGGGTAGAGAAGAGTTTTATTAAGCGACAAAATAGCTCTCAGCAGAGAGGGGATGTTAGATTGGTCCCCCATCTGAAGTTGGGTGGTCTCTCTCCCTCAGTGTGGCTGGATCCAGGGCTTTTATGGGCTCAGAATGGAGTCGTGCATGCTGATGGGTTTGTGAGTATACAGAAAAGGCTAAAATAAAGGCACCATTCAAAAGTGGGCACAACAGTGTAAAAAACCAATTAAGGAAGGGTAGGTTTATGTAAAATAGGTGAAGAGTGGGGATCAATCAGAGGAAAGCATGCCAAATAGGAAGAGAGGTTCTCAATCCAGTCCATGGACTTGTAGCTTGGCTTTCAGGCTTTAAACTGTCTTTGGTTTGAAAGTCAGTTTTTCACCGGGGACCTGTCCCGTCTGCCTAGGGATTTGTCTGCCTCCTGCCGTTATTGTATCCACTCATCACTCACACAGCTGCATAAGCACACATGCATATATACATGTTTACACTTACACACCCATGCACTCACATAGGCACATGAACACATACATGCACAAATACATGCACACATGTATATACAGGCACATATACTTATGCATACACACCTGTGAACTCATACACTCACACAGGTGCATGAATATGCAAGCATATATGCACATACACATGCATACACACCCACACACTCACATTTGGGTGTATATACACACATGGACACATGTGACACATGCATATACACTTATATCTATGCACTCACACATGCATACACAGGTGCATACACACTCATGCACTCATACACTCACACAGATGCATACACACTCATGCACTCATACACTCACAGGTGCACACACACATGCACTCATACACTCACACAGGTGCATACACACCCATGCATACACATACACACTCACTCACACTCAGGTGTATATACACACATGGACACATGTGACACATGCATATACACTTATATCTATGCACTCACACATGCATACACACTCATGCACTCATACACTCACACAGATGCATACACACTCATGCACTCATACACTCACACAGGTGCATACACACACATGCATACACATACACAACCATACACACACACTCACATAGGTGTATACACACACAGGCATACACATGCATACATACACATATACTCATATGTGCACACACACATATGCATACACACCTGGGCACTCACACAGGTGCATACACATATTCACATGCATACACATACGCCTAGCTCAAGGACTGTGCTTGGTTAGGACCCCTTCACCAGCAATGTTCCTTCCAAATGTCCTTGTAATCTCTCTGCCCTGTAGTCTCTCTCACCAGAGTGGCAGGCCTCAGTGACTCCAGGTCTGGCAATGTACCCTTCTTCTCAAAGCGTCTTTTATTTCCAACAAAGAGAAGGTTTCTGAGTGTAGGCTCAAATGGCCTACATTTGAGAGGACAGGTAAAGTGGGGAGACAGATAGAACATGTTTGAGGGTCATGGGAGGAGGGCCCATGCCTACCCATCACCACCTTCTGACCCTAGGAGAGCTGAGAAAGACTGAGGAGACCAGGTGGCTGGGCCTTGTCACTGCTCTGCTCTGCTCACTCCTGGTTCCTGAAGTGACTTCTCACTGTGCTGTTTGCCAGACTGTGGCACTGGGGAGAGGTGTTGTGGAGCAATTGGGCATGTTCCTGGCCTAGCTGTGGAGAGGGCTCCCAAGCCCCAGGTCCCTGTACTGTGATCAGACCCACGAGCCCATGCCCCAGTTGAAGAGAAATGTGTTCTTTCATTTATTTAATCAGCAATGATCTATTGAGTACCTACTATATAATAGGCCCTAGAGAAGATCCACAAAATGAATAAGCCAGAGTCTATACCAGTTCAAACTCGGCAAAGTATGCTCTGCAGGGCATGGAGCATAGAAGAAAGATTAAACAAGGCATCAGGCTGTGCATTGACTTGTGCATGTGAGAGAGAAGGGTCCCAGTAGAGAAGCACAGAGACAGAAGTAGAGAAAGTGAGAAGGGGAGGGCAGGAACCCAGGTGCAAGATGAAAATGTGAGCACCAACCCCCTTGGCCCCTGTCAGTATTGCTAAGCATTTTCTAGTGGTAGCTAAGGTGGTATGGCTTTCCAGTGAATGCCTTCCATAAATTGACTGCTTTAACACTGGAGTCCTATGAGGCAGGTACTCTTATTCACCCCGTTTTTAAAAAGACAGGGCCTCACTATGCTGCCCTGGCTAGAGTGCAGTGGCTATTCACAGGTGTATCATGGGGTACTGCAGCCTCCAGCTCTTAGGCTCAAGCAATCCTACTGCCTCAGCCTCCTTAGTAGCTAGGACCACAGGCTTGCACCACTACGCCCGGCTTATTCACCCCATTTTATAGATGAGACTGAAGAATAGAGACGCTATAAGAAATTGCCCAAGGTTTTAACATCACTGAACAATAGGGCCAGGTAGAGCCCTCACCCCTTACTACTCTAATATGGCACCTTTATCCATAGTCTCACTTATTATCTGATTCAATATGTAGACCACCTGTGAGGCCCTATGTGAAAACTAAAGTACAAAGAATGACCAAAGTACAAAGAAATGACCAACCCATGGTGTCACAGCTCCTAGAATCAGTCTGACCTACAGCCAGATCTCCTAACCCCTAAGACTCTGATACAGGCTTCCAAGGCACAGACTGGGGTGCCTTGGGGTGCCTGTGCCAGGGCACAGGCTGGGGTTCCAGATGCCTTGTAAGAGTGAGTGTGGGTGGAAGGTTCCTTAGTAAGTTAAACAGAGTTGTCATGCGACCCAGCAATTCCACTCCTAGCTCTATACGAAGAAAAACTTATATATGAATGCTCATATCAGCACTATTCACATTAGCCAAAAGGTGGAAATAACCCAAATCCCCATCAACAGATGAGTGGATAAACAGAATATAATATATCTGTACGATGGAATATTATCCAGCTCTAAAAATGGATGAAATTCTGATAACGTGACAACATGGATGAACCTCGAGAACATGCTAAGTGAAAGAAGCTGGATACAAAAGGCTATATATTATGTGATTCCACCTATATGAAATACCCAAAATGAGCAAATCTATAGAGATATTAGGTTGGTGCAAAAGTAATTGCGGTTTTCAACGTTAAAAGTAATGGCAAAAACCACAATTACTTTTGCACCAACCTAATAAAAAGCAGATTGGTGGTTGCCTGGAGCTGGAAAGAGGGAAATGGGGAGTCACTGCTAATCATTATGGAATTTCCATTTGAATCATCAAAAAGTTCCGGACCTTGGTAGTAGTGATGGTTGCACAGCATTATGAAAGCATTTAATGCCACTGAATTTTATACTTTAAAATGGTTGAAATGACAAATGTTATGTGTATTTTATGACAATTTTTAAAAAATGGAGTGAGGGAGTCCTTGGGACTCATCAAGAACTTCTTTCCGCAAAAAAGAGGGTCACAGTACACTAAGGGGGAGCAGTGGGGCCAGTACTCCCCATTATCTTAAAAGAGACGTGTCTAAGATTCTAGCAGTATCTTTAAATCTTTCTGAGCACTTCAAAGGAAATCTTCTTACAAATCAATCACTGTTAGTTCCTATATCCCTTCATCACAAATGGCATAACTACTACCAGTTTGCCCAACATGATACTGTTTTGCATTTATGCCCCCAGCCTGGAGGTTCCCAGGCCCCACAGTGTATCACAATCACCCAGGGAGTTTGTAAAATGACATCCCTGGGCCTCAGCCCCGGAGAGTTGGATTCACTGGTCTCCAGAACTTGAGTTCCAAGATTGAAAATCTATTATTTTATAAAGCTTCCTGGAAATTGTGATGCAGCCTGTCTTCAGACAGGTCTTTTGGGAACCATTACCCTGACCCACTGAAGTGTGAAAGGCTGTGCATAAGAAAGCCCCTGGTGGATAGATGTGTCTGCAGGTTTCCATCCTGTGCCCTCCCCCAACCCCTCTCCAGAGGAGATTTGGACCTGGGCTGATGCCTTCCCTCCCCATTCCCTGCGTACCCTGTTCATCATTTTATCATCTCTCTGGCTCATAGGGGGCCTCACTGTTGTCAAGATCTCTTATGAGGGTTCTGACTCCAAACATAGTGGCCCTCATACCAGAGCCCTGGGAACGGTCCTCACACCCCACCAAAACCTGTATGGGGCAGGCAGCCTTGGTTGAATGTCATCCAACTGCACCAACCCCAGCTTTGCCCAATCAGGCCAGAGATCTCCACAGCACATTCTGTACTTTGTTTGTGATTGTGTGCTTCAAAAATATGTATTCCGTAAACAATATATAATTATTATTAAAAAGTAGAAAATATAAACAGACTGAAGGGGCTGTAATTAATCAATCAAAATTCTATTCTCCCATTCTGAGATAACCATTGTTTTGTTGTTGTTTTTGTTTGTTGATTTGTTTTTTTTTGAGACACAGTCTCAATTTGTTGCCCAGGCTAGAGTGCAGTGGCATGATCATAGCTCACTACAGCTTCAAACTCCTTGGCTCAAGTGATCCTCCTGCCTCAGCCTCCCAAGTAGCTGGGACTACAGGTGAAACCATCACACTCAGTTAATTAAAAAAATAATTTTTTAGAGACAGGGTCTTGCTGTGTTGCCCAGGCTGGCCTCATACTCCTGGCCTCAAGTGATCCTCCCTCCTCTTTGGGATCCTGCCTTCCAATGTGCTGGGATTACAGGCACATAATCTACTGACCCCAGACAAACTTGTTAATATTTTATTGCAGAATGACTTTCCAGACTTCGCAAATGTGTGTGTATATTTGTTTATTCAACAAATATTTATTGAGTGCCTACTTTAAGTCAGGCACTCTACTGAAATCTGGAGATACTGGAGTAAATGATACGGACAAAAATCCCTGCCTGCAGGCAGCTTGCAGTCTGTATATTTGTATAACAGTCTTTAAAAAAAAGAACCATACGCTGCTTTTAAATAATCTTTTCCCTTTAAGAGTATATTGAGAAAGTCTTTCCATATCAACGAATGTAGAACTGCATCATCATTTTAATGATTGTATAATATTCCATTTGATACATTAATCCTAGTCTATTTAGCCAATTATTGGTATGAAGAGGTTTGTTCTAAGTTTCCACTGCTGTAAACAACTTTGAAATAATCTTGTTTATCCAGGGATGTAGGGATCTTTGGTGTCTTTTTAATATTACCTTAGGATAAGTTTGTAAAAGTGGAATTTGGAAAAAGAAGCCTGTGCTTCTTTTTCTGTTTTTATGATAATTATTTTTCTTTAAATGATTTTTAATTTTGAAATAATTATGGACTCATGGGAAGTTGAGTTGCAAAGGTAGTGCAGAGAGGTCCTATGTACCTTTTATCCAGTTTTCTCTAACGGTGGCATTTAATGTAATTATAGTAGAGAATCAAAACCAGGCATCAATCCCTGGTTTGGATAGTGTACTGTAGTAGGCATATACGTCTATGTAATTTTATCACGTCATTTCATCACATGTGTAGATTCACCAAAATCAAGATACAGAACTATTCCATCACCTAAAAGATCTCCTTACTGCTTCTCCTTTATAGTCATACTCTTCCCACCTCCCAAACATCCCTTCCTGTTGGAAACCACTGGTTTGTCCTCTGTCTCTATAATCATACATTATATGACCTTTTGAGATTGACTTATAAAACTCAGTGTATTGTCCTTGATGTTTATCCAAGTTCTGTGTAACAACAGTCTGTTCCTTTTAATCACTGAATAGTCTTCCCTGATATGGATGTACCACAATTTGTTTAACTAGTCACCTACTGTAGGCCAGTTGTTGGCTTTTACAAACAAGGCTGCTGTGAACATTCAAGTACAGATTATGGGCACCAAAGTTTGTACTTGTTTGAGATAAATGCCCAGGAATATTACTGTCAGATCTTATGCTAACTGTATGTTTAGTTTTTTTAAAGACACTGCCAAACTATTAATATTTTTCAGTGTAGCTATATCATTTTACATTACCACCTGCAATGTACAAAGGATGCAATTTCTCCACCTTTTTTCCAGCATTTGGTATTGTGAGTATTTTTAATTTTAGTTGTTTTAGTAGCTGTGTAGTGATATTTTATTGTAGTTTTAGTTTGTATTTCCCTAATGGCTAATGACATTGAACATCTTTTTATGTGCTTATTTGCCATGTGTATACCTCTTCGGGGAAGTGTTCGTTCATGTATTTAGCCCATTTTCTAATTATATTGTTTATTGTTTGGGTTTTTTTTTTTTTTGACTGCTGTGTTTTGAGAGTTCTTTTTATGTTCTAGATATGAGTCCTTTGTCAGATTTGTGTTTGCAGGTACCTTCTCCTAGTCCAAAGCTGGCCTTTTCATTGCCTTAACAGGGTCTTGTGCAAAGCAGTTTTTACTTTTGATGAAATATCAATTTTGTGGATTTTTTTCTTTCATGGATTGTGCTTTTGATATCACACCTAAGGACTCTTCACTGGGCTCTAGGTCCTGAAAATCTTCTCCTGTGTTATCTCTGAATGTTTTATGATTTTACATTTTATGTTTAAATCTGTTATCTCTTTTGGATTAAATTTTGTATAAAGTAGAAGGCTTGCATGGAGGTCCATTATTTTCCTTCTGGCTAGCAAATATTTCCAGCACCACTTGTTTAAAAAACTGCCCTTCCTTCATTGAATTGCTTTTGTGCCTTTGTCCAAACTCAGCTGGTTGTAGCTATGTGGAACTATTTCTGGGTTCGCTATTTTGTTCCAGTGACCTGCGTATCTATCCTTCTGCCAATGCCACACATTCTTGATTACTGTAGCTATATCATGTCTTCAAATCAGGTAAAGGGATTCTTCTCACCTTATTTTTCTTTTTCAAGATTGTTTCAGTGTTCTAGTTCCTTTGGCATGTGCTTTTTAAAGGCTTGTGATAACATATTATCAAACTGCTCCTAAAAGGTGGTACTAATTTAAACTTCCGCTGGCAGTGTAGGGGGCGCCTGTTTCCATACACCCACACCAGCCCCGGCTGTTATCATTTTTTAAAATCTTTGCCTATCTGATAACTGAAAAATTATTCACATCCTTATTTTAAATTGCATTTCTTTGGTTGACTTTGAATCTAAGCAGACAGCCAGTGCCCCCAGATCTGAGTAGAAGAGTTTGGTACCCTGGTGATATCAAGCTCCACATTTAGGGTTTCAGAAATGTCCAACAGAGTGAGCAGGCAGGTTTGTGTGGCGACCCCAGCTGACTCCTTTTTCCCTCTGAAGGCACTGCAGCCTCTCTTCTTTGCTTGTTGTCGCTCATGTCAGCTTCTGGAGACTAAGTCGTCTGGCCTGGCAGACACACGTACCACAGGCAGGCATTGCTCTGCAGAAAAGCCCAAATGTACTTTAAAATTGCACTCAAAAGTTGACCACTTCTCACGTCCATTGCCACTACCTTGGTCTGCGTGGCTGCCATCTCAAGCATGCAAGTACTGTTACTGTGATAGCCTCCCAAAAGCGTCACGATCTGATCCTTTCTCCCGTGCTGTTGTCCCAAAGGGCAGTGGAGTCTCTTTACCACCCAGAAACCAGAGGGTTGCCTCTAAAACACAAATCAGGGATCCTACTCTGCCCCAAACTCTCCCTTCTCACCCAGAGTAAAAACCAAAGGTCCTGGGTGGCCTGCAAGGTCCTGCACGACCCTGATGCCCAGGTCCCACCCTCCTTGCTAGGGCGCCCTGCAGCAGCTGCTATGGTGTCCTTGCTGTTCCTCAGACCCACCCAGAATGCTGCATGCTCTTGCCCTTTTGCTGTTTCCTTCTGTCTGGAAGACAGTTCTCTCTGCCTGGAATGTCTTCCTCAGCTATCTGCATAGCTCACTCACTTCCTCTCCTTCTCCCCAGTCCACAGCGGCACTCACCTCCAGCACTCCTTTGCTGCCTTCTCCTCATACCCCCACCACCCACTGACTCACAATGGATATTGCACTTGCTTATTGGTTCCCTGGTTGTCTTCCCTCCCAGAGGACAGAGATTTTTTTCATTCATTCACCTCTCCTGCTGTGTGCCTAGTGTCTAATACTCTGCCTTGCATGTGGTGCCTGCTCAATAAATATCTGAATGAATGAAAATGAATGGCCACCTAGTAAACAGCCCCTTATAATAAACACTTCTGTTGTTCCCATTATTTATTTATTTTTGAGACAGAGTTTTGCCCTTGTCACCCAGGCTGTAGTGCAATGATGTGATCTCAGCTCACTGCAACCTCTGCCTCCTGGGTCCAAGTGATTCTCCTGCCTCAGTGTTCCAAGTAGCTGGGATGATAGGCGCATGCCACCATGCCCGGCTAATTTTTGTATTTTTAGTAGAGATCAGGTTTCACCATGTTGGCCAGGCTGGTCTCGAACTCCTGACCTCAAGTGATCCTCCTGCCTTGGCTTCCCAAAGTCCAAAGTGCATCATGATTATTTCCTTAGGATTAATTTCTAAGATTGAATTGCTAGGTCAAGGGGATTCACATTAAAAAAAACAAAAAACTTTTGACAGATATTTCTCCAGAAAGGCAGTATAAATTTCCATACTTACCAGAAATGTGTGACTGTGTCTTTTCCCCTATGCTGTTACCAACACTGGGTCTTGTCATTTTTAGAAAGTCTTTGCCAAGTTACCTGCCACTGTTCTGAGTTTTTATAGAAGGAGCTTTGTGTAACTTGATAGAATACAACCATTTTACAGCAACTCAGAGACAGTATTCCCATGGCTGTAGCCACACTCAGTAAAACCCACGCTCAGTAAAACCCAGCGACGTAGCCAGTGGAGCAGCAGCCAGGCTAGCAGCCACATCCAGATGTGCATCTTTCCCTGAGCCTAACACTTTGTAAAGGGAGCACTCAGATTGTCCAGGAGAGAGAAGGGACACCAGACTATTTAGAACACTTTCCTGAATTGTCACTTTTCCTAGCCAAGCTTTGAATAGAAGTCAGAGAGCTGAGAGTTCAAGGTTTTGCTGTCTTCTAAGGCCTGCCCTAAACTGGGGGTTCTCAAACTGAGAGTGCCTCAGAATCACCTGGAGGGCTTGGGCTTGTTAAAACACAGACTGCTTGGTTCTGTAGGTCTGAGGCAGGCCCAGGTATTTGCATTTTTAGCAAGTTCCCAGATGACGCTGATGCTCCAGGTCCAGAAACCATACTTTGAGAACAGATGTGTTTTGTCTGCCTCCCACTGGGTCTTTCCCGCATCCCCTCTAGGCTGGGCTAGGCACCAGCCTCTGTGCCCCATGGGATCTCAGTCGCCGTACTGACCGCATCGTCGTCAGAGCTGCAGTCTTCTCGGTGTTCTTCCCCTATTTGAAGGTGGACCCAGGTCTAGGCCCGCGGTTCATGTCAGTCCACCCAGAGCCTGCTGAGCTGCTTGGCACAGAGGCCTTCCATGACAGCTCCCCAGAAGGGTGAGGAGCTATTGCAGAGCCTCCACGGGTGATTGCCACAGACTCTGTGTGTGCTGACCAGGGAGCCACAACGCAGAGGTCACCCTGCGGTTTTGAAAGTCAGTCATCTGGGATTCATTCTCACTTCCTCTGACCATTGGATTCTGATGTCATCAAGAAGATATTCAGAAATCAAACAGAAAGGCAGTCCAATGCACTTGTTTTACAGTGAGGAACCAGAGAAGGAGAGGGACTAACTGAAAGTCACAGCCCTGAGTGATGGTATAGGTAAGACTTGAACCCATCACCTCCCCAGCAGCCTTCTATAAAGGAAGTGGAGTGAGAAGATGAACGATATGAACAGGATCACATTGGAGGACTGGCCCGGACCCTCCACCATCACAGGCTTTGGACAAAGCTTTCGTTTTGGGCCTCCACTTGCCCACTGGTAGCCCAAGTATGATACCGTCTATGTGATGCTTTTGTGTGGATTGAATTTGGTCACTTGTGCAAATGGGCCTAGTGCCATGCCTGTGGGAAGCATTAGACACTCTCCTGCTTCACCATGACTTCTGCTGGGCTTCTCATGGTCCGTTGCCCACCACTCAGTGCTGTTGTCCCAAAGGGTAGTGGCGTCTCTGGTCACAGTTTGGCTGGGTGAGTCTCAAGCTTCAAGAGAAGGACAGGGGAGAGGTTGAAGAATGCACACCTGAAGGTGCAGGTGGGGCCTCATGTGATGTCAACCCTGCTCATTTGTGAACTTCCCTTCCTTCCTTACCACATCCTCCTGGGGTTTTCAATGTCAGAGCTCAAGGGGAAGGTGCAGGCAGAAGTTAAATATAGCAAGGCACCTACTCATGGTGAAATGCGTGGGCTGAGCCCTGGGTGAGGGGGCGTAAGCACCTGCTAAATTTAGCAGGCTGACTTCCTCTCCTCTTCCCTTCCATGCCATTATGCAAAAAAATGCTTGTCAGTTTCCCTCAGGGGACGAATTCAAAGGGTGAAGATGAGAAGTTGGAAATGAAGCCTGCCAGTTAATCATGACCCCTGGCCCCTGCATGGTCCCATCTGTTGTCACTTTTTATCTTCAGAGCAGTTCTACGGCCTGGGCAGAGAGGGTATTGCTGATCTCACTTTACAAATGAAGACGCCGAGCCCCAGAGAAGCCAGGGACTTGCCCGGTCATCGCATGGTACAGCCTAGACATGAACTTGGGGTTTCAAATGGACACCCTTGTCCGTTCTTAAGAACCTAGTACAGGAGTGCACTGGGGGCCGAGTGCAGCGTGGTGGCTCACACCTGTAATCCCAGCACTTTGGGAGGCCGAGGCAGGTGGATCACTTGAGGTCAGGAGTTTGAGACAAGCCTGACCAACATGGTGAAACCCTATCTCTACTAAAACTACAAAATTAGCCTGGCGTGGTGGTACACTCCGGTAATCTTAGCTACTTGGGAGACTGAGGCAGGAGAATCACTTGAACCCCAGAGGCAGAGGTTACAGTGAGCTGAGATCATGCCACTGCACTCCAGCCTGGGAAACAGAGCGAGACTTCATTTCAAAAAAAAAAAAAAAGAATGCACTGGGCTTGGTAGCTCAGCACGTGATAAAGAGTGCCCAATCTACAGAGGTTTCCAAGGGTCTTGAGTGATTTGGTAACTGTAGGTGGGAAGCCCACAAGCTACTGATTATGAGTAGCGATGGACCAAGGCCCAGCTACTCAGCTCAGCAGTGATGGCCTCACCTGGGAATGTGGAAACGCCAAGGCCTAGCCCCAGCCCAGACCTGCTGAATCTGATTCTGCCTTGAAGCAAGGTTCCCAGATGATCCACGCACACCCTGGAGCTTAAGAAGCCTTGGACTAATACTTTGAGTGGGCTCACTTAGAGAACCCTTTAATGGAATTTTGGACTCCAGTCATTCATTCTTTCACTCCCTCGTTTATTCAACTGCTATTTGTTGATGAATTTCCACGTTTGTGGGCTCATGTTAGAAGTTGGGACAGAAGATAGCTGCTAACACTTATAAGTGCTTGCTGTGGATCTGGCGACGTATTGCAGGTTTATTAATTTGTTTAATCATCACAGAGACCCTATGGGGTAGGTGTGTGCAGTTTGTAGAAGAGGAAGCAGGCTGGAGAGTTCAGGCAACGTGCTTAAGTTCATGGCACTTAATGAGTGTCAGAGCCGGGATTCCGCCCAGGTTCTGGCTCTTAACCAGGAATCTCCACCGCCTGTAAGGATTACAGAACCAGAGCAGCTTCGTGCTGCTTGGGGCTCAGATCTCACAAGCCAGAAAGGAAAGAAGTGATCAGCTGGGCCAGGGTTTGGTTTCCATTTTGGCTTTAGGCTACAGAGCCATTACTCATGTAACATTTCATGCAGGTTCTGTGAGAGTTAGAGCTGCTGTGGTTGGACAGAGGTAACTCCCACGTACATTCCATTCCCAAGGCCACCACTCTCCCCTATGCCGCCAGAGCTCCGTAGAAAACATGCTGAAGCCATTCACAAGTCCAACTTCTTCGTTTTGCAGGTGGGAAGAACACGGGCTAGAAAGGCAAGATGTCTTATCCCAGATGACACAGCTAATGAAGACCAAGTTAGTTAGGGCTATGTGAGCCCCAAGTGAGCTCTGTTCCATGGGGTGGGGGCGTGGGGGGATTTCACGCCAGAGAGCACACGGCTGATCTATGCAATGACATTTCACAGGGAAAACCCTCTGTCATAGCATTTCTAAATTTTCTTAGGAATGACGGAACCCCAGTGAAACTATGTTGACAGCTTGACAGCTATAGGCCCTCTCTCTAGGATTATTCTCATTCTCTCTGTTTATTTCTCTCTCTCTCTCTTCATCACACACACACACACACACACACACACACACACACTCACAATTTTTTCTAAGGTTTCAGAGAGTCCAGAGCCTTTGAAGCCTGGAAGAAACCCTCAGGTCAGGAATCACATGCATTTTTTGCCTTTGCTGAAACCCACCCAGGGGAAGTGAGAGGGGCTCATGGTAAATGGTCATGGATGCCAGAGGGTGACCCATCCCTACAAGGAGTGCCAAGTGTGAGGTCATAAATTTCAAACAAACCTCTTTTTATACCCATCATACCTTTTTACACCTTTATGTCTTCCAGTGGGTGACATTCACTGTCTGCAGCCTATTGGAGGGTTGGAAAGAATCCCTGTCATGATTGAAAATAGACACCCCTTGTTCTGTCTTTAACCAGGGTGGACAAGAGAGGGGCAGGTGTGTATTGACTGGGGGCAGATCATTCTTATGTGGGCAGCAAGCAGCCCTCACTTCCGGCACCTGTCTCAGATGCTTGTGGAAAGCACACTCTGAGCCCAGCGAGTGGTGGTCCTCCTGTGTGCACTGCTCCCCTGAGATTCCTTGAAGCCGTGAGATGGAAAGTGGTATCCCCATTTTCCAGACAAGGAAACTCAAGCCCCAAAGAGGCCAAATAAGCAGCCCAAAGGACCCCACATCTGTGGCTTAGAAAAAGGCTGCTAAGCTCAGACCCCAACAATTCGGCAAGCCAGCTGGGTGACCTCTCCGAGCCTCCTGTCTCCATCATACAATGGTGACTGTGATGGTGTCAACATCACAGAGCTAGCATGAAGATTAGCATAGCCCTAGCACTTAGAACAGTACCTGACAGGTCACAAGTGCTGAGTAAATGTTAACTGCCCTTATTGTTGCTGTGATGGCGATGACAATGATGATGATGTTATTCCAAAGTCTGTGTTCACAGTGCTACCCACTGATTTCTTTGTGCAGGTGAGTGGACCACAGTTTCCCATCCAATAGTTGAAGAAGGTGGGGCAGAGATGGGGGAATGACTTCTCCATGGTCATGAACAAAACAAAGATACATGTGGCTTTGATATGTCATTTTTCCATAAAACTAGGGTTTCTGGTCACCTGCCTAGCCCCTGGCTGCTTCATTTACCCTCCCTGAAGCTGAGGGAGAATAATGAGGATGGACAGGAGAGGGACAAGTTCCTCACCCAGAAGAAGCTAAAGCCAGTATTCCAGGGTTGTAGCACCACTCCAGCTTGTGGAAAGGCCTGGCTGTGACTTTGGATGGGGTTCGCACCTTCCATTTGTGGCCAGTCTCACCTTTCATTTATGGGGTGCCTTATCCATGCCAGGCACTTGGGACTGAAAGACAAATAACGTTTCTATATGAACCATGTGCCTGGCTTGGCCTTAACTCAAGAATGGAGCATCCTTCATTGCTGCCTGGTCCCTGTTCTCTGGATTCTCTGGATCATCCATGCTGGTGGCTTTCTTCCATCTGATTACTGCCTTAAGACCAGCAAATGCTTCCCATTGGAATCACTGGGTCAAAGGGAATGGTATCTTTTTAAGCCTCTTGATCCATGTTCTAGTTGAACCCAGAAAGACACTATTTTAAAGATTCTCATTGCAGCATTGTTTACTGTAAAACCAGCAATAGTCTATCAGTAAAATTGGTTTACATAAAATGGGAGCCATCTAAACAGCACAATACTATGCAGCTATTAAAGACAGTGACATAGGTGTACACTCAATGACTTGAAAGATACTGATAATATATCAATAAAAGAAAAAAGTGATATATAGCTGGTAGATGTGAAAAATAAAATCAAACTGCCTATGTGTCTAGAAATGGTCTACCAGGAAGGACACTCAAGTGTAAATGGTGGCACTCTCTAGGATAGGATTGTAAGTCATTTTAATTTTCTTTTTATACTTTCTGAAATTTTCACAGTATGTACTATTTTTATCATCAGAAAAAATCGGATTCCTTCCCCTTTCCTCATCCCCCTGCCAGAAATGCAGGTGGGAGTTGCCAGTAGCCTTGGAGGTGGGCAGCTGCCAGGCTAGGTCCTGGGTGACTGGCACTGCCATGGATGCACGGTGGAGTTGGCAGGGTCAGTCAGGAGCTGGGGGTGCCCTGCACCACCTTTCTCTAGGTCCTTACCACCCCCAACATGTTCTCAGAATAAAATGCCTGTGCTGGCCCAGTGTCCTCTCCCCTTCTTCCTAGCCCTGAGGTCTGCATATTGGTGCTTAGCTTCTTATCCTCTCCCCTGCCTCTCTCCTGCAGCAGGTGTTTGGCCTTTAAATCTGACAGACGTGAATTCCCATCCTGCTGCTGCCTCTCACAGGTAGGAATCCTTAGTTTCCTCATCTGCAAAATGGGAATCATAGCGCCTACTTTGTAGGATCAAGGAGTGATTTTGCATCTTGGACTTAGCACGCTCCCTGACCCGTGGCTCCTCGAGCCGGGGGTGATGGTGTTATACCAGTACACAAGCTGGCCCTCCTGACTTACTCATTCCTTACTCTATGCATCTACGAGGGAACCAGGGCATTTATACCCTGCACCCAGCAGCTGTTAGCTGAGAGCTGGCCCAGGGCTGGGAGAGTGGGGGCCATTAATTCCCAAGCACTTCCAGCCCTCTGTGCATGCAAAAGTGAGTGAGGCCAGGAGGTCAAGCTGGAGTGCAAGAAAATGACAAGAGATGGGGGCGCAGACCTAGGCAGAATGGCTTAGCTTAGTGCCGTCACCCCAGGACACGTGTCTTCCCACACCAGACCGCTTATAGGTCACAGCAGCCTAGGGACAAGTACCCTGAGTCAGGAGCCACCAAAGCCCAATCCAGACCTGCCATCCCCATGCGTAGCTTCTCTGGACAGAAGCTCTTGTGGCCCCTGCTCATGGGCGTAAATAAATAACACTAAGTGCCTTAGACTCTTCTTATTGGAAGGAATGTGACCAGGAAGTTGAAATGGGAAGGGAATCAAGTCCCCATTACCCTTTCTTCCTGCAGTCAAGTGGAGAAAAAAGAGAGATGACTTCACAGCCAGTCCCATTTCCCCAGCAAACATTCACCTTGCAAAACCCTCGGTTTCTAACCTGAAGCAAACGGGGGCTGTTAGAAAGTTGGTGTGAGAAGTAAACAGACAATAAATGCGAAGTGATTAGTAGAGGCCCAGGCATTGGGTACGCATGATTACTGTTGTTTTTATGCAAGATTTTTTTTCCCTCTAAATACAATTAGTGGTTCATAATCTATGGTTCTTTTTACTGCATTAGTCACAGAGGGAAACCATGGGGTCAGCAGGCAGTGCATCAAATGATTGCTTCAGAGTGGGTCAGAAGAATGGTGGAGCCACTGCAAATGCATGATTAGGGCCAGAAGCACCCCAAAATCATCTCAGCCGGGGGCTGGCCACTGGTGCTTTGTGACTTAGCCATTCGTTCGTTGACCATTTCTTCATTTATTCATTCAACAGATACCGATTGAGGAATCTTGATGCCGAATATCAGGATAGGGACCACATCTCGTAAGAGCCACTGACAGGCCCTGAAGCCTCGGCAAGGAGTCCTGTGAGACAGCCACATCCACTTTCACAGGTCTCCTTGCCGAAGGGATGTGTTATATTCCCTCCAGTGGAAAGAGGGGAGCCTTTGGCCAGACATTCTTCCCATATTCCCACTGGACAACCCTGCTCCAGTTCAGGCTTTTATCATCCACATCATCCTACCCTTCACTGGGGTCCTCAGAGACATCAGCTGCCTGGAAAGGGGGCCAAAGAGCATCAGGGACCCTCCCTCTGTCAAGGAAAGACACGTGATGTGTCCATAGCAAGTCGTGATTATAATCCCAGTACAGGGATATCCTCCGTCTTGTGCTCTCGACTGTGGATGCCCTTGTCCATGGGGTTTGGGCAGAGTGCCAGAGGCCTAGCAGATCCACAGCGTAGACCTGGCCCATCTTTCAGGTGAAAAATTGAATGCTTGTCTCTTTCACCACATGGGTAGATATATGCATAGATTATGAAGCAGGATTTTATACATGAGTGGCTTTTAAAGATCAAACATGAGACTAAAGCCCTTTTGGCTTATGGGGACTGCTTTGGGGGATGTCCCTGGAGCTCCCTGAGGGACATCTTTCAGTGTCCTCCTGCCTCAGGGCTGCTTTTTCACCATGTGATCTGTGGGGGTGGGGACCTCCTGTGCTCCACCTGATCAGTAAGGTGAGCAAGGACACGACAGACTTCAGTTAGAGAAAGGAGAAATGTCTTGAGTATGAGGGTTGTGAGAGGCTTAAAGAAAGTCGCTGTCTCTGAGTCATTGGGCCTGAAGTCCACAGAGAAGAAACTAAGGGAAAGGAACCATCTCCCTCCCTTGGTAGTGCTGGGACTCCCAGGTTCTGACTGGAGCTTGCACCTTCCAGAACCACAGTCCTGAGACTGGCTGACATCCAAGCTCTTCTGAGATCCACACCACTGAGTTCTTGACTTCCTCAGGCCTCCATTCACAGGGCACCTGATCAGAGATCTTCTTCTCCCACCCTTCCCCCTTTTCCCTGCCTTCCACTCCTGTTATCCTCAAACAAGGCTCGGTTTGCTTCTCAGCACTTGGGAAGCACCTGGCAGGTTAGATCTGTATGTGTTGGAATGTAAGCTGCATAAGAAGGTGAACTGTCTTCTTGTTCACTCCTTGAATTAGCCCACCCTATAAAACCAGGCTTAGCTGGAATCTCACTGATCAATACATTGATTGAGAAGAATTTTCAGAAAAATGAAAGCAAATCAAACAAGAAAATCCAGCTAAAGCAAGAATATGAGCTTCCGTTAGACATTTAACCCCACATAGCTTCTGAGGAGTGTCAGCAACTCAACCCCATTTGACAGAATCTCCCAAGTCTCCCATCTGGCTAGCACACCCTAATCATGGCGGCCTCTCCAGAGACTGGTGCCTCCAGCATGAAGGAGCTAGTTTGATTCAGCTCTTATGCTGCATGCAGTAGGCACTAAGCAAAAGTTCAGCAACATAAACTTTAAAAGCCTGGCTGGCCTCTGAGCTCAAGTTAATAGGGAAAGATTTTATGTGTTACCAACAAGAGGAGGTGATTGAGGATGGAAGAATTTTTGACAAGGATAGAAATCGAGTTTTCTGGTGAATCCCCTTCTCAGAGTATCCAGGGAGCCCCTCCCTCCCCAATTTCCCTTCCATTTCCCAATGACTCTGTTTGACCAGGTTTGTTCACATGTACACAAAGGTGCCTGATTGCAGGCATTCAGGGACAAGGAGAAAAATGCAACCACTCACAAATCTGCTGAGCCTGCTAAGGACCAGGTCCCCTGTACCCACCAGAGAGAGAGAAGACAGGCAGATCCTACCCCCACATTTTAGTCAGGGTGAAGAGAGAAGCTTTTATGAGTCAGACAGTATTCACCAGTGAAGGACAAATGATGAGCCCCTGAGCGTCATGTCCAGCGGTCTCAGGCTTTGAAGGAAGGATAGGACTGGACGTTCAGAAAGGGGCAGCTGTTCCCCCCCATCTCCTTATCTTGTGGTTTGGAGCTGTGTATCAAACACCAGGAGTGATTAGAATTGACGTGTTTCACCAAACAGCTACTCACCAGTCATTGACTGAGCATGTAACATTCATTCATTCATTCACTCACTCACTCATTCATTCATTCACTCATTCATTCATTCACCTAGTGTCTGGCAGATGTCAGGTTAAGTGTTGGGGATTTGGTAGCACTGAAAGAGACAAACAAGGTCCTTTCCTTTCCTTACGAAGCTTACGTGATGGCCAGCTCATAGTTGGTGGGTGTCTACCTTGCACCAGGGTCTGCTGAGGCCCTTTTCACAGAAATTCTCAATGGGGGTGCAGTTGGTATTTTGAGGGGAATGTTCTTTGTTGTGCAGGCTGTGTGGCATGTTGCTAGATTTAGCACTTCTGGTTCCTGCCTCATGCCGTCAGTGGCACTCTCCCCATACCCCACCGTGGCCTTTGGAACATCGCCTAATATCCACTTGCAGGTAAAAATACCCCCTCATGATGTGGTACTGCCCACCTTTAGAAGAACAACATGATCTCATTTAATTCTCACAACACCCTCATGAAATCGGTTCTGTTACTGATCCCCATTTTACAGATGTGAAACAGACACAGAGACGTTCAACAGCTCTTCCAGGTCACACAGTTAGAATGATGGCTATGAAACCTAGGGGCCTGGATTTAGAGACTACACTCCTCGCCACCCTGTTACAGAGCCTCTCAGACAAACACAAACTGCAAATTCTAGACAGTGAGGGGAGTGATGGTGAAAATGGATCAAGACGATGCGACAGAGGGAGACAAGCTAAAGGGGGAAGTGTGTCCTGTGTGTAAAGCCTTGTGCTAACCCAGAGGGCAGAGTAGAGAGAGGAAAATCAACTGCAAGCCCCACAGAGGCCCCAAATCCCCATTAAAACTACGAGGCAGGCAGTATCAACATGTGCACATAGGGATCTGTACCTTAGTGAAAACCTCTGCTCGTATGGGGAATACCCTGTTCACCAAGGAATAATTATTCACGGGAAAGACAGTCACCAGGTGACTCGTATGTGGAACAGAGAAAGGCAATGTCGAGCAAGCCAGATGCTGGGAGGGAGGCAGTGCTGCTCCTCCTCACCTCATCCGACCAGTGGAAAGTAATTATTAGCTGCCTGTGGTGTGTGTCTGAGTCAACAGCAGTGGAGTATGCAGAAGCTGTTCAAGCTCTTTTTTGTTTGACGCCCTTGCTGTGGCTGGCATATGCTGCGGATTCAATCACTGAGTGGATGAGTGGATGAATGAATGGATGGATGGATGGAGTAATGAACAAATGGATGGATAGATGGTTGGACACTCAGATGGAAGAATGGAAGAAAAGATGGGCGGATGGATGGACAGATGGATGGGTGGGTAGGTAGATGGATGGATGGATGGATGGAGAGATGGATGGGTGGATGGGTGGATGGATGGATGGGTGGATGGATGGGTGGATAAGATTTTGTACCAGCCCCACATGGAACTTCTGGCTGCAGAGGCTGGATATATTCAGGGTCCAATTCACAACGGTATAGAATTCAGGGCAAAACTACAAGTCAAAATCAATTCTAAAAAGCACTATCTTGCCACAAATCAAGTCAAGAATAGGGATGCATTTCATTTCATTTGGACAACCAATGTAAACAAATGCCCTGACCTTCAGCCCTCAGTCCATCTTAGACAGTTGAAGGGAAAAGCTCAGATTTGCTGAGTACCTACTATGTGTCTGGCATACTACAGATAGGATGGCTTCTAGTTTTCAAAACAGCCCTGTGTTTAATGAATGAGGATGTTTGGGCTGCTCAGATTGGTGAAGCAACGGACACGAGGTCACAGAATCGGTGGTTGAGCCTGAAATGAAAATTCATGTTACCACAGACCTCTCTCATCCCGACGCCCTGTGGGAAATCAGATGGATAGGGCAGCAGATCCAGGCGGCTGCAGCCTCAGCGTGACTCACCTGTATCACGGGTTGCCTCTCTATGGAACACAGGGCCTGGTCAGAGACCCCAGGCCAAGGATGGGAGTGAGGATCAAAGAGGAAGGAACCTGGGTTTGTTTCCACTGTGTGCCCTGTGAGGGCAGCTTAGTCAGCAGCAGGGCCCATTAGTCATCGAGACAGGGTGGGTGGGAGAGTGGGGATGGGTCAGGACTCTGCAGGAGAGCACCTCCCACCATGGAAAGACAGTTTGGGACCCAGGCCCTGCTGGGAGAATGCAAGGGCGGGGAGCAGGTGGGTTCCTCTCTTCCTGCCTCTTGGTTCCGTTGTTCCCCCAGTGCTGTCTCACACGTTCTAGCTGAGCGGAGGAGTACGACAAAGAGGGGAAGGTGCTAGGGGACCCAGGAGAAGAAAAGGGCAGGGGCAGCTCACCCTCCTCATTTGAAGGCAAACAGATCTGTGTTGCTACCACAGTTCCTCCCTGCTCTAGCCGTGTGATCTGGGGCAAGTCATTTCTCTTCTTTGAGCCTGTTTTTGCCTCATTTGGTTATCACAGAAATTAGACAAGATACCACATGTGAAAATGCTTGGCCACGGCTGGCACATGGTGGAAGTCCAGGAAATCGCTTCTCTCTTCCTGCCCTGCCCTCTCTGGGTGAGTCTAATGAGAGGACAGAAAAGCAGCAGCCTCTAGCCAGACACAGGAGGCTGAGCCCCGCCCCCTGCCAGCTGTCCCTGTTCCTCCCTGCCTTATATAGGCCTGGCTGTCCTCCCCAGCCATGCTTCTGCTCACTGAGGGCAAGGGTTGCCTGGGTCACACAGCTGTGGATGAATGGCAGAGTCAGGGCTAGGACCCACGACTGCAGTCTCCTTGTGTAGTGCTCCTGTCCCTGTTTTGCTTGCCTGTCTGCCATGGTGGTGGGCACAGAGTGGGGGGCCTCCCACATGTTGGTTGTCAGGATGAGTGAAGGAGGAAGTGTGAGAGCTCCTAGCCAGGGCCTGTGCAGTGGTGGGTGTTTATTAAACGTTTGTAGAATAAATATAAATAAATATAAAGGGCACATGCCCCAGAGCCAGCCTCTCTGTACTTGGTAGTTTTTACCTTCTTCCCCACGCTTTGCACCCAAAACTGCTGCCATGGCCTTGCCCTGATGGCACTGGAGAAAAAAGCAAGGGAGCAGTGTCATTCTAGAACCTTTGGGCTTCCCAGTGCCTGATCCCTCCTTTCCCAATCACAGCTGGTTTGCAAGGTGCAGCTGTGTATAGGCAACGGCAGAGCTGCAGAGAGGCCAGGGGTGTCCTGTCCCACCTACATGAACTCATCCGTTCTCTGGCTGCTCAGCCCCCAGCAGACCTTGCAATAAGCTGCCTTTAGGATGGCCTTGGAGGCTGAGTGGTCATCAGAGAAAAGAGATGCAGGGCCTTAGGGCCCAGAGCACTGGTGGTGGCCACAGCATTGCCACTGCCCACATCTTCATCCCATCCAGTGGCCAGCAATGTGGATGGGTAGGTTGAGTATGGGGAGAACTGGAGGACTTAGGTTTGAGTCCTGGATCTGCCACTTCTTAGCTGTGTGACTTTAGGCAAGTTATTCCAACTCTCTGATCCCATTTTCTCATCTCTAAAATGGGAATAGACAACTTCCTGGTTATGCCATGGTTGTGGGTAGGAAAGGGCTGTTCATGGCTGGGTGCCAGGGTGGCAGTGAGAACACTTTGGAAATGCTGCATTGCTGTCATGCAGCAGTGTCATGGCCACGGTGCTGTTACTAGTGCTCTCTTCCAAAGCACACTGGGAGGTGAGCCAGACAGCCTGGACTTGAGTCTTGGCCTTAAACAAGTCACATGGTCTCTGACAGCCTGTTTTTCTCATCTGTGAAGTGGGCATGATTACCCTGCCTGTCTTACAGGGTTATCTGCAAGCTGACGAGATGATACTGAGAGTCCGGGGTGGAGACGTGCTTGGTAGATGTTAGGTGGGTGGGTACAGTGGGTGGAGTGGAAGGAGGGCCCGACGAAGCCAAGACTTCCTTCCAGGAGAGGCAGAGGGGGTGGGGGCAACCCCAACTCTTTCTCTGCTGAGCTAGGTAACTCCTGGGGGCACATTACTCACCCTCCCTGAGTCTCGGTGTTCTCATCTGCAGAGAGAGTTCGAGTGCCCAGTGCTCAGCAGGCAGTCACTTGGCTACCACTGGGCTGTCGCACTGTTCCTCCACTCCTGGAAGGAATGACCCACTGAGACTGGGCCTCCCTCTCTGGCAAGTCAGGCCTATGGCTGCCAGCTACCCTCCAACCTCACTCGGCTCCTGCCTAAATGCTCCCCGTCTCCAAGTGCTTCTCTGAAACAGCCTGGCTTCCTGGAGTTCCCCGTTTGCCACCGGCTGCTCTGTGCACGTGACCTCCAGCTTGAGATGTCGAAATCCTACTCCAGGCTGCCTGGAAACCCCCAGCCGTCTGGGGCCGTGCAGGGGTAGAGGCGGCGCGGGCTCCTCGGGCATTGCCACACTTTGCGGCAGCAAGTTGGGGGCATCGATTCACGTTCTATTTTCAGACATTTCTGTTTCCTCTGCAAGAAGCAGTGGGTGGCTGAGGGGATTCAGCCTTCCGGTGACTGTGAGATGATTCCAAGCACAATATCTTCATATGGATGATGTATTTGAGAAACTACGTGAAATGTTGTGGTCTAATGGCGCCATGGTTCGTTACCAATGGAGAAAAGATTTTAGAATCTACCCTCTTGGGGATCTGAGTGCTGATGTGGGAGTTTTCTCTCCACTGGTTTCTTTACCCTGTTTGTAGTGAGAGAGGTGGACAGGGAGGCTGGCATTTATGGTGGGCCCAGGAATCCCTATAGCATTCACTCACATTCTGCCAAGACTGTTGCCCTGTTTTACTGATGAGGAAACTGAGGCACGGGGAAAGGAATTGACCAAGCCAAAGCAGCACAGTTACACGGCAGCAGAGCTTGGACTGGAATCCAGGCTTCCTGACCACAAGCCACTGGTTTCCAAGCGAGAGTCCAGGTCCTGTGAGCTGACTGACCATGGGACCTTGAGCAAGTCACCTGACACCTCGGACTCCAGTATCTTTCTGCTTTGTGGGAGGATTGGATTAGCTCAAAACTTCTTAAGGTTTTCCACAGAGAAGAGTCAATGAATTTCTTTGAGTTTTAAATATTGTCATGCATTTTGTAATCTTCTCTAGCATACATCAGAATTTACTTTAGAAATTTTTAAATTGTTTTTTCCCCTACATCTCCAAGTGGAATTGATGCGCCGAGAAGATGCACCAGTACCCCATGGCCCAGTGCTGAGGCCGCCACTTGGATTGGGGAACCCAGGACTTCAGTAATTTCTGAGTAATTACTTCAGTAATTTCTGAGGACTGGTTCAGCAACAGCGGTTGTGATTTCCGCACAGTCTGAGGGCTTGGCCAGCGTTTGTGAGACCCAGCAGCGTGTCCGTGTGTCTCCAGAGACACTGCTTGCTGCTCATCCTTCCTAGAGGGCCAAGCCCTGGGGCAGGCCCTCTCCACATGGGGTGTCCCTCCCATTGGCCGCACAGGCCTGGCCAGAGCAGGATGGAAGATGACCCTGCCCTCCCAAGGGTGGCCAATGCCGAATTTGAGTTTCAGGGTTACCAGCTGTGGCCTTGGACGAATGACATGGCTGAGCTTCATGGTCCTCTATAGACATGGCATGGATCCATATCCTTCTTCAGGATTTCAGTGACACAGAACAGAACAGGTATAGGAAAGGCCTCAACAGAGGGCCTGGCATGTGGGATGTGCCAGAACAGGTTAAGTGACACCTGCTATATTTTAGGACCTTGGAGCCCCACAAATCTCTAAGCCATTTCCCCATTAAAATCTCCCTTTCCAAAAATATCTCCCCACCCAGTTTTGTCATGAGCCTGAGGTCCTCATCGTCACCAAGGCCTTGGGTTGATGACCCTTATTAAAACGCAGTTCTTACACAAAAATGCTAGACTGAGTTCCCCACACCGCCTTCTGTTTAATTAACCATGTGACCTTGGCAAGTCATTTCTCTTCTCTGAGCCTCTGTTGCTTCATCTGTAAACTGAGGATGCTAAGGAACAAATGAGTTACTGCAAATAAGAGTCTTTTTCAGGTGTTTAGCAGCTAGTGGGACAACAGATGATTCCATGGGCCATGGTAGCCCAGGACACTAAACCCAATGACAGGGGTATGCTCAGCCCTTTGGCAACACAGATGCTTTGAATCTCCAGCCTTGGAGACTCTGGGACCCTTCATAGCAGAGATAGAGGTCTCATCTGAGATATGAAGGATGACCACAGTCAGACACAAAAAAATGGGACTGCAGGGGGTTGGAGGCACTGTGGGCAGTGGGAATGGCAAGAGTATATAGGTCGAGTACCTGCCTACACACACAGTATTAATCAGTCCCCCAGACAACCCTGCCTGTAGTACTGCTCACCCCATTCTGCAGATGAAGAAACCAGGCTGAGATACAGTAAGCAGCTTTTCTGAGCCCATGTAGCTTGTAAGTGGCTCAACTGGGCTTCAAACCGAGGCCAATTAGATCCAAAAGTCTGTGTTCATAATGGGCACTCCCAATGGTGAGCTGGGAATGAGGGGACATGATTCTCAGCAGATAAAGGAAAGGGCGGACGAGGCCTCGAACATTATTTGTGGCTGGTGCCTGGAGGTGGGGCGGGAGTAGGTGGCACCAGGGTCTAAGAAGGGATGGGTAGTGGCTGGAGCCTGAAGAGTCAGCCCTGGGGTGAACATAGAGCCCTGGCCAACCATGTCAGCTTCTCTGGGTACAGAAGGAGCCAGAACTCCTCCTGGTCCTTCAACACTTCCTTCAGGACACATCCCTCTGACGGGCCACCATGCTGCCCTGGTCATGATGTGGCCTATGCGCTCCATCTGTTTTTTCCTTGGGACTCTGAGCCATTGAAGGACACGCAGGTGTTCCTCTCTGTGCCGTAACCTTCAGGCATCCAGTACAGGGTATGAAGGCAGTGAAAGTTTGCCGAAGGAAACCAAAAATGCATCCCCTGGTTTCTTGGCCTGTGCCTGCCCACAGTAAATGCTCACCCTGTGTCTGGAGCATGGAAGGGTGGCATGTAGTGCAGCCCTCTCAGTTCACAGACAACAAAGCCAGGGCCCAGGAAGGCTAATTTTCTCAAGACCCCTGCTGTGGTGACCTGGGCAGCCTGTTTTCTGTGGGAGAAGGAATTGAGGAAGCAGTGGCCCTACCTCCCTTCTCCTGAAGCCAGGGAGCCTTGCCAGCCCCAGGATCCCACCCTTCTTGGCCCCTCAACACCTTCCATAGGGAGCCGAGCATCTGTGGCTTGTCAAGGGAGTGGCCTGTTTTCTCATAGACAGAGAATGCACCTGCCAAGGCTCTGCAGGAGGGAGAGATCTGAACACCATGGGGGATGCAACTGGAAACTGAATATTGGATTCTTGTTTATTTCCCCCAAAACGACTGCCATGGAAGGCTGAAGCCTGGGGCACTCCTTGCTTCTAAAAGCGGGAAGAGATCAGAGTGTTGGCACTCTCCAGATTGCTTCCTAAGTGGGAGCGTGAAGAGCTGTTGTGATAACCATCGGCTCCCAGACACCCTGGGCGGGCACTGGCTGCAGATGCCGCCTCATTGAGCATGGAAAAGGTGGCTCTTCAGAGGTGGTGTCTCCCCCGCACGCCCACAAATCATTCTTTTTAATGAGTTGTCACTTTGACAGTGGGGCTAATTCTTGGGCCTGATTCAGTGTTCTTGTCTTTTTCCCTCCCCTTCCTTCTTCCCCCTGCCTCCCTACCCTCCAGCTTGCTTGCTTGCTTCTCTCTCCAGCCTCCACTTACTGGAAATGCAATCTCTCAGTGCATGAATGGCAGGGAGGGAGGGAGGCGCCAAGATCGAGAGGCGGCTTTGTCTGGCGGTGAATTTAGATAGCACGTGGGTGGCCAGGGAGCAGGCAGACATCCTCCATCCACCTGTCATGGAGTTTGCCTCTGTGCTGGCGGTGGAGGAGAACAGGGTTTCATTCCCCAACAATGCCTGGGTCCCAAATCTCCAGGCTGGAGACATAGTTCCAGCATGCCAGCCACAGGGGAGAAAGGCAGAGTGATAGGAAGCTGCTAATTTGGGGGAAGGGAGTGAGCAGGGCCTGGATGGTTCTATTTTAGAGCAGTGGATGAGCTCTGGGTGACGCTGACCTCTGTGACCTGGGCTCAGCCCTCACACTGCCACAGACTCCCGCACCGTCATGATTCCTTTTCCCTGTAGTCAAGGGGGACTCATCCCCTCCTCCTAGCATTGTCAAATGGATTCAATCAGATGTGAGAAGTGCATCCTGATCCCTGTCACCTTCATCATTGTCATCTTCTACACCATCATCACCATCAGAGCAAGTGCTAACATGCATGCTGTGTACTAGACACATTTCCACTGCCCTCACGTAGAAGATCTCCCAAACAGCAGGCACTCCATAGAAACTAATTGCAACTGACTCCAGTTTCTGCTTTGTTGATAATTTGTTGGGCAAGATGACTGCACCTCTCTGAGCCTCAGGTTTCTCATCTGTGAAATGGAGATGATAATTATAGTGCCTTCTGCAAAGTGTTGTTGAAGACACATGTTGAAGCACATAAATTACTTGAAAGAAGTCGTGGTACTGGCAAACCATTTGCTACTGGTGTGTTATTGCCAGCGCATGCTGGTGGGGCACTATCTCGGTGCTGAAGAAGGGATGAAGAAGGGATGATGAGTTTGGTGTCGCAAACATTGTACCCCACAGAGAACACCCTGAACACCCTGCAAGCAGCCTCTTAACACTCTGAAAACCCAATTTCTCATTTCAGCATTTTCCTTGCTGCAGACCACAGCCCTGAACCTGCCCTTCCTCTCTAGATCACGTCTCACCCGGTGGCAATAAGCAGCGACCCATCTCAGTGGATATTTTTCTCTGTTCTACCACTACCCTCAACTGCCTTCCTGTCCTGGGGCCGACTGCTGTGGGTCCTGCTCCTGAGTCTCTGGCTGGACTCCCTGCTGCCCACCCCACTAGCCAGCCCTCCACTCCTTTGCAGAGCTATAGTCACCTCCTCTCTGGTCTGTTGACTTCTGCCCCCTACTTCCCAGACTGCCCTCCACCATGGCAGTCCAAGAGGCCTTTCTAAATCACCCAGTGGCCCATCACTCCTTGGCTGAACACCTTTCAGCAGCAAGAAGGAATCAGTTAGTGAAATGCTTAGTGGCCATTGACTATGTTCAACACCAGCCTGGACCCTGAGCATGGGAGGGAGTGGCTGGAAGCAGTTGCCTAGTTAGTCTAGTCACTGAACACCTGTCTATCTCTCGCCTTCCCTGGGCCAAATGCTAGGTCATGTGCATACCAGCTGGTTCTTTAATTTCACCTGTGCAGGAGGTGTCTGTTCCATTTTTCATATGAAAAGAGAGGTTTACTGGCTGGCCAAGGCCACATAGCTAGCAAAGATGACAGAGACTCAATTCAGATGCAGGGGGCTCTGAAGCCAAAGGCACCATCCACTCAGCGCAGCAGAGACAGCTGAAATGCACGTGAGCCTCACAGAGCCCGCCCCAGGCCTGGTGGGTACAGCCTCTGCTCACTGGCTGGAAAGGGCAGGAGGGGTGAGGTGGGAACTGCAGTGGGGTTTGGAGCATGGAGAATAGAGCGAGGAGAGGGTGATAGCTGGATTGCACCTTGCACAGCAGCCAGGCAGAAAGGGGTATGGGCCAGGGAGTGGGGACTGTGAGCTTGTGCTGGGAGAGAGGCCGGGGAGTGTGAGTTCTGTGCCAGGGCTGGAGAGGGCGCTGGGGGTTGAGAGGAGTGGAACACCTGGAAGGGGCTGTGGGCTAGAGAGCTGAGGAACAGCCTACAGGGAGTACTGGGCGGGAGGCTGGCCTGCATGCTGAGAGGGCTGCTGAGAAGGTGGCAGGGGACAAAGAGAATGAGGAGCCAGGGAGGCCTGTCCTGGAGCCTTCCCCACATCCCCGTCCTCTTTCCAGAGTCCCTTGGTTGCTGCTTCCCTGCCAGGCACTTTCTTTTGCAGAACCAATCCCGCCAAGTCACTCAGCCACAGCGGACCTTCAGGGCACAGGCTTGTCTCCAGGGCAAGGTCCGCAGTGCCAGGCCATGTTTGGGGAGTGACTGGATAGGAAATGGGAGCCCTGGCTTCCAGTTCTAACTCCACCAACAACTCTTAGGTGAGCTTTGAGGGTCTTGGCTCCTGGCCGGGCCTCAGTTTCCTCTTGGATATAGGGAGAGGCTAGATGGCCACTAAGGGCCCTTCCCACAAATTTGTAATGTGACCGGGGGAGGGTTCAGGGTAAGGCCTTGGGTGAAATCTACATCCTCCACTGTCAAGCTCTGTGCTTTCCACAGTAATTACCACTTAGTACCTGGGAGTTGGACACTGGCTGTCAGCACTTGGGTTTCAGAACGCAAGGACGTCCCATCCCTTGGCTCTGCGTCTGCTTGTGTTCTCATCTTCCCCACCCCCTCCACCCGGTCACCTCCTCCCAGCACAGCCTCGTATGGCCTGTTGCCCAGTGCAGCCGGGAAGATACCAGCAGTCCCTGGGGGCAATGACAGAAAAGACCTGGATTATTCAGGGACCAGCATGAAAATTCATGGCGAGAACATTTCCTCCATGTTATTTCCCAGTGTGCTCTGAACTTCTTTGTGTTTGCAGGATGAGGTTCTGTGTCTGCTAGTTTATTTATTCCATGCACATGTATTGAGTACCTGCTGTGTACCAGGCCCAGGGCTGGGTCCTAGGGACATGGGTGAACCAGACCCTGGGGACTAGGCAGGGTGGGGATGCTCCTGCCTCCCATGGGGGCTGAAACCTGGGTGTCATCTGTCCTCCTACCTACCCCTGGTCCCATCTAATCCCCACAGAGCCCTCTGGAGAAGAGAGCCTCTGGAGACTGTCATCCTCAGTGCTTGGGGTTCTGTTGGGGGAAGGCAGGCCTGGTCCTGGGGGGTAAAGTGTCAAGGTCCGGGTGCTGTGTGATGGGGAGTAGGAAGAACTGTGTAAGGGAGTTGGTCAGCCCAGGCACATAGCCCAGCAGGAGCATCCTGGGAGAGATGTGAGGCTCCAGCTGGGCTGAGGGTGGCTTGGGCACAAAGCCATGTAGTCCTCAACTCCTGGCAGGGCCTTTGTCACCCCCTGCCCCAAGGCTACTTTCCCCTGCCTTTCTATGGTCCTATAGTACCAGCCCCAGTGGCCTTTCCTTGGCCACCTTCCCTGGCACCTGTGTCCCTTCCCCTCAGTCACCCTGCTGGGGGTCCTCATCTCCTTGGCCCTCGTTAAGACCACCCTCTGCTGGTTTTCTGCTCCATGGTCTCCTCCGTTCAAATCCCGTCTCTGTCATTTCCCAGCGTTGTGACCTTGGGCAAGTTGCTTCATCTTCATTTCTATATCCGCAGAATTGAGATGATAATAGTAGCTGTTTCAGGGAGGCTAGAGATACAGCAGTCAAGATGAGAGCCACTGGAGAACACGCCTCTGCTGAGGCTCCCCGTCTGGCCCAAGCTGTGCCCTGGCTGATCGGAACTTCTTCCTCATCTCCCCACATAGTCTAGCCCATGCAAAGCTCTCCCACTGCTCCCTCTGGCCTACAGCAGTCATTCCCCACCACCACATGCCACAGCCTTCCTAGAGGACCATAACCTTGTCTTTTGTGTCATCTCGATCCCTCACAGGCCCTAGAGGGCCTGGTTCCATGCCAGACCCTTCCTTAGAGAAACACTCTTGGTCGAAGGAATCATTCACTTGTTTAACCAGTATTTATTGCCCATGGTTTTTTTATCTGTTGCGTGTGATAAATCTCCTCATACTTGGCTTCTTAAAGCATTAGACATTTCTATGGGTCAAGAATTCAGAAGCAGCTTAGCTGAGTGGTTCTTGCTCAAGGTCTTTCATGAGGTTGCAGTCAAGGAGTTGGCCAGGGATGTGGTCATCTGAAGGCCTGACTGGGGCCGGAAGACCCCCTTTCCAGATGGTTCCCTCACAGGCTTGACATGTCAAAGCCGACGTTGGCAGGGGCCCTCCATTCTTCCCGATGTGGGCATCTCCATGGGCTGTTTGAGTGTCCTCATGATGTGGCAGATGGCTTCCCGCAGCAACTGGGGTCCAAGAGAGAGCAAGGCAGAAGTTACAATATCTCTTTATGACCTAGCCATGGAAGTCATGCCTGTCATTCCTACAGCATCCTGTTAGTTACATCCATCAGTTCCACTGAGTGTGAATACTCAGAGATGAGAACCTTTTGGCGGCATCTTGGAGCCTGACCACCCCGAGCACCTGCTGTGTATGGGTTGATTTTTCTGGATTGCCCACCTTGAGTGTTGAGCATAGAGATGCAAAGTTCACAGAGGCTTACTGGGGCCCTGGGGTGGATTCAGGAGGTCTGTCACTGGGGTAGGCTGTGAAGACTGGCCAGGGTGATGGCTCCAGAGCTGCCTGAGGACAAGGAGACTCCTCAGTATTAGAACCCAGCACCTCTGTCCCTCACATCAGCCCCTTCATCCAACTTACCCATGTGCCCAACACTCAGTGACATTTGCATTCTTGACTGTGTATGCAGTACACCTGTTTCCCAGCAGTCACACTTGTTCAAAGAATGGGCATGTGTCATTCTAGGAGTTAGTGAGTTCCTTGTCCCTAGAGGCACTTGCTGCAGAGCCACTGGTCAGAAACGCCACAGAGGAAAGATTTTGGTAGGCTTTCACTCAGCCCTGGGTTTCCGACTTCCCACTTTCTTTGTGACCTGGCTGTGGGAGTTGTGTCCTTGCTCCTCTTCACGGACAAACTCACCCCTTGCAAGAAGCCTCAGCTAACCCCATTAGATCCCCTGAATGGGACCCTGACCTATGGAAGCTGTCCTCTTGCCCTACCCTCCAGCCTCCCACCTGTGGGATCTAAGTGCCCGGAATCCTGGCTTCCTGCCCATGCTGCCCACGTCCCACTGGGAGCCTTCCCCAGATAATCAGGACCATTAGAGGTCTCCTAATGCCACCTGACCTCGGGCCCATGATGGCCTCCACGCCAGCTGCCTATGCATTATTAACGTGTAGAGAGCATGAGAGAAGCGCTGAGATGGATTGCACCCTGGCGCCCCCGCGCATTAGTCGCTGCATTTGTAGCATGCCTCTGGTGGCCCCATGATGTCTTCCTCCAGGGTCTGCCCCAGCATCGCCAGGCCCGGCTCTGCCCCGGGACTGAGTGCTGATGAGGAGCTGCTCTTTAGGCACTGGGCATCTGGAGCAGGGTTGTGCGGGCCCAGCACTTCCAGGTCAGGGAGGGCAGCAGAATGAAGGATCAGCTCATCTACCCCTCGCCTCTATAGGGGAGGAGACCAAGGCTTGAGAGGAGAAGCGATCTGTTCAAGGTCACAGGTGGGGTGCAGAAGCCCAGGTTCCTGGTGCTCCCCCCATACCAAGTCTTCCTTGAGCTGAACCATGTCAGCTCCTGGAGCCTGGGGTGAGGCCTCTCAAGTGGACCAAGGGGAATCCTTTGCAGGAGGAGCCTGCCTGGTCTCTTGAGGCACCTCGTAAGAAAGGATGTGAACTCCCATGGAAAGATGAAAACCCCTGGCTCTGCAGTCGCATATCCTGAGCTTAAAACACGCTCAAACCCAACTGGCTAGACGACCATGGCTGAGTCACTTTCCCTCTCTTGGCCTTCGTGGCCTCATCTGGAAAATGGGCACAGTATTCCCTGCTCTGCCTTTCTGCCTCCCTTCCTATCTCCCTTCCTGGGCTGGTGTGAGGCTCCAGAGTGGTAATGGAGGAGAGGGAACTGGAAAGTCACATGAAGCTTCATGTTGAGAGCAAGAACACACCTTCTCCTCCTGGCTCCAGACCTTGCACCTTTCAACACAGAATCAAAGATCAGGCTGCATTACCTGGAGTTAACTAGCGGTAACTAGAGGAATAGGGACACTTGGCTGAAAGGACTGTCGCCTTCAGGAGGCCCTGGTCCCAAGCCTAGACCTGCTACTTACAAGCTGGTGGCTTCACTCAGGGCCCTTCTCCCTCTCTTCTCTTCACCTTCTCCTTCTGTAAAATGAGTATGGGATTGGAAAGGATGTTAGAATTCCTCTAAGACTACTTAAGATTTAAAGTCACTGGCACCCATTCAGACTAAAAGGTCAATGACAGATATCAGGTCCTTTGCTAACAGCAAGTTTGGGAACCCTGGGAAGCCCATGGTCCCTGGAGGTAGAGTGAGGGGATGAGGCAGTGAGGATGAGCTTTGCCAACCTGAGAGCCAGTGCCTGCTCAGTTTCTTGCCACTTTTGCAGATGAGCAGTTGATGGACAAAGAGTTGGAGTGAGTTGCCTCAAGTCACAGAGCCAGGGTGAGGGATAGCATGGGCCCAGGTCAGCCCTGTTCTTCACAACGTAATGTTGGAAGCAGAGGGAAAGGCAGGTAAAGGGCTGCTGGTTACTGCTCACCCCTGTGCACTGGGCTCTCTGCCTCCCTCAGGATCTCGTTTTATTCCCACAGCCACCTTCGGAAGTGGAATCCTTGAGTGGAACCCCTGAGGGTGGCGGAGACAGTAGTCTGATTCTGGTTGTTCCTGGATGGCTGTGTGTGGGGAAAAGCACGTGGCCCAGGCGGCCTGGGTAACCCCTAGTCCATGTGGGAGGTGGTGACCGAGAGCAAGATTGCAGCCATATGGAGATTGTGGGCAGCCGTGCGGCTGGGACGGCAGCTGCTCTCCCTATGCAAATGAGGCCCTCAGCACCCAGCACTGAGCAAATGCCCAACAGAGAAACCCCCTGCAAAACCTCCCTGGGACCCCAGCCTGTGCCTTGTGACACCTTCACCGCAGCAGCTGCCTGTACTCTAAGCGCAGAGTCCCAGGCCACAGCAGTTCACAAGCCATGCCCACCCCTTGGGGGAATTCCCACGTCTGTCTGGAGACAAGTTGCAGCCCAAGCAAGTCTGGCTGTAGAAGCTGGCCCTAGAAGCCAGCCGTGTGTTCAGAGCGGACAGCAGCATCCCCAGTGGCATGCCCGTATCACTTTCAGGGCCCGTCTGAGAACTGTCAGTAGGGCTCTAGGCTGAGAACAAGTCCAGCCTCATCCACTCTCTGCAGTTCCCAAGCACACCGCCTTTGGCCCTGCCTCCCGCACCTTTGCTCAGGCTGTCCCCTTGGGATGACATTTCACCCCCGCTTATTCCCCCTATGCTGTCACCTTGGCAGAACCAGCCCCTCATCCCCTGCCCAGCACTGAGTGCCCCAGGCCTGGTGCTGTCTGTCATGACAGCCTACTCATGTCCTTGGACTCCAGCTCCCCTCTAGGCTGGGCACTCCCTGGGCTGGGACTGAGGAATTTCTACCTCGCTCTGGATTGAGTGTGGTCCCATCTAATCCTTGCAACCTAGAAGACAGATATGCTTATTGTTCTAGCTTTATGGGTAAAGAAAGATACTCAGAGAGGTCAAGTTGCTTGCTCAGGGTCACACAGCTACCCATTGGGAGAGCTGGGATAAGGAGCTGGAGTTGCACGCAGAGTGTGTAATTGGGAATAGACTGGACCTTATTCAGGCCCTTTTTCCTGGGCCTGACAAAGTCTAGGGTGATTAAGGACCGGCAAGTGTTGATGCATTCTTGGTCAAGCAAGAAGACTCCCCTGTCTGTTCCCTAGGAATCCTGCAGGTGCATCCTGCAGCTCTGCGCACAGCCCACCTCACCCCAACGTGTACCTGTCAGGCCCTGGGCGAGCGCTTTGGCTCAGGAAATTCTTCCAGCAGTATCATGAGCTCAGGATGGTTATACTCATTTTATAGATGGGAAACTGAGTACTGGAGAGGTCTAATAAATGTCCCAGAATCACCCAGCAGGAAGTGGCTATGACTCCAGTCTGGGGCTTGGGGCTCTGCATCTGGTGCTCCTTCCTAGGCTGGCGGGATGAGGCCATGCTTGCCAAAGTCACTTGGGCTGCCTCTGGCCCGAGGTGACGGAGCAGTTGGTCAGCTGGTCCCCCACCCCCAGGCCTCTGAGAAGAGAGGAAACACCGGTCTGCGGGGGATTCCTCCGGCGGCACCGCGCCCCGCGGCCACTTCCTCTGGACACTCTCATTTTCTTTGTCACTTGTTTTAGTTTCTGCTTTTCTTCCCTCGTTCCTTTTTCTCAAGGCCACTTTCAATTCCGTCTGGCAGTGTTCCCCCAGCCCACCTCTACTCCTCTCTGCTCAGCTCCCACTGCCTGCTGCTACCTTGGGATCCGCAGCGGCCTTGCCTGCCTGGGCCACGTTTCCTGGTGGGGGCAGGGGTCAGACACAGGAAGGGCCTGCCTCCCAGCTTTGTCCCTGTGGTGGGGAAGCCGAGGTGGCTGTCAGATCGCCCTGGGAAACCAGGCAGCCCCAGTATCCCTGCTTAGCCTCTCTGGGCCTCATCTCTTCCTCATCTGTGAGATGGGAGGAAGTCCCCCTCAGAGGGTGTGAGGAAAGGAGATGACATACGTGAAGCTCCAATAACTAGCACATAGAAAAGTCCAGTGAACAGCAGCTCTGCCTCTCCAGATCTGCCTATGAGTTCAGCCTCGTGGACCTGCAGTCTTCTCCCCCAACACTGGGGGTCCACACCTGGCCAGAGGCAGACCTCGCCATCCGTGGCCTCCCGCGCTGAGCCGCCAAAGCCTGTAGAAAGGTGATTCTGACACACGGACACAGGGAGGGGAACATCACACACCAGGGCCTGGGGGTTGGGGGGCTAGGTGAGGAACAGCAGGGGGCAGGGGGATTGGGGAGGGATAGCATTAGGAGAAGTACCTAAGGTAGATGATGGGGCGATGGATGCAGCCAACGACCATGGCACGTGTATACCTATGTAACAAAGCTGCACAATCTGCACATGTACCCCAGAACTTAACGTATAATAAATACATTTTTTAAAAATTGAAAAAAGAAAGAAAGGTGGTTCTGAGAAAGGAACAGAAGATTGCGAGTCACGCCCTCTGGAGGCCGTAGGCACAGCCCTCTACCACAGCAGAAGCCCCTGCTCCCATGCCCAGCACGGAGGCGTCATTTTCCCTGCAGACTGCCAGGCACCAGGCACTCAGCACTCGGGGTAGGCCAGCCCATCCATTGTTGGACAGCTCTGCTTTTTTGTTAGAAAGTTCTTCTCCTAGTCAGCTGAGACCTGCCAGCCTCCACTTCTGCCCTCTATCCCCCAAAGAAGTGATCTCTTCTCCCCTGTTGTTCTAGATGTCTCAGTATTGTGCCTGGGCATCTCCAGACTTGCCCCAAGTCTTTCTGCTCCAGAGTGAGAGGCAGTATTGCAGAGCAGTTAAGATTTTGGACTCCAGAGCCCAACTCCCCCAGTTCAAATCGTGGTGTGGCCACTTGCTATCTATGTGACACTGGGAATTTTCTAACCCCCCACGCTCAAAACAGGGTAACTGTGGTACTTAACACGAGTGGGTGTGTAAGCATCTGATAGACATTGCCCGCTGCCATGGCTGTGCAGTATCAAACATCTACAAAATGTCTAACAGCTACTCAAGGTCTTCGCTTCCAGCCCCCTTCCATGCCTGCTTGCCTGCTGGAATCTGTCTGGTAGTTTCCCTGTTACAACTTAGAGAAGGTGCCTTGACTCTTGGAGGCAGCCAGCCATTGAGGAAGGGGCCCTGGTTTTAGAAGCAGACCTGTGGTCAAATCTCAGGTCCGTCCCGAGTTTGATTTACCTGGGAGACACGGTGGGCCCATGTGGCTTCTAGGGGGCTCATGAAAATGCTTGAGACGTGAAAAGAAAAAGGTTTGGTTTCAAAAGATGAAAACTGCTCATCAAAATTAATGTTTAGTTAATATACACAAGCATAATGAATTGTGTGATTTAGTTTTTATAGAAACAGCCCTCCCTTTGGGGGTTAGCATGCCTCGCCTTGCCAAGGTTCCTGATTACAATGACTGCTGAGAAATCAGAGCAGATCATTAATCCTACAAGTTACTCACTGCAAATAATTTCAAAAACAAAATTATTTGTTAAATATATAGTTTTTTTCCAGCAAAATATTGCATTCAGTAAGGGATACATTTGATAGCATGTCGGGGAGGCTTCCAAAAGGAAGGTCGCCTTGGTCTTAAAATGACCCTGGGACTGGTCAACTCATCTCTCTGAGCCACTATGTCCTCATCTGCAAAATGGGGACAATACACCTGTTTCCCAGCATTGTTGAACCTAGCCTGGAGATCTGATAGTGACTGCCTCTCCTTTGGGGTTCACCAGAGGAAGGGACAGAGGACTATTGGCCCTTGCTTCTTATGGAGTTTGCATACGGTTGCTGGACACTGACCGGTTTATCAGTCCTATGTGTCTGGGCCTTTCATCCAAGCCTCTGCCCATCCATCCTGGAGGGAGCAGTTACCATCAGCACAGACAATATTTTGGGCTTTGGGAAGTGGGAAGTCCTGGGAATTCTTAGTTATCCCATTGCTGTTGCATTAGGTGGGTCCCCACATGCCCTTGAAGATTGAACATCCCTCCTGGGCTCTAGCGTCATTCAGGAAAAAGAGATGCCTCTGTTCTCTTGCCTCTTGACAGCTAGTCCTTGTAAGGAACCATCACTTCCTTGTCTCTGTAACAGGGAGAGGCTTGTGGCAGGAGTGAGGAGACATCGGCTGGTAAGTGGCACCAGGTAGGGGCCCAGCTGCGTGTCTGCATGTCCCGAAGCATTCTTGATTCAGGGATGCTATTCACAGCCTGAGAGGTGCCTCTTATGTGCCCATCCTGCTTAGAGTCAGCTGTTTCATTCAAAGATGGTAAAAAAGTGTTGAGTCTTGGGTTTCAATTCTGCCTTTCTTATTCACTTGCTGTATGACTCTGGGCAAGTCACTTGACCACTCTTGAACCTCAGTTTCCTCCTCTGTCAGCTAGGAAAACAAACAGCTGCTCTCTCTTCCCTGAGTTACTTTGGAATTGTAGGTGAGAAAGGCTAAGTCAACCATCGTGAAACTTCAGGTGGGAGACGCCAGTGCTATTCTGTGTCTTGCTGTGGGGGCACAACCAGAGTCATTCACGGGCTTCTGCTGAGCCCCAACCGGACTTTCACCTTAGTCTGGTCCGGACCTAGGGGCCACCCTGGCAAAGGAACAGAGCTGTCTCACCTGGGCTGGAGCTCATGGCCTCAGGCGAGATTCAGCAGGTGCCCTTAGTGCAGACCAGATGTTAGGGCTGTGTGTGACGGCTGGGATAGGGGCTCACACCTCCCAGTGTTTTCCATGGCATCAGCACCTTAATGCATCATGTCTCACCGCCCTGGAGCTGCCCCTGTCACCCATTACCTGCTTCCAGACTGTGCATCAGCTCAGAGTTGAACACCTCCAGTCTCCATTGTATGTCCCAAAGAGCCAAAAAGGGTAGGTGTTGTCAGATGTGCAGGAACCTCCTGCGTATGTGATCCAAACCGTGTCTTTGTTCTCTGGTCCTCAGTTTTCTCATCTGGAGAATGATCTTCTGTGGTAGATGTTTCTGTTCACTTTACTTGACAGCAGTAGTAGGTCAGGAAGGAAAGCCCATCTGATTGTTCATTCAGCCCTAGGCATTCCATGTGAAGGCCAGCCCCCTTCTCTCTGGAGGGACCAACCAGCTTTGCCAGCTGTTCTCAGAGGAGAATCCCAGGGGCAGTGTTCCGGTAAGGTGTGGGAGCATTCAGAAGACTTACCTTGAAGCTGCATGTGTAGAATAAGCACACTTTTAACCTAAATGTAATGTTTGCTCATTTGGAGTGGCTTTGGAAGGTAGTGGTGAAAGGGGACGTTAGAATCCACCTCAACACACTACTTCATGCTACCGCTGGAAACCTGGAAAGAAGATTCATGTTTGAGCTGCCCCTCATGACATTGTAATCCCAAAAGAAACTAAAATCTGTATTATCCTCTGAGTTTATAGGCAGATTATGACATTTGAAGGAAGTTGGGAAAGACTACTTCCTCTCCATCTCTAAAGCGAAGCTGCTAGTATCTCCAGAAGGGGTTAAGCCACTCTGTTGGGCATTCATTCCTTACCATGATCTGGTTAATCAGATTGCTTTCCAGCCCTGACCAGGAGAAACCTATGAGAGTGCTAACCCTAACCCTAACCCTGACCCGGGGCTCTGAGGGCTATGCTGAGATGTTCTACTGCTGAACTAAACTGATATCTATCTCTTCCCAATTTGCAGTGAAGGACAAAGTTATTACTTATCATTATCTCGATTTTCTGGTTTTCTCCTGTTGGCTTTTCATAAGCTGTTGGCACTTGCTACTGCTTGACTGCTAATGAGTGCTCATAGGCAATAAGATGAAATGTACAAGTAGCAAACAAATAATGAAGAACACCAAAACCAGCCAGTTCTGCAGAGTTTCACAGCATATTGTTTATGATGGCTGTGTGAGCGTGCGTGTGCATGTGTGCATGTATGTGTGTGTGTGTGTGTGTGTTTATGATTTTATGGTGTGGGTGTATTTTCTGCTAGTGAAATTGTTCCCAGTTCTTGTGATGGAGCCAGAAGTTTAATATTTCATGGAGTTCCCCCAAGAATTCCATGACTTTCTGTTACAACAGTGGGATAAGGATGGGGATGGTGACAGAAAAGAGAGGCGCTCCTTGGAAGGAATGAGATGCCCCAAACTCAGGCCTCATCCGTGAGCCCCCAACCCCCAAGGAAAATCAAGTGACTCAAGATCTGGCAGATACATCCCTTCCTCTCACTCCCACTGCTAACAGCCTTGTTGTACCTGGATTTCTGTAGCTGCTTCTATCTGCCACCACCATGCTCCCTCTCATCTGTTCCCTATAGTGCACCAGGGGGATCTTTCTAGAACACAAATCTGGTCATGTCATTCCCCACATAAAATCCTTTAATAGCTCCCTATGGCCTCTGGGGTTAAATGCTAAATTCCTTTAGAGCAACTTGCAAGGACCCTCAGGATCTCCTACCTGCTCTTACCTCCCTCCCTTACCTGGCCTTAACCTCCCGCCTCCTAGTTCACACACACATGCATCTCTCTCTGTTTCTCTTTCTTCCTGCTTCTCTCACACATACACATATGCACATGCATGCATACTCAATATTCAAGTCTCAGTTCAGATGCCACTTCCCAGAAGTCTTCCTTGATTACTCCCTCCACACCTGTGGAAGCCTGTGGCTCTGAGGTGTTCCTATGTCCCCTGGATTCTCATGCCAGAATGCATTTCACCAATAATTGTCTTTTTGCTAGTCTGTCTCCTCGACTACACTGTGAGTACCCACGCAATAGAAATTGTCCTGCTGCATTGCACCTGCCACATACAATGGACACTCAGTAAATACCTGCTGAAAGTGGAGGGAGGAAAGGCAGGTAGAAGGAAGGAAGAGGGGGAGAGAGGGAGAAAGGGAGGAGGGAGGGAGGAAGGGTGAGAGGGAGGAGGGAGGAGGGAGAGAGGGAAGGAGGAAGGAAGGAAGGAAGGAAGGAAGGAAGGAAGGAAGGAAGGAAGGAAGGAAGATTCATTTTGCTCATCTCCAGGTCAAGTCAGGGGCAGCCCTGTTCCATGTGGAAAACTAGTATCAATGCAACAGATATTTCCCAAGCACCAGCTACATCCCAGGGCTGTGCTGGGAGTTAGGGATGTGAGAGGTCAGGGGAAGTAGGACAAGGACTGCACTGGAGGGAAGTAAGACAAGCCTGCAGCAGAGACAAAGCCGACCGTGGCTCACACAGCAAAGGAGATATGCACCAGGAGTTCCAGGAGCTTGCAGGGGGTAGGAAGAGGACCCTACTAGGGTCAGGTGGGAGGTGGAGATCCCAGGGGCAGGGATGGGGCAGCCTGCTTGGCCAGAGGCCCTCTCCGTTCCTCCTGTGGCATTTATGGCTGGCTTCATTAGTTTGCAGAGATGATGGAGGTTCATCGTTGAGAGCTGGTGTAGGCATCACTCCTCTAGGAAAATCACCATGCCCCTCCCTCTGATGGAGTGGATCATGCTCGCTAGCCTCTGTGCGACCCAGGGCACACCTCTGTTAGGGAAGGCGGCTCTGTGCACTGATGGGCAGTGCCGTGTAGGGTTAGGAGCACGGACTCTGGAACCGCCTGCCTGGGCTCCCAGCCCAGCTCTGTTACTGTGAGCAGCAGAGCAATTGTGGGTCCATGACTCAACCCCTCTGTGCCTCAGTTTCCTCCTCTGCACAATACAGATGATAATGATACTTCCTTCATAGTAGTAATATCATTGCAAGTGTTAAGTGAGTTAATACAGGTAAAAACTCAGAACTGTGCCCGATGCAGGATCCAGATTATATAAATATTTGCTATTTAGCACTATTGATTAACCTACACACCTACCTACATCTCTTGTTCTAGCTTATGAGCTTTTAAAAAATTGCAGTAAGAATGTCAGGCCAGGTGCGGTGGCTCATGCCTATAATCCCAGCACTTTGGGAGGCCAAGGTGGGTGGATCACTTGAGGTTGGGAGTTCAAGACCAGCCTGACCAACATGGAGAAACCCCATGTCTACTAAAAATACAAAACTAACTGTGCGTGGTGGCACATGCCTGTAATCCCACCTAGTTGGGAGGCTGAGGCAGGAGAAGCGCTTGAATTGGGGAGGCGGAGGTTATAGTAAGCCAAGTTCACGCCATTGCACTCCAGCCTGGGCAACAAGAGTGAAACTCCTTCTCAAAAAAAAAAAATTGCAGTTAGAATGTTTAACCTGAGATCTATCTTTCACCAGATGTTTAAGTATACAACAAAGTGTCATTCACTATAGACAAACGTTGCACAGTAGGTCTCTAGAACTTAGTCAACTTGCTTAACTGAAAACTTATACTCGTTGCACAGTAACTTCCCGTTTCCCCATCCCCCAGCTCCTGGCACCCACAGTTCTACTGCCTGCTTCTGTGAGTTTGACTATTTTAGACACCTCATCTAAGTGGAATTATGCAGTATCTGTCCTTCTGTGCCTGGCTTATTTCACTTAGCAGAATGTCCTCCAGGTTCATCCATGCTGTCACATATTGCAGGATTTCCTTCTTTTTTAAGGCTGAATAATATTCAACTGTATGTATGTACCACATTTTCTTTATCCATTCATCTGCCGATGGACATTTGGGTTTTTTCCACATCTTGGCTATTGTGGGTAATGCTGTAATGAACATAGGAGTGCAAATATCTCTTCAAGATCTTGTTTTCAATCCTTTTGGATAAATACCCAGCAGTGGAATTGCTAGATCATATGGTAGTTCTATTTTTAATTTGTTGAGGAACTTCCCTACTGTTTCCCATGGTGGCTGCACCATTTTACATTCCTACCAGCAGTCACAAGGGATCTAATTTCTTCACTCAGGAGCCTCTTGACATCAGAGCCTGACACTGGTCTACCTGTCGTTCCCTCAACTCCTCACGTAGGAATCACACATAATAGACTTTGAAAGGTAGAATACTAATGTGGGATATTCCGTCCTGGAACTGGGTGAGTCCGAGCTGGATGAACATGTTTCTTTCTAGACAGACCCAAAGCTATTCCCGATGTGTCCAAATGAAATAAACCTGTGAATGAACCACTCTATTTGTTGAAAGTCCCAAATGGGGAAAACTATAGGATCTCTTTTCTTCTTTAGTCCCTTCAAGAGTTGCAGTCTGGGTCCTGGGAGCAGCCCTGGGGGCCCACTCAGAGGTGGTATCCTGAGTTCATCATGCTGATTATGGAATAGCATGCTGATTATGGAATTTCCTGCCTGCTCTGATGACTTTTTGGCATCTGAGGCATAGATGGAGGCTTGGGAGGATGTTTGAGGGGAGACATAGGAAGGGCCAAGTAGCTTGGTAGGGCCGCTCAGCTTAAACCAGAACTGGGCCTCTAGAGCTCAGTGCGTGGCTGGACCCCAGCGCCCCCTCCACAGTGTGAGTCCTGTGTGCCTGCAAATAAATCACTTCCATCTCAGCTTCTATTCTTGGTCTGTGCAACATAGGGCAAGAGCCAACCTAACCTAATGGAAAGGACATGGGGGCCAGGAAGCACACAGTCTGGGGTTCCCATCCTGGCTCCGCCACTTTACCAGATAGAGGACTCAGGCAAGACACTGAATCTCTCCAAGGCTTGGTGGTTCCCGTGTTGGTGCTAATGGGAGCTGCTGTGAGGTTGAGGTGACCCTGAGGAAAGGCTCTGTGTGTCTCCTGGAACCTGGTCACCGCGTCATTCCTCTCTGTTATTGTGAATTTGCCCCGGAAAGACGGACATCTCAGGAACCCCAAGGCTTTCCAATGAGCCTAAGACTTCGTGGCTGACACAGGGACACCCCTGAATGTATAAAGCAGCCAACGGCTGCCCACTAGTTAGGAACATCTGCTCTTGGGCAGTCTCCCCGCTCCATGTCAGTGACAAACCCATTTAAGAGATGGAAAAATTGAGCCAAGGGAAGGGAAAACAACTCACTAGGGCTGCCCAAAATGTTTTTAGATAGATAAGTTATTTGTATGAATGAAGAAATGACCATTGGTTCAAGGTAAAGGCGAGAACTGAAGGCAAAACAAGTTCTGACTCCACCTCCCAGTTCTGTCTCACTTCCACCTAACCTGTAAGAGGAGCTTCACTGCTGTCCCACACCCTAACAGGTTGAGGCTCTGTGCCTTTGTACTTGATTTTGTTTGGTTTTGTGCCTGAATGCTGTTTTCATATACAGCAATAAAGTCTATGGCCAAATCCTCCCCATCCTTCAAAACTCCTCTCTCTCTTCCTCCTCCAGGAAGTCTTCCAGGGTACCTGGCTGTCCGTCGTGCAGCTCTTGTCTTTAGCTGCAGCAGCACACTCTGAGCCCTCAATTCTGGCTGTCTGGCCTTTATCTCTCACCATATTAAGAGTGTGCCTCTTGTCACTCCCACTTGGCCGTGGGGAGTTGCCTTCCCAACCTCCTGGTGGGCCCTCATCCATCAAGCCTAGTTTCAGTCCAGCAAAGAGGAAGGGTTAAAACACATATCTTGACCCCCAGCTAAAATCCACTAGAGCCTTCGTTCTGGTGCCTTTGGTCTCAGCTTCCACTACTCTGGGATGGGTTAAGGTCTTATGGCTGTAATTACAGCACGTGTGTATGTGTGTGTGTGTGTGTATGTGTGTATGTGTGTGTAAGAGAGAAAGAGAGAGACAGAGGAGGGAATGGGAAGACAGGAGAGAAGGTGAGAGGAGGGGAATGCACTCATGCCAGTCCACACACACCATGTTTGTGTCTCAAGGTGAGAGTGAAACAACCCTTATTCTCATCAGCTGACCCGCCTGGACAAACCCTCTGTGGGATGCTAAGCCCACTGGCTGGGACAGGTCTGCTGTTCTGATCCCAGTAGGGTTCAGTCTCTGTCATCCATTTCATACCAGTGTTACAGAAGTTTCACTAATAATTAGCAGCACAACAGCGAGCATTGGAGGTGTTTACCACGCTGAGCACTTCACGGAGATTATCTTAATTCTCACGACAACCATTAGAGGCTGTCTTAGTGCCATTTTACAGATGAGGAAACTGAGGTTTAGAAAGATTCCATGACATAGCAAGCGTGGGATACAGACCCACAGCCAGTCTGTCTGGCCCAAGCCTGTGTTCATCCCCATTGCCCACAGTCACCTCACTGCCCCAGAAGCCCAGACTCCTTGGCAAAGGCCCTGGTTCCGCTACTGGTCGCCCTATGTGGGGCATTCAGTGCACCAGACCTTGGTTCTTCCCCTCTGTAAAATGGGCTGGATGCCGCTGAAGGCCCCTGCCAATTTCCCATGCAGAGAAGCTATACTTGGGGGATTCTGAATCCTCGGATGCTAAGATACCGTCATTTTGATTCTGGGATTTCCAGATTCTGGCCACAGATTCTAGGGTCCTGGAGTCCCATGATTCCCTCAATCTCTGATCTCCGCTAGAATGTGCTTCCATCCATGGATGCCCTGCTGTCTGCACTCAGCCACAGCCTGGTGTGGGCGTGGCGCTCAGTCAGCGTTTGTTAACTGAATGACTAACTCAACCTCCCCTGCAGGCAGTGCTCACCCTCTGGCCAGGGTCCATGCCTGAAGTGTGCCCAGTAGCCCATACATGGTAGGTGAGCCCTGGACGAACAGGCAGAAAACTTACCTCTGGTCCTATTTGCCCACTGATCTGCAGCGTGGCTCCAGGCAAGTCACCTAACCTGTCTGAGCCTCTCTTTTCCCAAGAGCACTAGACAAAGAGTCAGAGAAACATCAGGCTTATTCCTGCCTCAGGGCCTTTGCATGTACCACTCCCCCTGCCTGAAATCCTTGTACCCCTGCTCCCTTGTTTCATCCAGGCCTGTGCTCAGATGTCATCCCTAGAACCTCACTTCCCTAGAGAAGCCTTCCCTGATCACCTCAACTCAAACCTCGGGTCACTTGTTCCTTCCTTTCTCAAGCTGTCTTTCTTTTCTTTCATAGGACTCATTACCACTGACAGCATTTCTTTGTTTGAATGCTATTTCCCTTATTAGAATTTAAGTTCCAAGAGGACAGGAGTCTTTTCTGGTCTGATTCACCACCTAGAATATGCCTGTTACCTAGTAGGTACTCAACAAATATTGGTTGAAGGAGGGAAGAAGGGAAGGAATGTGGGAAAACTCCGAGCTCCATGGGTTCCCCTGCCTCTACCCAAGTTCTGCTCCCCAGATGCTGAGCCACTGGAGCAGCTCTCTGCTGACTCAGCCTGAACTCCATAAGGCCCAGAACCTTCCTCCAGGTACTACTCTGGGTGCCTTCACCACGGGAAACCCAGGTCACAACTGTGCGCCCTCAGGGCAGGACACCGGGCAACTAGCTCTCCCCAAAAGAAGAGACTGCTGGGCTGGGGCTTGGGTAGAGCTGGCTGAGAGCTGCTGCAGCAAGAGCAGCTGCTGAGTGAGCGTCGCTGTCTTCCACCACGTGCTTGCAGCTTGAGGCCTGCTTTCTGTTGCTGGCACTGAGACAGCCGGGGGGAGAAGGAGAGTCATGCCTGAGACTGACAGAGAGGAGGGCAGTGGTGTCTGAGGCAGCCTGGCTTCTAACCGGCTCTGCTCACATCTCCTTCTCCTGCCCCAGCCCCTCTGAGCTCTCCATGGCTTGTCAGTGCCCGCAGGAGGACACAGCCTCTCAGCTGGAATTTAGGGCCCTCCATGACCCAGCCTTGCCCAGATTCCCAATCTACTTTCTCCCAGCAGGGTCCAGGCACTGTTTCCCAGTGCACCATGACCCGTTCCTTCCCCAAACTTTGCTTGAACCATGCTATCTGTCCAGGGGGCCTGCCACTGCTCCTCCTACAAGAAGCTCTTCGTGACCACATCCCTCCATGAGATCTCTCCCTCACCTGGGACCCTAGCTCTCTTGGACTCTTCCGCTTCTAGGGGATGCTCAGGAGTCTAGATGTGGCTCCTTCTGTACATGGTGGGAACCCCCAGGCTGTAGGAAGTACTGGTAGGCACGGACTAGGGGAGAGCTTGGGTGGGGCAGCAGCCTCTATCCATCCTGTGATGATCGAATGAGGTAATAGGCATGGCCGCACCTTGTAAACTGTAAAGCACTGTCTTGCCTTGGCCCAGCCCCCTTATCTCTGGCCTGGACTCTTGCCCAGCATCCCCATGGGCCTCTCTGCCTCCGGGTTCACCCGGCCCAGTCAGCCTCCCTACCAAGCCTCGCCTAGCTCTGATCATTTCTCTTCTCCTCCCTGTCCACCTTGCTGGTAGGTTCTGGCCCCAGAGGCTGTGACCTGCCCTCAGCAGGCCCTCCTTGTGCTCCCCGCACCTGGCCTTTGCTCCTTTCCTCCACTTGGAGTGTGCTCCTCTCAACCTGCCGTTCTCATGCTTCTAAGCCTGCCTGGAATGGTACCTCCTCCTTCCGAGTTCCCTGCCCCCTCCAGGCATGATCGGATGCTCAGGGCCCCACTGTCCATCTCTGTGTGATGGCACCTCTCTCCCTGTATCTCACTCCCCGTGTATGTGTGCAAGTTCCTCTGTGGCTTTCGGTTAGGGCCTGACATACAGAAATGCTAAGGTGAAGGTTCCTCCTGGCAGACGGGCTGCCTGCTGACGATGTTCTAGGAGTCAGGCCTGGTGTTTGATAAGCTTCAGTTTATTGAGACCCAACCATAGTCCTGAGAGTCACTCTCGTTTTCCCTACAGTAGCAGCAAGATGCTGAGGGCCTGGCTTGAGGTCACGTGGCAGCGTGCGGCAGAGCTGGCATGCGAACCCCAGTCTGATTTCAAAAGTCTCCTCCCTATTGCGTGACTGTGACAGAGAAAAGTATCAGGCCTCTTTCCAAACCTTGGCTGCCAAGAAACTGCCTTGGGGATTTGGTCTTTTTGCCACCCAGTTCTTCCTATGCTTCCCATGGGTGCTGCCATCTCAGCCCTGACAAGCAGCTGGCTGGTGTGTGAGGACCCACAGTGCCCATCCACCTTCCCACCCTCCCCAGGCTGACTGTGGGCCTCCTCCAGGTCACCTGGGCCCAGGCTGAAGACCCAGGCTGGACCCAGTGTGTCTCTCCAGGATGCTACAAGGAGTAGGGCAGCCCCATGCCCAGATCTGCCAATGCGCCTCCCATCCCTGACATCTAGGCTGCAGATCAATAAATTCGTCTCCTGCTCTTCTCTCCTGACCATCTGTTTTCCCTGGTGGTCCCCAGGGAGTCTGCCAGCCTGGCTGAAAGCTCCCAGGTTGGAGAGAAGAAGCTATTTGGGGGCCATCTGTTTGAGAGGTGCCTCCGGCTGGGGTTCCACAGCTGAAGGAAGCAGCCCAGGCAGTGGGGGGCTGCCAGGAGGGGACAGCAGTTAGGGAGCTGAGAGCTTCCTTTATCTTTAGGCTCAGGGCCAAGGTGTACCAGCTCCTGCGACGCCAGCAGACCAGTGAGATGCCAGGCCTGGCTGCATCTTGGACATGTCACTGGGGCAGATGGTGCCGGAGGGAGTGGGGAAGACAGTCTGAACCTCGCCACCTCCCCGCTGAAAACTCCTTTTAAAACACATGCACACACCCTTAAAATTGGGTTGCCAGTGACAACCTGGCATATCATCTTCTTTTTATATTATTCTTAGCCCCTCTGTTGCCATAGCAACCGAACAATGCTTTTAAATATAGCAGTTAATTTTTTCAGCTCCAGCAACAAAGTTCTGGTGCTGTCCAGAAGGCCAGTGGCTGGTTTCTCTCCCAGGGGCAAAGCCCTTCAGACTCATCACTCCCCACATCAGCCCCAGAGTGTGAGCTGGGGCTGGGTGTCCTGAGGCCAGCAGGGACCCTCTGTGTTCCCTGACCTGGCTACCCTCTAAAATCAAGGTGTAGTTGAAAAAGCCCTTGTTCTGGAATCAGCAAACCTGGGTCCAATCCCATCCCCCCATCCCCCTGCTGTCCTTGAAACCTTTGCTTTTCCTCTCGGAGCCTTAATTTCTTTATCCAGTCATTAGAGATGACAGTATCTGCCTCATAGATTTCAATGAGGCTTAAATGAGCTCAAGGAGGCGAAGGTGGCATGGTACCCATGGGAAACACTCAATAAGTGCCTCTTTTCTTTTCTTCTTCCCGTCCTCCACTTCTTCGCCTCCTTTCCCCCTTTCCGTCCCCACCTCCCTCTCTCTTTTGCCTTTTTCTCATCCCTTACTCCCCACTGCCTTGAATTATTGATGTTAAATTCCCAGCCAGTAACATCAGAGGGTTAAAATCCATAACCAGCCTCCCCTCGGATCACCCTCCCTCCCTGAGCTGGTGAGCTCATCGGAATCATAAATCATACATCAGGGCTTGAGAACCCAGGCCCCTGCAGTCCAGCTGATGAGCAGCCTTGGGCAGGAGGCAGCCTTCTGGAAGCACTGGCAGGCTCTGAAGCCATGAACAGAGGAGGCACCATTATCAGGAGCTTCTCTTGGAAGGGGAGCTGACAGCCTGTGGTCCGCTGATCAGCGGCGTTGTTTCGGGGGTCTCTGAGCCTCCCCTGCCACCATCCTGCAGCTCTCTCCAGCCCCCCCCACAAGGCTTGCTCATCACCTACTCGGTTTCCCACTGCAGGTCTTAAAACAACAGACAGCAAAGTTTCCATTGCTCAGAAGCAGTCAAAACATGGCATGGGCTGCTCAGCAGGTAGTGAGTTCCCTGTCACTGGAGAGTTCGAGTAGAAGCTGAATATCCAGGGGGCTGGAGGCTGTGGGAAGAATTGTAGTACCAGGTTACAAATTTAATAGACTCTTGTCTCCACCTAGGATTCCATAATGGAAACAATAATGTTAAAATCACCACATAATTTTACAGAACCTTGGGGTGTTGGGCGATTATCCTCATTTACATAAAAAGTTAGCTTGCCAGGGTCATTTAGCTGATAAAGAGGCTGACTGTGAATGCAGAGCTCTACCTGCCCCATTATTCTTCAAGTTAAACTTTCTTGGCTGGAAGCTGCGTGGAAGAGCATTTATTGCGCAACAACTGTGTGTGACTTTCTGTGCTGAGCCCCAGGTGGGAGGCTCAGGGACTTGCAGAAGCCAGAGACTGCTTTCTGAGAGTTGGCAGTTCTATTAAAGGACAAAGAGCAGACCCAGAAAGAGAAAACCAGCGCTCTTGGGGCAGTGGGAGTGCAGAGGAGAGAGTGATGCTCTGGGCTGGGGCGCAGATGGGGGGTGGGATGACACGGCAAGAGGGGAAGGTGTCTGTGCCTACCAAGCCTGCTGTGGGCTGCAGGCTCCGGGCTCCTAGGGGCCTTTTATGTCTTACTTTATTTAATCCTCACAGTGGCTCTGTGAGAATGGCCCAGCATCCAGTTTTGACAGATGCTCTGCTGAACTTGTCAAGGTCACACATCTCAGAAGTGGAAGGACCACGTGTGTCTGACACCAAGACTTCCACATCGGTGGGAGGTGGCAGAGGGAAGGACAAGCCTGCCCCACTGTGTCAGGAGGGCACGGATCTGCTGTCAGGCTCCATTGCCTCAGGCCAGCATTGGCAACTGGGCAGGAAGGAGGTGATGGCTGAAAAGGCCTGGTGGCTTTGGCCTCCAGCCTAGGAGGACACCAGCTTGGTGCTTCCCCTCAGAGAGGATGGAGGGAAGAATGTGGCTATGGAGGGAGGAGGCTGCTGGGCCATGCAGGGGGCCAGCTCTGGCCTGTCATACAAGTGACCCAGGACAGGTTGTGGCTCTGTTTCTGGTTTTCTGTGACCCCTGAGGTGGGTCAGCTCAGGACACTGGTTTCCCTCTTCACTCAGAAGGGCAGAGCCTTCATGTGCTAAAGTTAATTTGTCACTGTTAGCATCGTCCCTGAACATCTGCCTAAACCATCGGCCAGCCGCAGGCACCCACTGCCCCCTTTCCCTGCTTTGTTTTCCTTTATGGCACTTACGCACCCTGACATTACATTCTCTGCCTCTTCATTTATGCTATTGCCTTTCTCTGCCAGGAGACTGGAAACCCCACAGAGGCAGGGCCTGGCCTTCGTCCAGGGCTGTGTCTCCAGCACCTGAGCAGTGACTGGGCACATACAAGCAGCGGGTGCATCTTTACAGAATAAATGGCAGCATGCCTCCTTCCTGTCACCACAGCCCTGTTCCTGCTTCTTCTGCCACTTGTCGCAGGGCACTGTAACTGCGTGTGTCGAATCCATCTCTGCCTCGCGCCGTGAGATGCCGAGGCAGAGCGCGGAGCCCAGCCTGGAGTGGATGCTTGAAGAGGACTTGTCGAAGCAGTAGAACAAAGTGCTCTCCTCCCCGGGCCTCAGTTTCCCCATTTGTACACTGAGAGGGTGGTCACCTAGAGGCTTGTTAACCACCCTCCCTCAGCGACATTCTGGGATTAGCGACCTGCCGGCTGGCGTTTCTACACCTGCACCTTGATGTGTTTGCTGCCCTGTTTGCCACCCCAATGCATGTCCTGACCTCCAAGGTTGATCACTGCCCAGAGCCTGCCTTCCCTTTGATGAGCAATTAAAACCCCAGAATAGCCCATTGTTTAGAGTCAGGTGCCTGGACCCTGTATTTATCTCCAGTGTGCCGAGTGTGCTCGGGCCCCTGCCAGCCACGTGGTGGGCATCATTGGAACCACTCAGGCCACTCAACACAGAGTCTGTCTCTGGCATCGCTAGATAGCCAGCTCCAAGGGGCAGCAGGAAGGATGAGGAAAAGGCATAAAAGGGAACCAGCTTTTACTGAGACCCGGGCATTTGACAAATGTGCTTTATATGTCCTCACAAGGGCTATGTAAGATCGGTGTCATCAACCCCATTTTATTTCTGGGAAGTCTAAGGCTCAGAGAGGTCGCTTTCCCATGGGACTTCCTCAAGCTTGCAGAGCTTCTAACGGACAGAGCTGAGATCTGAACACAGGACTGTCTCACCCCAAAGCCCAATGCTCCTTCGTGTCCACTGGGTGGTGGTGATAGTCGGCCACCATCAGCCCGTGAAGCTATAGCCCAGTAACTGCCAGTGAGCAAGCTAGAGAGGGAACCAGTAGACCCCATGGATGCTGTCATGGGCTCTGCATTTGCAAATCACCAGGCTTGATTTCTGACCTCTTCATGGCCTCCCCATACCCTCTGCCTGTTCTTCTGGTCCCTGTCAAATCTCACCTCCTCTCTGAAGGAGACATCACAGCCAGGACACAGGCCTGGGGTTACTGAGTGAGAGAAACCAGGAACTTGTGACCAATCATGTGCAAAGGGAAGGGAGGGCACTAGAGGGCCAGCCCAGCGGGTGGCAGTGGGGACTGCAGTCCAGGCCGAGCAGAGAGTCCAGAGAAAAGGCCCAACTCGGGGGCATCTTCCAGGCACTACCACTTACCAGCCAAGTGACCTTCAACAAGCTGGTTGATTTCTCCAGGTTTCAGTTTCTTTACCTGCAAAATGAGAATAGAGATGGTGACTAGCTGATAAGGCCCTCTTTGGGGAGTCAGTGAAATAATCCATGTCAAATTCTTAGCTGCGAACCTGGTAGGAAGCAGGTCCTTAAGAAGCTATGATCAGCCGCCATCCTATGGTGACTGCTGCTGCACAATCACAGGGACTGGGGAGTCAGGTTTGGGGGTGAGGCCACGGCAGAATGCAACACCAGTGTCCAGGAGTAAGGTGGGTGCTTGGCCTTGGGAACAAGACAGACACATTGTTTCTAGACACAGGGCACAATATTAGGGCTGGAAAGCCTGGGCAGGGGCTCTTTATATGACCCTCCTTGTGAGAGGGAGGACTGGGCTGGCCGGTGAAAGAGGAGAGATGGGGGAGTGGAGAGTCAGACCATCACTGAGGGCTTAGAGTTAGAGCCATTCCATCAGGCTCTGAAGAATTCATTGACCATTTCACATGTGCTTATCCTTTTGAAGCAGAGCCATGGGATGTCAGAGCTGGCCTGACCTTAGAGATGGTGCTGGCTGCCCTGGGTCACACAGCAGGATGATAGAACATCCTTGCTCTTCTCTGTGCCTCTGTTTTCCTTTTGGTCACATGAAGAGGGTACATAACTAACCTTTTAGAATCTTTCTAGCCTTGAAAATGACCCCCAGGGACTATTTTGGGGTTTTGCCCTGTGCTAGGAGAAGGGAAGTGGGAGCTCCGAAGAGGCAGAGTGTGTAGATGAGAAATGTCACAGGAGGAAGTGGCCAATCCCCTGGCTGATGCACCAAGAATGAGATGGAAGGCAGAGTGTTGGTCTAGCTGCTATCACCTTGAACTTGAGTAGAGCTCTCTTGAGGCATTAAGGTTGCTTGAGTACCATTGACCCAGATTGGCACAGCTAGAAACTTCCCTAGGGCTTCCTCAGCTCCTGGTAGAAGTTAGTTCTTAGCCAAAAATCCCTACCTCCCCGTGCCCGACTCCAGACATGTCCCTCCAAAGTGCCTGTCCATCACCTGAGATGAACCTGGCTAAAGCCAGCAGAATCTTAGATCCCAGTGGGCCAGCAGAAGCTGCAACTGGCCCAATTGCCCTGAACACTGCATCTGGCGTAACTATGGATGGCAGTGGAGGGTGGGGATTACTGAGCTGCACCCTCACCTAAACTTTGCCGTGTCAATGACGCTGCATAACTGGATTTGCCTCTTTCTGCCTCAGTTTCCCTGCCTAAGACTTGAATTATCTGCAAAGTCAGAGCCCCACATGAACTCCAGTCCCTTAGCCCCTGACTGGTGATCACCCAAACCCCAGTTTGGTCTGGTTTCTGTTCTCCATGACCTCAAGCTGCTGGGTGGGTTCCTGCCCTAAACAAGGAAGATTGTTAGGCAATGGTGCTGCCTTTCTTCTGGGCTCAGAGATTGCTACTGCCTGGAGGCCACCTCTGTCCCACCCATCAATGGCTGTGCTTAGACCCACCACAGGCCTGCTGCACTCACCGGATGCTCCTTTCTGCAGGCTTCCACCTGACATGACCCAGAGGCATCTGTCCTACCCTGCTGAAAACGTGCAGCTGAAAAACGTGCAGCCCAAACACCCTGGATCCAGGCACATTCCGGCTTCCCCCTCTGCCAGCCTCACCTCCATAGCTGCAATGTCATCACCCAAGGCCATGGGTGGCTGGCACAGTCCAGGGCCATATGCCACATGGTGGCGGGGGGTGCAGAAGAGGAACATCTTCCCCAGATTCTCTTTTTGTTAGCAAAGAAACTCTTTCCCAGAACCCCTGAGAAAGACTTCCCTTAACTCTAAAACGGGAGTAATTGGTCCCACTGGCCAGAACTGTCATATGAGCCGATCACTGGAAAGTGGAATGGAGAATCATTCAGTTCTGCGCTCACCCCGGTAAAAGCAGGTCTCTGCCAGCAGAGAAGAAATGGGGGATTACATGGCTACTGGGTTGCTTCTGGTACTTAACTTGAGGTTTTCTCATTTGCAGTTCTGGTGCCAGAGCTCCTGGTCACAGCCCTTTGTGCCAAAGGAAGCCATTTGCCTTACTCCTCTCGAATCCGTTAGGGCTCTTCAGTGTAAGCAGCAGAAGCTGACTTGAGAGAACTTAAGCAAAGAGGGAATATGTCAGAACAATAATGCGAATCTTACAGAATTGACAGGAAGGCTGAAGAAGCAGACTCAGAAAAGGATCCAGGGCCCCTCCAGGGACCAGACAACAGGAACTAATCAGAAGTGGTCTTGTCATGGCCACAGATATGGAAGAATGAGCTCCCAGAGTCGGGGCCTGGCAGAGAGCATCTGAGATGCCTGGCTCAGGCGCATGCCCCCACCCCCCTTGGTTGTGAGAAAGCAGGAAACCCTGATTTACTGTCCACCAAGACCAGGAGAGCTAATTCCCCCAAATGAAGTCAGAATGCTGTTGCCAAAGTGGGGAGAAGGGGTGCCGAGTGGGCCAAAATCAACAAATGCCCACCATGGTAACACACGATGCTTGACCCAGAGACGGAGTGGAGATTGCCTGGCATACCTTCCCATGTCGGGGTAAACGATGCACAATCTCAACGGCACGGGGCTGGCCGCTGGGATCAGGAGGCACCACATGAGCACTCTCTGCAGGTCCCCACAAAGGTGGTCCCTCCCTAATGTCACCCTGATAGGGCAGAGGATTCTATCAAATCCTTCTAGAGGCTCCCTGTGCACTCACGTGGGGGATGGCCCCTCCTGGGGTCTCCCAGTCATTCTAGAAATTCTAACAAGCCTTCTGTTTACCAACTACAGGAAACGTGTCAGCCCCAGAACATGCCTGAATCTGTCTTCAAGCCTGCATGAATTGAAGGTCAATCCCCAGGCTTACCGACCCCTTGCAGGGCAGGGTTTGGCTTGGCCGGGTCTATTGCTGCAGATAGCAAACCATTATTGAGTATGTATTCATTAGGGCAGATAAGGTGCTAAGCACTTGGCATGCAGTAAATCGTTTTATTCTTCCAACAACTCTGTCATATACGGCTATCATTCCCTTCTCTGCAGATGAGGAAACTGAGGTTTAGAGAGTCAATAACTTTCCCATGGGCACAGCTAATAAGCAGTAGAGCAGGATTGGAATCTGACCTGATCCCCTTCTTAATGACTTCATTGTACCATCTACACCCCACTCCTAGTAGGCTTCTTGTTCTTCCTTCTTGGAATGAAAATGTATCCAAGATGTTGGTTCATAAATTTGTCCTCTAGGTGTATCCACCTACCAGAGTCCCTCCTTACCCCTCCTAGTACAGGGACTTGGGCTTCAGCCTTGGCCCTAAAAGAGCCTTTGAAACTGCTCCAGAACTGTAATCTGAGAGAGGGTAAGTCCTTTCTTGCCCCACCCAAAGCCCTCCATGGAAGCAAAACCATAAGCTGCACTTTTTAATTTTCACAATGAAATCTTGTCATTGCCCTCATGGTAGTTCTGGTTTCTAGAGGACATGGCTCTGCCTTCTGTGGGTGTAAGAGCATCCTCTGCTTCTCCTGCCAGTGCCCTCGACCTGGCAAAAGACCAGGGATGCAGCAGGTGCCCTGGGGATGGTCTAATGCAGCAGTTCACCAGCTGGGCTCCAAGAAGCCCCAGAGGTCCTGCAGAACTCCTTCAAGAAGCAGCCTGGAGAGAGCTGAGAGGAGCAGCATGAAATACACCCAGCTCAGCTTCCACCGGAGCACCCTGCCTTTATCTGTCTTGCACACTGATCTGCAATGTAAGGGTTATTTTCTAAGAAAAGATTCTGTGGCTAAAACTCACTGGTTGGCTAGATACATTGACACTTTTTTCTACAAGATTCTGCCACATTTTCCTTGAACTGAACTCCTATATTACCTTGGCCACTGAGAGAATTGCCTTTATAGAACCATAGCTTAACATTCTTTCTTTGACACTGCTAGAGGGCCGATAACCTGGATTAGCCATCTATGTGGGTAACACCTCAGCACATCAGAACAGTAGAGAAAGTCGCCCATTGTATTGCTCAAAAACTCCTTGAAACAAAGACCCTGGTGACTAATTCCTCTCCAAAATCTGGGCCAGGAGAGTTTCACTTTCCTAGTTTCCTGGTCCCCTCCTGCTGCTAGACGATAGAACCCATGTTTACTCTTTACTATGGCCACTAATATGCCCAGAGCATATTCAGCTAGGCATTTCTCTTTTTAAAACACATATATTCACACCTGTAATTCCAGCACTTTGGGAGACGTAGGCGAGAGGATCACCTGAGGTCAGGAGTTCAAGACCAGCCTAGCCAACATGCTAAAACCCTGTCTTTATTAAAAATACAAAAATTAGCCAGGGGTGGTTGTGCACACCTGTAATCCCAGCTACTAGGGAGGCTGAGGCAGGAGAATTGCTTGAACCTGGGAGGCAGAGGTTGCAGTGAGCCAAGATCACACCACTGCACTCCAGCCTGGGCAACAGAGTGAGACGCCATCTCAAAAATAATAATAAGTAAATAAATAAAAATAAAACACAACACATATATTTGGACACAACGATGAGAACAATAAACACTGGGGATCCTAAAAAGGGACAGGGAAGAAGTGGGGGTAAGGGTTAAAAAACTACTTATAGTGTGCTATGTTCACTACTTGGGCAATGCCATCATTTGAAGCCTAAACCTCAGCATCACAGACTACACCCATGTAACAAACTTGCATATGTACCCTGATTTGTCCTGCAGGCTGTCAACCCCTGATATAGCTGCACCCTAGTTTTCAATGGCAGGTTAGCCCTTTCCATGTGTTTGCATGGTTGTGTCCCAATAAAACTTCTTTATTTATAAAAACAGGCTACCATTTAGATTTGTCCTACAGGCTATCAACCCCTGATAATAACTGTACCCTAGTTTTCAATGGTAAGTTAGCTCTTTCCATGTGTTTGCATGGTTGTGTCCCAATAAAACTTTATTTACAAAAAGAGGCTACCAGTTGGATTTGTCCTGCAAGCTGTCAACCTCTTATATAGCTGTACCCTAGTTTTCAATGGTAGGTTAGCCCTTTCTATGTGTTAGCACTTAGGTTTGCCGTCGGTATTCAGTGTCTCAGTATTAGAAGTAAGACTGCATGGAACTTGCTCGGAATTTTTTTTCTTAGACTATCTTCCTGGGAATTGGGATGACTTTGCCCAGAAGTGTGGATATTTGTGAGGCAAAGTTCTTGATGCATGCTGTGAAGTTGTCTTTCAAAAGTTGCACTCTGTCTGTTTTCACTACCAGCAGCATGTGAGAGCTCCCGTTTCCTCACACCCTGTGAGCGCCAGGCAGTGTCCTTCAAAACATTTGCTTCCAGCACCCCTGCTCTTTTACATCTGGATTTTGCTTTTGTCCAGTGGTCTGAGCCTCAGTCTGCACTTTTGTTCCTTAATCTTCCTCACATCCTTTTTGGAAATAGGCAAGATACAAGCAAACAAGTTTCTGGGTTGTATAGGTCTGTCATCCTGGGATCAAGTTCAGGGAGTGGAAGGAGCCAGGGAGAAACAGTCCTGAAGATCCAGTGTTGATGGCGCAGGCTGGTAGGGCTGACAGCTTCCCTGCTCTGCTGGATGGAGAACACTCTTTGCCAGAGGCACTGATGGAACTTCTAGAGGCTGCATCATTGCAGTCCAGGCCAGGGTGGGGAGATGAGAGCGTCTTGGAGAGAAAGAAACAACATGCTGGGAAGGGAAGGAAGTGAGTTTTGGGGTCAGATGGGCAGAGGCATCCATTGGGGCTCCACGTGTGAGCCTGTATGTGTTCTCTTGCCTTTCTGCATTACCCATTTTATCATCTGTAAAGGGCATTAAAAGGCCAACTGCACAGGATTGTCATGAGGGTTCAATGTGATCCTTTATACCAGAACCTCGCACAGTGCCTGGCACGTAGAAGCACTTGATGTGTCTTTGTTAAATTGAATTGCCTTGCATGCTCGCATCTTAGGAGCAGTGGGAAATTGATAATATGAGTATTTTAAAAAAGAGTCTATGGATCCAGTGCGCACCACATGGTAGGCTCTAAAAAATAATTGATGGCTGAATGAATGCATGGAACTTTGAAGTCAAACAGCTCCAGCTTTGTCATTTATTAGTTCTATGATCTTGGAAATGCCTTTCCCTCTCTATGGTTCAGCTTCCTTTTCTGCAAAATGGGTCTAATGACAAGGATTTTGACAGGTGCTCACAGATAAGGAAAAAGACATGGTCAGCTGACAGAATCTCATGGCTGGTATGTGGCAAGATTCAAGTGCCCACCGCAGGCTCATTGTGAAGAGTAAACGAGGCAAAGAATTAAAGCTTCTGGCTCAATGGATGTTCACTCCTTCTCATAAGCAGGAAAGGCTGCCAGCCTTGGGGTCTTACTGGGGGAAACAGAGTAAAGGAAGGGCCTGTAGCCACCACGGGGACTGGGACTGACTCAGAGGCAGCGGCACGCAGGTTGCTAGTTGCTGGCACTGGTGTTTGCAAGGAACTCTCTAAGCTGATTTTCTGGAGACCGCCTTTCCCAGGGGCCCATTTCCTAAGCAGCTGTCTTGCCTCCACAAAACCCAGTTCGTGCTGGAGCCAAATAGAGAATTTGCCTTTTCATAGTAGCCTGTTGGCCTCGAGGGTGGAGCCAGCACTATGCAAATGAGTCCATCCTTGGTAAAGGCCCCTAAAGCCCATGTGAGGGAGAGAGTGGTGGAAGCAATGCCTAGCAGAATGAGGTGGCCCATAGGATGAGCACCATCAGGATGAGCTGCTGTTAATCCCGTAAGCTCAGTGTTACTATGACTGGGGCCAGGTTCAGGAAGCTTCACCTCCTCCATATGACATTTACCTTCAAGACGGGTGTGAAGATTCCCATTTTACAGGTGAGGATACTGAGGAAAGTACAGGAGGTAAGTATACAACTAGCAAGTGACAGAACAGGAGTGAGGACCTGAATTTAAGTGTCTGACTCTAAAACCTGTGTGCCTAACCATGAGTCACATTTACTGCCAGTCAGTGGACAGGCCTTTGAATCCTGGGATGACCAGTTTCCTCCCACCTGGATCTGGCTATGAGCAAGGAACAGGGGGACCCCAGCTTCTTTGGGGCTAGAGCTTCAGCTCTTCTTTTACCTTGCTCATGAATACTTAAGGCATTGCTATTTACTTCTTTACAGAAAGTATTTTATCCATTCAACAATCCAATAAATGTTTATTAGGGTTTTTTTTAATATGTTGGATTGTATGCTAGGTATAGGAGATACATCACAAATAATAATTACAAGTAACCCTTGCTATGCACCAGGTACTGTTCCAGGCATTGTACATGGATTAGATTACTTAATCCTCACAACAACCCTATAGATATTATTATCCTTTCTTTATAGTATATTATTAACCTTTATAGAGAGGTTAAGGAATTTGCCCAAGGTCCCACAGCTATTAAGAATCAGAATCTGGATTTGGACACATGCATTCCGGGATCAGAGTTCATACATTTAACTGCCCCCACACTGTTAGGGCTCTCGTAGTCTCTGCCCTCATGGAACTTAGAGTCTTTCCTTTCCAAGAGGCATGCTAAAATAACACCAAAAGTATTTATTTCCGTTTTACTTGCTGAGAAGCAAACTGGACAATGAGAATCAAGAATGAATGATCCTGCATTTGTAAAGTGCTTGACATCAACAGGGCCAGCAGGAAGGGGTCAAGATCGTGAGCAGAACCTTGGTCCATTTCCCACTGTGGCCTTGATGGCTGTGTGTCCTTTATCAGGCCTTGTCACCTCTCTGGGCCTCCATTTATTTACAGGATGGATTGTCAGTAATGTACTTTTTCTATCTTCTTCCCAAAATTTCCGTGGAGCCTAAATGAGGTGGCAGATGGAAACAAGAGTTCACAATAGGAAAGAAGCACTGGGCAACGGTTTGTTATTCAACCAGAGTGAAAATTGGGTGCCAGTGTGATGAATGAATGAACGAATGGTCCTAGCAGTCCTGCAGCTTGGCTCCATGGGTGACAAAGAGCTCCCTTCAGGACATCTGTTGGGGTTTTTCAGGATCCTAACAAGGCTCTTTACCCTTGACCATGCCCCTTGCATTATTTTGTACTTGATTTATGTGACCCTCCAAGACCGTTTTAGCAATCATTTATTAATGTCCGCTGGGATACCAGCCTTGTGCTAGACTCTGCTGGGAGACAGAGATGAATTTTAAATGGACTCTCCCCTTAGGAGTTCATAGGCCGGGAGGAGAAATTGTATTAATGATAATGATAATAATAATAACAATATTGTAAACAATAATAACCTGCAATATCTGAGCATTTACCACGGATGTTGTACTGAGGTTTTATGTACATCAGTTTATTTAGTCATTACAATTCAATGAATTACTAAAAATACAGTTCCCGTTTTATATATGGAGAAACAAATTCAGAGAGGTTAAATAACTTGCCCAAGTTCACACAACTGTGGAATTACCAAGCTGGGCAGGAACCAAAGAAAGAAAATGTGGATACAGTAACTCCATTATAAAGCAGAAGCTACCGTGTACCCTAGCACAGGGGCAAGGACAGGCTTCTCAAGGTTCAGTAACAGAAGGGAAGCAAGACGGTGATGGTGGTGCTGCTGCTGTTATTGATAGTAATGATGTTGATGTGGATGGGGATGATGGTGATGATGATGGTAGTGGTGATAATCCTCGGGTGCCCGTTTGTTGAGTTTCCGCTTTGTGCCAGCCCCTACCTGGGTGCTTGCTACTATCTCATTTAATCCTCATAACAGCTTTCCAACGTCAGGATTACAACTCCATCTTACTCTTGAGGACTCAGCTGGAGGAAGACCAGATGGCCTCCCTAAGGGCACACATCCAGTGTGGCCTGGGCTTAAGCTTAAGTGTACCTCACTGCAGACCTGCGGCTCTTCCCTGAGCCAGAATCCCTAACCTTTGGACCAGAGGGCTGGGCATCTCAGAGATGCTCCATAAATGTCTGTTGAATGAATGAATATTGAAGGAATGGATCCCCAAGGGCTCAAAGCCGTAAGCCCAGAAGACATAAATAACGTCTCAAATGAGTATGCGTACAACCATAATTTAAATATATATAGTAGTGTTGTAATTACTAAAATACAAGTTAATTATAAAGCATTAGTTCTTTGTAACTTTTGTATTGCTTATTTTCTCAACGAGAAGATAATAGGTATAGAGTTACCATCAGGAGGAGTTTGGAGAAATAATATCATACAAAGAGAGGTCCTTGTACTGAAAATGGTAGGAATATTCTGCCACCCTACATGGCTTAACCAAAGTGCTTTGCCCAGCACCTGGCACAGAAGTCACTTGGAGAAGGGGGGCAACCCACCAGCCTATGGCATTTGTCTACCCATGCGTCTCTTACTGGATCTAGGCTGTCACTCTCGGAGACTTCATCTCCATGAGGACCTGATGCCAGCATCTAACAACTTTCCCAAATGGCTGTTGAACGCTTGCATGAATGAATGAATAATGAAAGCAAGAATGAGTGAATTACAATGAACAGTGCTCAGGGAACCCACAAAGGGTGTTTTCCCCGAGGAGTGTTTGAAAGTGGGAGTTCCTCCAGCCTCAGGCGTGAGCACAGGACCAGCATGCCTGTGGGGTTCCCAGGGACAGACAACCTGTGACTTTCAGCTCTGTGCTGGGGTTTTGAGGCTGTGGTTACATCCCAGGGACCTGATCTTGACCTTGTCGTAACCATGTTGGAGAAGGGGTGGTGGCTGGGGCTTTGCTTTCAGCAAGGCTGTGCTCACCATTTTTGGATGCATTTTTCAAACTCAGATGAAAGTTGACAGATGGCGGTGGCATAATATTCTCACTTTCTCTACTTCCCACAGGCCTCCCTCCAACACAGTTCTCCAAGCTCTAGAAATCTCTGACACATCTCGACCATGAGACCGCCGCTGGCTTTTGGCAGGTGAGCCCTCCCCAATCCCCTGCCGTACCTCAGGACACAGGGCAATTTCAGCAGAGGTAGACGGGGATGACCTTAGCCTCGGGCAGGAGAATGGAGCCCCACAGTCTACCGAGACTGCAGGAAAAAGCCACCCAAATGTCCTGAGTCCTGCAGCTGGCATTTCTGCAAATGGCAGCATATGGTGATTGGAGAGTCCTAGGCTGGGGGCCAAGGGAAATGCTTCTGACCCCAGGTCTGCCTTTATTGCTCAGGAAAATCTCAAGCAAGCATCTCCTTTCTGGGTCTCTGTTTCCGTGTCTGCAAAGTGAGGGAGTGGGACTCGGTGAACCCAGCAGGGCTCAAGCCGAGGCCGTGGGCTGCGGGGAGGGACGTGGGGCTGGCACTGCAGCTGTGTGCCGCATCCTTAGGACTCAGTCTCTGTTTGACTGCTCCGTGGACTTTACAGCCACAGAAACCCTGGACTGGGCTGTGTGTTCACCATGTGGGTCTATGTGTGCATTTTGGGGAGGGATCTGTATTCCTCCCAGTCAACGCTGCTTGAAGTCAAATTCAGACGCAGTCAGCAGCCCCACGCCTGCCCTCTCGTGGGTTGGTCATCTGGACATCATTTATTGGGTGTTGTGCTCTATCCTCTATGCTGGGCACTGAGGCACAGAGATGAACAAATCATGGCATTGTCCTCAAGAAGCTTCCGCTCCAGCAGAGGAGATCCATGTGCAAATAGCCACAGAACAGCAAAACCTGTGAAGGCAGGAGGGTTCTATTCTGTTGGGGTTTGGTTGTGGGGTAGTTCAAGGAAGACCATTTGAAGGTGACCCTTGAACTGGGCTTTGAAGGATGAGTAGAAGTTCATCAGGTGAAAAATGGATGAAGAGTGTTCTGAGCCAAAGGGACAGCAAGCGGAGCAGTGGAGTCGCTGGGACGCAGGGCCCAAGAGGAGGAGGGTGGGAGTGAGGCCGAGAGAGCGGCAGGATTTTGAGGTCACCCAGGAGCTCGGGCTAGGTCCTTCACGAGGAGGGAAGGGAGACAGTCAGCCCTGTGGTTCTGAGAGAGGGCTCTAGCGGGGTGTGGGAGGGCAGGGAGGAGCATGGTGGGGAGGCCGAGATGAGAGGAGGTTCACATGTCAGAACCTACAGAACCTCACAGGGGCCCGGGGCAGGACACCGCATGCCGAAGTGTCTGTGGCCTCGGCTCTCACTGGCTCAGGCATCTCTCTGCATCCTTTCGGGTCCCCAGGGTCCCCGCCCTGCATTGGGCTGCCACTCCCACCACTGGGCTGCTTCTCTTCTGCTCTTCCCGCACCCACCCACTCTCCTCCTTTCCTGCCCTGAAGGACAGCAGCCCGCCCCCTCCTGAGCAGCAATCCTGTAAGCGTTCAATGCTGTCCCCAATGCCCCTGAAGCCTTTTTCATTATAGCAAGGTTGTGGTGTTCAAAGTGCTGTGGGACTGTAGAGGAGACGGCAGCCAGAGGACGGAAGCAGGGTGGGCACCATAAGGAGGGAATCTGCGCCAGAGGATAATGATGAGAATATTTGTAGCAACTGAGGTTTGTTGAGCACTTACTAGAGTGGTTTCTGCGTGGTGGGAATAGCTGGCAGTTTCCTCTCTTGGTAGAACTCAGAACACTTTCACACCTCGTCTCTAGGAGTGTAGAAGGAGTAGGTTCTGGGGCCAGAGAGAGCCTTACTGCAACCCTGCCCCACCCTTCCTTTGAGGAGCAGTGGAACCATCAGAGTCTCAGCAGGGCCTGTCCATATAAAATACTCACCTTTTGTGGTGGTACCAGAGTCAAATGCAAGAGCTCAAGTAAGAGGCCAGCACGGTGTGTACCAGGCAGTCAGCACTTACTTTTGGGGCTCCCCCGCCAGCTCAGCCCTGCGATACAGTGAGTGGCAGCTGATGAGCAGTGCTGACCTAGAGCCACCTGTGAGTTTTGGTTTCAGAAGGTGGCATGAGCGGTCAGCACGCGTGCCTTAACAGGAGGTCAGGCCAACGGGCTTGACTTTCCTTTGAAAAGTACACTCAGCAGAGCTTTCCTGACACCCCCCTATCCTGGCGTTGGTGGACACTGGGGGCCCAGAAAAGAGCAAGATGGCCCCTTCTCCAGAAGAGACACACAGACACAGGAATAGCCACACACTGAGAGCAGGAGCAGCCCCACAGGCTCATGGCAGAAACAAGAGCCCAGGAGAGAGGGAGCCACATCTGGTGGGGGCTATGGCTAGGAGAAGCGTTGCAGGGGCGAGGTCATGAGCACTGGCACCAGAAGGATCCATGGGAGTTCTCAGGTTAGCAAGGGGAGGGCAGGGGGCCCTGGTGGAGAAAGGCATGGCATGGGAAACACCATGTTGGGGTGTCAGTAGTCTTTTCGATGTCCTGCCCAACAGAACTCCCTGTCACAGAGGAGCATTCATGGAAGCTTAGCACCCAGCCCCCTCATCAACTTGATCCTCATCAGGAAGGCCACACCCAGGGACAGGCCCCACAGTTCAAGGGCCACATGGATGAGCTCCATGGTAAGGCCAGATCTGCAACCTCTAATGCCTCTAAGACTTTTCTTGATTGGAGTTGAGAGTACTGTGTGCTCTCACAGTACCTGCAAATGCTGACATGATCCTGGTGATGTTATTTGTACTGGGTGCTGGGATAGAGATGAATCAACTAGGTCCCTACCCAGGTAGAGAGAAGGAGAGAATGGGGCCTGAGACACCTGTACTGCATGCTCATCAGTGTTCTCATGGAGGGTGTCAAAGTGCTGTGGGACTGTAGAGGAGGTGGCAGTCAGAGGACGGAAGCAGAGTGGGCACCATAAGGAGGGAATCTGAGCCACAGGTTAATGATGAGAATATTTATAGCAACTGAGGTTTATTGAGCGCTTACTACATGCCAGGCACTGTTCCCAAGGAGCTTCATACGGATGTACACTCCACCTGCACTCCACTGCGAGGCAGGTGCTGTTTCCATCCTCTTCTACAGATGACAACTGATGCACAGAGAGACTATGACTGGCCCAAACACACAGCGCTGGGAAGTGGCTTAGGCAGGGTGAGCCTAGACAGTCTGGCCCCAGAGTCTATACTTGAATGACCCTGGGGAGCCTTTCGTTGAGCACTAGAGGCACCTACAGGGTTGCTACTATGTCTGTTTTGCTTCAGCACCTTGCGGGTCCTCAATTAAAATGTGTTCACCAATAAGAATGCACAAGTGCCTGGATGAACTGGGCCCTGGGAGGCTTGGTGCAATACATGGGGCTAGAGATGGCACTCGTGCAGAGGGAGGAGCTGGAGCAAAGGCCTCAGGTCAGGGCACCTGGTGTTGCTCTGGGCTACTGCTCCCCCCTGCCCAGAAGCACTGGAAGGCTGAGTATAGATAGCACCCTTTCCAGCAACTCCCTCCCCTCGTGCCCTGTCCCAAAGCCTGGCATCTGCCAGCTGGTCCCACCTTGGGAGTTGCTATGCCCTTTGTGCTCCCGCTTCATGATTGCTTACCCATCCTCTCAGAGGCTGCCACGGGCAGCTCTGGGAAGATGACCATGAGCCCCCCAGAGCTGAGGAAGGTGTGCGCCTGGAGGGGCTCAGGAAAGAATTCCAAATCCCCTCCCTTAAGGGGTTTGCTTTTTGAATGTTTGAGACTTCAAGGAGCAGGGTGTTTTTGTTGTTGTTTTGTTATGTTCTTTTTTCAAAGGACCTTCCTTCCTTTAAGCTCAGTGGGCTGTGGGTGGAAAGCTAGGGTTGGGGTTTGGCTCTATGGCTTCCTAGCTGGTCGTCTTTGGGTGAATCAGTTCACTTCTCTAAACCTCAGTTTTCATCTCCATCAAGTGGGAATAAACCAACTACAGAATTAAATGGGGCAAGGCTTGGGAAACTCCAGTACAACCCCAGCCTCAGTGAAAATCTGTCTCTCTGCTTCCTGCTTCGCTTCTGGGGCCTCCATACAAGGCAGGGTTGGAGAATGCTGATCTTTAACACCAACCAGCTGTATAAATATATTCACACACACATATACCGCATGTCGTGAGCATACACAATTTAATCATTTTATACATTTAATAGGAATATATAACTTACAGCATGTTACTGTGTTTTCTTCTGATTACAAAAGTAATACATATGTATTTACAAAATTTTGGAAAGTAGAGGGAAAAAAATTCACCTACTATTCCACATCCGTGACTGGGCTATTTCGTGAATTCCTCTTCCACCTTTTTTTTCTTCTATGCGCATACACAGATTTTTTTAAAAATAAAGTTTTTGGAATTACACTCACATTCTATTTTTTAACTCAAGCTGGGCTATTGAACCAGGCTGCCGCACAGGACCGTCTGTTTCTGTGCCCGGGAGGAACCAGAGGCTGCAGCTGCCACAGTGGTTTGGTGCCCATCTGCTGCACTCCTGCCTGGGTGGCTGCTTGGAGGCATCTGACCTTCGGATGTTCAGTGTCTCCGGCGGGTGCACATCTGACACTAATTCTAGCTTGGCCTCTTAGGCTCACTGGCCTTGGAGCCTGCACATAATGGGCACCTTATGTAGACAGCTGCCAACAGTGCAGGAAGAAGCGTCCTACCTTAAAATGTTCCTCATCACCTGCCAGCACTCTGCCCATGGAGAACAAGCCGGCTCCGTGTTCCTTCTTCCACCAGGAAGGGGCTGTTGTTGACGTTTGTGGCCCAGCAGGCAGCGCCTGGTGGCCAGGTGGCCCATCAAACACATGGGAGATTGCGTCTCTGGATAGTGTTGTGTTTTGACAGGACAGGCTTTGATTGTGGCAGGAACAGCTGAGAGAGACATCCTGAGACATTGCAGGCTGTGGGGCCTCTGAACTGCCCTCGGGGGTGTGCCCTGATCTTCGGGAGTCTCACCCTCATGCCTCACATTTGTTAAGTAGGTACAAGTGTACAGTGTCATTCGATATCCCATTTTGTCCTGAAGACAGCCCTGTGTGTTAGCTGGCAGTATTCCCATTTGACAGATGAGGAAACTGAGGTTGAGATGGGGAAGAACATTACTTACTGCTGTGGATGTATCAGTTTGTTTAACCATTCACCTTCTGAAGGCCATCTGGGTGGTTTGTAGTTTTTGGCTATGATGAATAAAGCTGATATAAACATTAGTGTGTAGGTTTCTTTGTGAACATAAGTCTTTTTTTTTTTTTTTAAGACAGGGTCTGGCTTTGTCACCCAGGCTGGAGTGCAGTGGCATGATCTTGGCTCACTGCAACATGTGTCTCCCTGGCTCAAGCCATCTTCTTACCTCAGCCTCCCAAGTAGCTGAGACCACAGGTGCATGCCACAATGCCCAGCCAGTTTATGTATTTTTAGTAGAGACTAGGTTTTGCTGTGTTGCCCAGGCTGGTCTTGAACTCCTGGGCTCAAAGTGATTCACCTGCCCTGCCCTCCTAAAGGGCTGGGATTATAGGCATGAGCCACTGCACCTGGTCCATTCAAACATAAGTCTGAATTTCTCTGGGACGAATGCTCAGGAGTGCAGTTTTGGGGTCACATGGGAGTTATATGTTTAGGTTTTTAAGGAACTGTACACTGTTTTCTGCAGTGGCTGTACCATTTTGTATTCCCACCAGCAATGTGTAAGATCCAGATGATTCTTTATTTTCTCAACAGCAATTGGTGCCACCATTTCTCATTCTAGCTGTTTTGATAGGTGTATGGTCATATTTCTTTCATTTGCTGAAGGTCACACAGCAAGATGGTGCCAGGGAATTGACCATGGATGTGGGTCTCTCACTCAAGTCCAGGGCTCCTTCCGTTCATCAGCACCATAGGTAGGCAGCTCATCCAGGGCCACAGCCATCTGCTTCAGTCCTTATGTTGGTATTATTTGTCCAAAATGGAAACACTTTAATGTTCACCTGAAAAAGAATTTGTGTTTATTGAAAACGAATCTACCTGGTTGGTCTGATTCTAAAGCACAAATCTAACCATGGCAGGCTCTTGCTTCAAAATGCAGGGCATCTCCCTCTGCCCACACAAAGAAGCCCAGATGCTCTTACCTGACATCCAACCTCCACAGCCTGCTGCTGGCTGACCCCCCAAATCTGCACACCCTCAGCATTAGAGATCTCTACTGTGGCTCTTGGGCAGGATTGGGGTTTTCCTTATGATTCACCTTCTGACCAGGATGGAGCTGCAGGAAGCAAGCGACTTGTAGGCTACTCATCCCCATGTCCCTGGGGCCAGGCACAGCATCAAGTTCAGTAAATGTATTGGCCTTTAACCCATGGTTCTTCATGAGAAACCTGAGCTCTAATCCAGACTTAGAAATAAGCGGAGGCCTGCCCAGCCGCTGCCAGCCTGATAAGGAAGTGGCTGCTCGGCGGCACTCCCAGAAGGGGTTTGCAGGGCTGAGGCAAAAAGCCGCAACCCTGAGCAGGCAAGGAGGAGGACTCTGAAGGGCCATCCCCAGATACGTGCTGGAGACCAACACCCCACCTCCATGGCGAGTCCTCTACCTCCCCCATCCCTTCACTCTCCAGTCCCATAGCAATAATCATGCCTGTGTGATATGCCCTTTGCCTGACAGGAACTCTTTGACCCAAGCCCTTTAGGAATGATTCATAGAAGCAGTATCATACAGCTCTGGGGGAAATAAGTTTTCTAGGGACTGTCTTGGTTTAGTGACAGCAGGACCCTTGCTGTTTGACTCTCTGGGCCACAGCCCCTCAACCTCCCGGACTCTGGTGCTCTGGAGGTTATTATAGGAGAGGCAAGGTTTCTAGAGTCCCACAGCCCTGGGTTCAGCTAGCTGGTCCTACCACTTACTAGGTAGGTTTACATCTCTCTGGGCCTCAGTTTCCTCATTTGCAAAATGGGACTAGTGATCCCAGTTTTGAGGCTGTGGTATCTTATAGGTAAAAGTCTGGCACAGTGGCAGGCACATGGTGAATAACTGCGCTCCTTCTCCTGGAGGCCTTTTAGGGCCTGAGGGCCTGCCTGAGGAATGCCCTGCTGCTTGATGAGGGTGGCAGTCTCTGGGGACAGGTGTTGGGGCAGCTTGCACGTGGCACACAGTTTTGTAGCGAGCCACTCCTCTCACTCCAACACGTTCTTAGGGGTTTAGCCAAGGACAAATCTCTTGTTTTCTAATGAAAGCCTATGAAAGAGGGTTTTTGTAATCGATTAATTTCATTTCACAATCAGCTTTCCAGGAGGGTATCTTTCATTCACTTGTTCATTTATTCATTCACCCTGCAAATACCTCCAGAGCCCTGACCACCTGCCAGGTAGTTGTAGGAAATGTACAACTAGGCCATGCAAGGACCCTGCCTTCAAGGAGCTTCCTGTCTAAGCAGTAATTATAATTTTGGGTGAAAAAGTCGGGTGTGGCATGCAAAAGGCTGAGTCCTGAGGAGGGATAGATTGGAAAAGAATCCTGCAGGGCTGATTAGAAAAGCTTTCATCAAGAAGGTGGTACCAAAATAAGGCAGTTGGAAAGCATAGAGGGAAAAAGACTTCATTCTCCAAAGAAATAAAAGCATAAAATAATGAAGAAACAACTGAAGAAGGTATCATAAATTATTCTATAAATAAAATTGAATCTCCATCAAAATCCCAACAAAACTTTTTTATAAAATGGTTGCAGCATACATCTGGAAAAATAAACATGGATGAATGGCCTAGAAAAAAAAATCAGTGTTGGTACAGAAATAGCCCTGTGGCTCAAGGAACAGAGAACCCAGAAGTAGATATCAATGTAGGTAAGGACTACTATGTGAATGCATGGCCTTGAGAATTAGAGATGAAAATCAGATGATTCCTGATGTGTTCTAAAAACAACCAGCGAGCTATTTGTAGGGAGGGAAGGGAGTACAACTGGCTCACTACCTCAGTTCCTGCACCAGAATAAATTCCAAGGCAATTAAAAAACATGAAACCATAATGGTACTAAAAGAAAGACAATGAAGGAATATTTGTATCATACTGGGATGACGAATGCCTCCTTACTCGTAAAATCCAATCCAGAAACTGTGAAAGAAAACAATTAAAAACCCTGTGGGCAAAAACCCCACAATAATCAGGTTAAAGAATGATAACAAACTAAGAAAAGTATTTCAACATAGGCATGATGGATTAAAGGTTAGCAGCACTAATACACAAAGAGTTCTTATAAGTGAAGTATTAAATAAAGACAAATTGCCAGCAGAAAAATGGGTAGGGGCAATGAACAAGCAATTCACAAATGACAAAACACAGAGGATAGAAAGCATGTGAAGAGCAGTTACCCAGGGGCAAAGGATACATATTAAAGAATCAAAGTGTGCTTCGGGGGCCATTTCAAAGAATGAAAATACTTGGGGAAATGCAGAATGAGAGACGGGAATACCAGAGCCGTGTTTAGTGGGTCACAAATTGATACACATTTTCTGGAGGGGAGATTATGTATCTCCCCTCCAGAAAATGTCTCCACCGTTCAACTCAGTAGTTCACTTTTCACTTCTAAATAGGCATCCTAAAGGGCCCAGGATTGTGTAGGAAAGCAGCAGAGCACATTGGATAAGAGTGTGGAGTCTGAGATCGGAGAGACCTTGTTTCAAGCCATCTGGCCCTGGAGAAGTTCCTTCACACTTCTAAGCGTCCAAGTCCTCGTCTGCAAAGTGGGCATAATAATAATACCATTTTCATAGGCTTGTGGCAAAATTAAATGAGATAATACTTATAAAACTCTTAGCAGAGGGTGAGGCCCATAGTAAGTGCTGAATAAATGCTAGCTCTTTTTTTATTACCAACAAAGATGTTCATCACAGTGTTGTTTATAATCGTGAATAATGGGAAGCAACCAAATTGTCCGTCAATAGGGAGCTACTGGTTGTTCATTACACTAACGTACACAGTGATGCAGCCATCTGAGGACCTGTATTTACGAAAATGGAAAGATGCCTTTGACATAGTAACCTGTGATTTTTTTTTAAGTATCAAAAGGGTGTGGACCGTCCATTCCAAATTGCACAGAAGCACACATCCATGTATGTAGAAAGATGTCACTGATTCTTGTTATTCATAGTAGTTATGTTCTATAATCCCAGCACTTTGGGAAGCTGAGGCGGGTGGATCACTTGAGGTCAGGAGTTAGAGACTAGCCTGGCCAATACGATGTTCGTCTCTACTAAACATACAAAAATTAGCTGGGCATGGTTGCGCAGGCCTGTAATCCCAGCCACTCAGGAGGCTGAGGCAGGAGAATCGCTTGAACTCAGAAGGTGGAGGTTGCGGTGAGCCGAGATTGTGCCACTGCACTCTAGCCTGGGTGACAGAGCGAGCCTCTGTCTCAAAAAAAAAAAAAAAATTCACCACTCTCCACATCCACAAATGACTGTGAATGTAAGTATTGATTTAGAGGTTACAAATAATTTTTATCAAGTAGGTAAATTTGCAAATGCAGAATCTGTGAATAATGAGGATTGACTACATCTAAAAAGATAGCATCTTCATCCATTTGGGCTGCTATAACAAAATACCATAAACCGAGTGGCTTAGAAACACAGAAATCTATTTCTTACAGTTCTTGAGGCTGGGAAATCCAAGATCAAGGCGGATTCATGATCTGACGAGGCTCTACTGTCTGATTCATAGGGATCACCTTTTTCTGTGTCCTCACATGGTAGAGGGGATGAGAGCTCTTTCTTTGGCCTCTTTTATAAGGACACTAATCCCATTCATGAAGATTCTGCCCCCAGAACGTAATCACCTCCCAAAGGCCTCACCTCCTAACACTATCACCTTGATGGTCAGGATTTCAACATATGAATTTTGAAGGGATACAAGCATTCAGCCCATAGCAGATGGTCATGTCGGTAGTTACCTGAGAGTCAGGATTTAAGGGCATTTTTTTCTGTTCTTCTTTAGACTGATAATGCTTTAACTTTTTACAGTGGATACATACGATACGATCCATCAAAGCAAAAAAGCTATTTTTAATTTAGAAAGAAAACTTGTTATTGATGCACTCCCTTGTCAAGATAAAAATTCATACTCATTAGAATAATACAACTAACACTTTTATGTATTGCTTACTATGTGCCACACAGACATCTAAGCCCTTTACATGTATTAATTCACGTAGTGGAGTCTTCTCACCAAGAAGTTCCCTGAGAGAGACTCTGTTATTATCCCCATTTTATAGCTGAGGCAAACAGAGGTCAGATAACTTGCCCAAGCTCACAGCCAGTAAGAGGCAGAGTCCTGATTTGAACCCAGGAATTCTGACTCCAGAATCCATGCTTTCTTTTGTTGTTGTTGTTTTCGAGACGGAGTTTCACACTTGTCACCCAGGCTGGAGTGCAGTGGCACAATCTTGGCTCACTGCAACCTCTGCCTCCTGGGTTCAAGTGATTCTCCTGTCTCAGCCTCCCGAGTAGCTGGGACTACAAGCACCTGCCACCACACCTGGCTAATTTTTGTATTTTTAGTAGAGTTGGTGTTTCACCATGTTGGCCAGGCTGATCTCGAGCTCCTAACTTCAGGCAATCCACCTGCCTTGGCCTCCCGAAGTGCTGGGATTATAGATGTGAGCTACCGCACCCAGCCTAATTTTTGTATTTTTAATAGAGACAAGGTTTCACCATGTTGGCCAGGCTGGTCTCGAACTCCTGACCTCAGGTGATCCACCTGCCTCGGCCTCCCAAAGTGCTGGGATTACAGGTATGAGTCACTGCACCTGGCCAGAATCCATGCTTTCAACCAACAATATGTGAATTCTGCTCCATCCCAAACCTGGCACAGGTCTCTGGAGATGCCCAGGAGGATCTGACCAGGCTCCTGGTCCAAGGTACTTCCAGTCTAGGTTGAAGGCAGTGGCAAGGGTGCACCAGGCACTTCAGGCTCATGGAAGCGGGGTGCTCCCCATCCCAGCCTGTGGACCCAGAGAAGGCATTGCTAGCCCAGCATCCAGTGTCTCCACGATCTGCCACCCTTCTTTCTCACTTCTTTGCAGGCACACCCTCCCACCAGAGTGCCCTTGCCACACCCAGCCATCCCCTGCCACGTCTCTCAGACAAGGCTCAACTCAAATGCCATCTTCTTCCTCCAGCCATCAGGAAGAAGCAAGGGCTCCTTCCCCTAACCTCCCTACACCCGATTCCTCTCTGTTCTGGAACTGCTTGGTCATTGTCTTTCTACTCACCTGTCCACACTGCCCCATCATATGCTGGTTTCAGAAACCCTTTTCCGCCAGCGCCCAACACAACCCTCACACATGTTATCCAGCAATACAAATGGATTGAATGAAGACATGAACAAATGTGGAAATACCTGAGATCTGAGACTCCCAAAGACCTAGGCACACGGGATTGTGGCAAAGTAGGTGTTGACGGCTGCCAAGGCCCCAGAGGACCTGGAGGCCTGAGCTGTCTGCCTAGAAGCCTCCAGCAACCATGGGACTGGGAGGCGGAGCCGACAGGCTGCAAGGCCAACATTAGCCAGGGTGTTGTTTCTGCGGCTTCTGAAGCACCCCCACCCTAGTGGGAAAGACTAAGAAAGGTCCCATTCAACTTGTCTTGGCACTTCTAAGGGAAAGGATGGGGTTTGGATTAGCTGGGCCAGGGACATCTTTTCTAAAATAGCTTCATGCATATTCAGCTGCTCCCTGAAATAGTCGGGCAGCTATTTTCGGCAGCTTCTACTCAGATGCCCACACATAATGGCCTCTACCTTGAGCATGTAAACCAGTAGGAAACAAAGCAAAGGGTACGGGAGGACAGCGTCAGGAGGTTTTGATGGCTTCCTACCACTCCCCCCAGCCCCTTGGGGTGTTTTTCCTCCCAGGGACTCTCTCCTATGAAATGGAAAGTCCTAGTTACTATGACAACTTGCTGTAGGAGTTTTCCCAGCCAGTGACCCTACTCACCCGAATCCCAGACAGCCCAGACTCACTAGGGCAGCCGTATCTCGAGGCACAGCCTCTAAACGCTAAGTTGGTGAGGTCGTTCCCAAGAGAGCCCCTCAGTGCCCATCCCCTCATGGTTTGCACACAGTTCTAACGGGTGCCCCGTGGAGGACGAGGGAGGCCAGTGAAAGGCAGGACCCTACCAGCAGGAGGTTGAGGTCACAACAGACAATCCAGGGTAAAGAGAAAATCACTCTACCAGGGAAACATTTATTAGCAAATACCTACGGAAACATCAATATGTACCTTGTGCTGTTTGCTGGGGAAACAAAGATAAATAAGACTCAGTTCATGAAATGAATGGGTAAGTAAATACTTTAAGTGTCTTTCTCTAAGCTATTACTTTGTTGTACCAAGAAGATTTTTTTTTAAGTTGGAAATACAGTGTCCTAAGTGCTGAGGTTAAGCTGAGGACGCGGGATTCCCAGGGGAAGGAAATGCACTCTCTGAGGAGGTTGGGAGGTGAGCTTGAACAGAGAGGTAAGAGCTTTCTTGTGAGACAAGCAGGCAGTGGCCTGTGTTCCAGGTGGCCGGCACAGCACACACAATGGAATAGAGGCAGAAAAAAACAGGTCCATTTGGGGAACTCCCAGCTCAGGATATCTGGAGCATGGTGCCAAGGAGGAGGCAGAATGATCAGAGGGGAGGCTGGGGAGCCACATCCCTGCGGCCTTAAAGGCTCTTCTTTGTCAGAAGAGCTCCCTGGGACCATTGAGTGTTTGGACAGATTCCTGCCCACCCCAGTCCATCTAAGGTCTCCTTGTGTTACAATGCAGAACAATGATTAGAAAAAAAATGAGATTGTGTTAAAAGTTTCATAGTGAGAGATGTGACTTTAAGAATGAGTTAAGTGTTCATTCCACCTTCCCTGGAGATGTATCAAAAATTAAAATGAAGGCCAGGCGTGATGGCTTACGCCTGTAATCCTAGCACTTTGGGAGGCTGAGGTGGGCAGATCATGAGGTCAGGAGTTCAAGACCAGCCTGGCCAACATGGTGAAACCTCTACTAAACAAATACAAAAATTTAGCCAGGTTTGGTGGCAGGTGCCTATTATCCCAGCTATTTAGGAGGCTGAGGCAGGAGAATTGCTTGAACCCAGGAGACAGAGGTTGCAGTAAACTGAGACCGCACCACTGCACTCCAACCTGGCCAAGAGAGCAAGACTCCATCTCAAAAGAAAAAAAACTAAAATTAACTGGGAGGCCAGAAACCTAGACCCCAGAAAGAGGGCTGTGAGGGACCAATGTAGGGGCCCTGGGCCTCAGCCAGCTCAGCCATATGACCAGAAAATGTGATTGCTTACATTTTTTACATCTGGATTTATATTCATTCTCTTGCCCAATAGCCATCCAGGAAAAGAGTCCTGTTTTATTCAGGACACCCTGAGAAAGGCAGGGAAGTGTGCTTTGATACCTTTTAGGAAGATGTATCAAAGTCACCCAGAGGGGTCAGACAAGAGCAACAGAAGGGGTCAGACGAGGGGAACTGAAGGATATCTGCTTGGCTATTTGGAGGTCACTGTCAAGCATGCCCTGACCCCATGTCACTTCCCAGTTGGCTTCTTTGAAGGCATCAGGAACCATCAGCAAGAACCATGGTGCCCACAGGCAGATGCGTCTTCTGCTCTGTTCATCCCCTGTCATTCCTCCGTCTGCACTCAGCCTCTTTATTTGTTCATTCATTCATTCATTCATTCATCTGGGGTTGTGGCTGGAAAATTGTTGGCTTAGATAATGGTTTCTTCACAGAATTTTCAGGGATCTGTGAAACCCCTGAAATGATAAGAAAATGAGTACATATCTCATGTTCATTTTCTGATCGCTCATAGCTTTCAGCAGATTCTCAAAGGAGCAGGTGACCCAAAAAAGGTTAAAAACCACTGAGAGCGATGGGAGTCGTTTTATTTTAAAACAAATGAGTTCACCTTTTGGTAGATAAGCAGGGTGAGGGAGCATGGAGTGAAATTCTCAGATCTGCGCTGAGCTGTCTCAGATGATGAAGTGTCACCAGGGACTCCGCCATTGCCCCCAGCATCGCCATGCACCTAAGCGTGTGCGTTCGCTGCAGCTGAGCCAGGCCCAGAGACCCACAGAGCATGGAGCGAGGGGAGCAAATCCCATACCTAAGACTGCTGAGTGCCTCTCCCTTCCCTCACAGCCTCTCTGTGAGGTCCCTTTCCAGCCTGCCTGTGGCAGAGCGTGACGAGGCCCTCTGAGTTTGGAGAGATGTGGAAAGCTGGAAGAAATCTGAGGAAGGAGAGGCACATAGGCTGGAGTTGCAGAAGTCTGGATATTAAATGAGGCTTTGAAGCGAAGGGGCAGCTGAAGTTTAGTGATTAACTCTAAAAGTCAAGTTGTGTCACCTTGGCTGGAAAAACGCTGTGGTTTCCTGTCTCTGAGTGAAATTCACAAGTTGCATAAATACCTTCACTGCCCTAATAATCCTCTGGTTTCTGTACTTTTCTACAAACTCTGGCCTCAGGACCTTTGCACTTACTGTTTCCTCTGTTAGGAAACATATGCACATGGCCCATCCCTCACTTCTTTCGGGTCTTTACTTACATGTCCCTTTCTCAGTGAAGCCTTGTCTGGTCCCCTACTTAACATGGCTGCACCTCCTCCTAGCACCAGCCCCATTCCGTGTTCCTTTCTCTGCTTCACCTTTCTTGATAGCACTCATGCCACTGTCTGAATACTGTGCCCAGTGCCCGGAACAGGGCCTGGTCCACAGTAGATGCTAAATGATTATTTGTGGAGCGAATCCATCCATTCTTACCGTGCTCCTGTGTTTATATACTGCAATCTCATGCTGCTCCTGTAATAACTCTGCAGGGTGGATTTTATTCTCCCTTTTCATAGATGAGAACCAGAGACTTATAGCAGCTAGAACTGCTTTATGGGTTCTGTGGTCTCAGAACTGCTGTCTGTTTATATTCCATCCCTACCCCCAGAAGGCTTGACACTGTCTTCACCAGGACTCCTGGAGCCAGAAAAGAGGCTGCGTTTGTACATGGGTCCAGTCAATACTTAGAAATACACAGCATACTCACAGTCCAGCTTTGTCCAGGTTTCATACATCCTGGAAGTGGTCAGGCATGTAACTCTTAACAGCAAAGTCACGGAGAAAAGAAGACAACGGTGTGGGGCTTTTGATGGATTCCTACTCCTTGCTTTCACCTCATTTTGTATCTTGAGCATCGGCCCATTGTTCTGGAAGAGATTACTTAAGTGGCGACTTTGAAAATACAGTCCATGGCCAGGTGCGGTGGCTTGTGCCTGTAATCCCAGCGCTTTGGGAGGCCAAGGTGGGAGGATCACTTGAGCCCAGGGATTTGAGACCAGCCTGGCCAACATGGTGAAACCCCATCTCTACTAAAAATACAAAAAAGTTAGCCTGGTGTGGTGTTGTGTGCCTGTAGTCCCAGCTACTCGGGAGTCTGAGGCACGAGAATCGCCTGAACCCAGGAGGTAGAGGTTATAGTGGGCTGAGATCGTGCCACTGCACTCCAGCCTGGGCAATGGAGCAAGGCTCCGTCTCAAAAAAAAGTCTAGAACCCAAAAGTAAACCCAGAATTCATCAATCCATGAGGCAGCCCCCAAATGCACTAGCCAGTCCGTTTGCTTGTGGTCAGATCCACTGGTGCCTGTTGTCTCCACTGTTCCACACAGTTCTAGCACACGCCAGCCGATGACAGAGGGGGAGTATGCGAGACAGAGAGGCTGGCTGGAGAGAGAACCATGCTACACATGGCCCAAAGGTGCCTGGTGCTGGTCATTGAGACTTACAAAGATGAGTATCACACAGAAGGTGCCTTAGGGAACTTACAGTCCAGCAAAAGAAACAGACAGAAAGCAAGTAAGTTCAAGTATGTGTATTTATTCAAACCCTTACCCTGTTCCAAAAAGGATTCAAGGTAGAAATCAGGTTTGTGATATAGTAAGTGCTACCGTTGAGGTGGGGACCTGGGTTCAAGAGAGAAGGATGGTCTCTTCCCCTGGGGAGTCGAGCTGGGCATAGGGGCGAAGCAGCATGGCCCACTGGGTGAGCTCACAGGAGCCCATGTGGCAGGAGAGGGCAACGAATGCCACCCTTCCAAGGGGTGTGCTGTGAGCCAGTCCTTCCCCTTGAGACACTTACAGTGCAGTGGAGGGAACAGGCAAGGAAGCAAAGACTTTACTGTATCTGCAGCCTCCCCGCCTTGCTCTCAAGGACCTGATCTCAACATACAGAAAGCCACCGACTGAAGGGACCCACAGGAATTCCTGTGGTGGCCAAGGCAGGTGCTCCTACAGGCCCTGGTCCTCCTGGATCTCTGCCCTCAGGCTGCACTCATAACAGTCCCAAAAGTATTTCTGCCTGGGGGAGTGACACTCACATTCAAACAGCGAGGTTCAGTTTGCAGAACACCATCACACCCGTCCCCCATGTGTTCCTCCCTGAAGAAGGCTGGGGGAGTGGCCATTTTTCAGTGTTTGGATGGGACAGCGGGGCCACAGAGACAAGCCTCATTCCTGGGAAGTATCAGAGCCAGGACTGGAATCCAGGGAGAAGGGGAAGAGGCCCTGTCCACACGAGCACGTGGTGGTAGGGCAAACAGAGGCACTTGACCATAGAACAGTAAGAGAAGGTTCTGTAGCTGGTGGGAGACTATTCAGGCTCTGGAATCAGACAGAACCAGGTTCACATCCGGCCGTGAGCTATGTGCCCTCACCCTACCAGTGAAACGAGAATAATGGTGTCCACCTAGAGGGTTGTTGTGAGGGTTAAATGAAAGGTGTGCGTGTGAACACACCTAGCACAGTCATTGATGTCAAGAGCCAATGTGTCTTAAGTCCATGGTCTGGGGCAGGCCATTATCTCCTCTCATCCTCCAAGCAACCTACAAAGTACATACTGTTACCTGCAATCTTATTTTACAGATTAAAGAAACTGAGTTCAGGATGTTGATCAAAGCACTGTGGTCAGCAAGTGATGAAAACTGAAAACAGGCCCCAGAGCCCAGCTGCTGAACATGAGGCTGTTAGTACACCTCCTCTCATCTCAGTGGTGAACCTGGGGCCTGCACAGGTTCAGCCACATGCCAGTCCTATGGAGGTGACTCCTGACACCAGCAGGAGGGCAGCACCATGGGCCTGTTCAGCAGGGAGTCCCTGGAGAGGCCAAGTGAACTTGACCTTGGAGGAAATGGTCAGCAGCTGCAGCCTTGGGAAGGAAGGGCTGGAAGGTCACTGGCACCAGGCAGAGCTGCATGGCCAAGGTGGTTGGTGGCTTTGGACTAACGACGTGGTGACCTGGAATCCAGCAGGCTGGGCTTCCCTCTCCCACTTCCTTCCTGTGCTGCCTGTCTCGCTGAGTCACCTCCAGGAAGTCAGAGTGGTGAGGCAGACACTGAGGAAACCTGGGTCCTCCCGCAGCCCTGTCCTCACCTCCCCTCGTGACCCTGGGTTAACCACTTCCCTTCGCCAGGGCTCAGTTTCCACATTTGTCAAAAGAGCAGACCTGATCTCAAGGTCAGGCAAAGGTCTGTTTGAAAGGCAGTGCTTTTGGAAGAGAGGACAAAGGACCACACAGCTGCTAACCAACGAGGGACTGACAGTCATCTGAGCTCCGTAGCAACACTCTGCACCCCACACAACTTGCTGAGTTATTCTCCTGGGGAGTTGAGCTGGGAATAGGGGCAAAGCAGCACGGCCCACCTGGTGAGCTCCCAGGAGCCTGTGTGGCTGGAGAGAGGGGTGAATGCCATCCATCCAAGGGATGTGGGTTCTGAGGGTCACCAGCAGTGATAGGACCAGGAGGGCAGTGACGGGAAGAACCTCTAAGTGCTGGTATGGAGATGGCAGTGAGGGGCAGCTGCCACAGAGGGCTGCCTCCAGGTCCTGACCCCTTTTAACTTAGCTCCATCCTCTGCCAGCCTGCTTTGACTCATGATCCTGAATTTTTACTGAGTCCTGGGCGCCAGCAAGAGTCCGAGAAGATAGGATTTTCAGTGCAGGTGCAGTCTCACAGGAAAACACGCAGCCCCCGTGGGCTTCCTCCCAGCCTCCAGCCATGGCCATACCAGCCCTGAGCCGGGCAATAACCCTTTCATTTACTCAGACTCAAGAGAAGCTGTTTTTGCTAAAGTTCCAAACCTGTTTATAAACGTATCCCTAAGGACTCCGTATTCTGAAGTCACCGTGAACTCATCTCTGCAATGATTAATTATTAGCACTTCACAGCTCTAGCTCTGAGATGCAAGGATGTCTGTGGCTAAAGGAGTTCCCATGAGTGCTAAAGTGTTTGTTCCAGGGCCTAGGGTGTTGCCTGGGTAAGGGATGGAGTGGGATTATGTCATCTACCAGTGCCTTTTACCACTCTGTGGTGGTGGAAGGGAGTTACAGGGCACAGGGATTGCAAATGTAAGGCTCTTTTCCTACCAGCTGGGGTCCAGTTGGCTTAGTGCGGCTTTTAAGCCCTTCGTATGTGGCCTTGCCCGCTGCTTAAGCCTCAAAGTGCAGGTTCCTTTCTGTCTTTGGGGCTTCAGCCCCACCACTTGGTTTGGGCAGATCTCCATTTTGCTGTATTGTTTCATGTTTCTCTGTCTTTTCACATTTCTCTTTCACTGAACCACCCACTTCCTCTCCTCTCCCATCTCCACTTAGTCCCCTTGTAAACTCTCATTTGGGACCCAGTTTAGATGTCATTCCTTCCATGGCATTTCCCCTGACCTCCCCCATCTTCCTTGGTGGCACCTCTGTGCACATTTCTGTTATTAGATTTTCACCCCGCTTTGCAGCTCTTTGAGTCCATGTCTGTACACCTCCGCGAGCACCAGGACGAAGTCCCAGGCCAAGCCCAGTGCCTGGAAAGGTGTCTGTTGGAAGGAATAGAAATGAGTTCCCCAGAGCGTAGCCCTGAGTGAGCTTCCACAGGCTCTTGGAGGTCTCAGAGGCAGCAGCATGGTGCAGAGGCCTAAGGGAGCCTGCATTGAGTCCCCTTCAGACTTCTGTGCCACCAAGAGGTCCTGCATCCCTAGGCACCACCTGTTGTCCCCAGCTGGGCATCAGTTTCCACTCTGAAAACTGGATTCATTTCTTTGGTTTTTCTTTTTCTTTTCTTTTCTTTTTTTTTTTTTTTTGAGATGGAGTCTTGCTCTGTCACCCAGGCTGGAGTGCAGTGGCATGATCTCAGCTCACTACAACCTCCACCTCCTGGGTTCAGGCGATTCTCCTGCCTCAGTCTCCCAAGTAGCTGGAACTACAGGTGTGCGCCACCACACCCAGCTAATTTTTGTATTTTTAGTAGAGACGGGGTTTCACCATGTTGGCCAGGCTGGTCTTGAACTACTGAATTTGTGATCCACCTGCCTCAGCCTCCCAAAGTGCTGGGATTATAGGCGTGAGCCACTGTGCCCAGGCTTCATTGGTTTTTCTGGAGCTGATATTTCATGGTGTTTCTGGAAAGTCTGTAAGGCAGCTCATGCAGAGCTCCCCAAGACAGTAACCACAGTACATTCGGCAGGGTTGATCTGTTCCATCAAGCCTCCCAGAGCCTGCTCAGAGATGGGCCAGTTCAGGTGCTGGGAGCACAGGGAAGAATCAGTCTTGGTACCCACCCTTGAGGGCTCATGACCTAGGTAGGGAGACAGACACATCTACAGCCACGCTATGAGCACAGAGCATCATGGAAGCCAGGAGGAGGCCAGTCCTAAGCCACCCATGGAGGTGCTCAGAGAAGACTTCCTGGCGGGAATGGACCTGAAAGTCCCAGGGCAGCATAGTTCACAGTGAGCACCAAGCATGCGAGTCACTGAGCGTGGCCAAGGATGGGCACAGAAGATATAGCCTCAGCTGCTCCAGCTGCTGGGGTATGTAAATATCTCTACCTGTGTGTCCCTGTGTGCATATGAGACAGAGAGAGAGTAAGAGACCAGAGGGGAGTGGAGAGGGCAGAGGGCCTGCGCTGGCACAAGTGATATCCCCTAAGACCTTTGGGGAAGAGCTTTCCAGTGAAAGGCCTGGCTGGTGGAGGCTGGGCTCCCTTGGTTATGTAATAGCCAGGGAAATGTCATCAGGGAGAGCATTAGGGGAAGGAGGGATGTGTCTGAGCAGGGTTTCACCATTCCCAGAGGGGAGCTGGGGGCAGATTTGTAAATGAACTGGGATTTTCACATAGTCAGAAAGAACATCCAAGCTGGGGCAGCCAGTCCATATCAGGAGGAGGGGACATAGTCACAAGGCTGTGGCAGTGGAACTCACGTAGCTGAACACAAGATCTCCCTCCTGGTTCCTCCTCCCTCAGGTGCCACCAGCCACTGGATCACTTGCCCATCCCATTAGGATGGTCTCCAGGGAAGCAAGGAGAGGGGCCAGGCCAGTGCTGCACCATTCTGGCCCAGAGGATGTGTGCCCGAACCTGTGCCTGTGAAAGAATGTGGGGCAAGGGTGCCTTGTCCTCTGTGGCTCACAAACTAACCCTGGGCTCACATAGGCAGGAGGCCTGCAGCCACGTGAGCTCCAGCTGAGCACTTTAGTGTGTTTTGCCAGGGAGAGGGCACATCTCATTTTAGTTCAACTGTGAGTCACCCTGGCCCTCAGGAATCATCTCGGAAGCCCATTGATAAAACACACAGTTCAGGTGCAGCACGGTGGTGCACGGATGCAATCCCAGCACTTTGTGAGGCTAAGACAGGAGGATTAGTTGAGCTCAGGAGTTCAAGACCAGCCTGCATGACAAAGCAAGACCCTGTCTCTACAGAAAATTTTAAAATTAGCTGGGCTTGGTGATGCACACCTATAGTCCCAGCTACTCAGGACGCTGAAGCACGACGATCCTTGAGCCAAGGAGTTTGAGGCTTCAGTGAGCTGTGATTGTGCCACTGCACTCCAGGCTGGGTGACAGAGTGAGTGTGTCTACACACACACACACACACACATACATACCATATCTCAGCTTCTGGGGACTGATAAGAGCTTCGGAATAGGATGGACTTTGAGCCTCAGTTTTCTCATCTGCAAATTGGGAATAATATTAACACTGCCTCCTGAGATTATTATTGTGAGGCTTAAATAATGCCCAGCCCAGATTGTGGCACATAGTAAATACTCAGTAATTGGTAGCTGTGATTATTTTCATAAAAGCTTCCATAGGGGGTTTGTCCTGTTTGATTTATATGCCGTGTACTGTTTTATTCTATTGTAGTAAGAACACTTGAGATCTACCCTCTTAACAAAATTTCAAGTATACAATACATTGTTGTGGACTACAGGTATTAGTACAATACTGTGCCACAGACCTCCAGAGCTTTTTCGTCTGGCTTAACTGAAACTGGATGTCCGTTGATTAGGAGCTCCACATACTGCTTTAAAAGATTTGGGATGCCATCGTGAAAATCACAGAGCAGAGCACAGGGCAGTTTCCATGCAGAAGTGTGGGTCATGTTTCCAGCACCAGCATAAAAGACAATGTTCCTGCCCCAGGTGGGACTGAGACAGACATCAGCTGGTTCAAGGAGAAGCAGGTGGGACTATGGCCTTGGGCCTGTAGGCTGAGCCAGGCCTAGCCGGACACTGTGATAAGGGTAAGAACCTGTAAGTGATATTTCTGGGTGGGTCTTACTGCCCCCAGTCCTTCCCACTGCTTTAGCACTCTGAGTGACACGTGACACCCTGCCAGAGTTAGAGCTTGGACAGGAAGAAGGGAACTGGCATTTGAGGCCAAGGCCAGAACATCCCCTTAGATACCTTGGGTATGCTCGGAACTGTTGGAGCCCAGGGGTCTCAGCAGCTTGACCTGAAAGGAGTGGCCCAATGTCAGGCCTAGTTGCCAACCTGACCTATAGAGAAATGACTGTGTCACATCCTGGGCTGTCTGACCTACATGGTCACCCCAGGTCATCCCAGTATGTGCCTGGGGTGTGACAGCCAGCATCTCTTAGAAGGAGGCTCAGCCATCTTGGCCCATCTTCCCTTCAGGGCAGGATCCAGACTTGGTTGCTAGAAGGATGAGGCGCAGTCATGGAGGGAGTGGCTGTGGGGTTAGACCCTTAGCAAAGTGGACCTGAAGTTCTCATGAGGGCAGCAGGATTGAGCTCAAGTCAGACCCCCAGATAGATGCCCTGCCCCTCAAGGGCACTAGGAGAAGACAGTGGCAAGCGAGTAGAGGCAAGCCCAGAGCATCCACAGAGCATGTGGCTTCTGGTGAGAACATTAATTCTAGCCCTAGATGGAACTGGGTTTCCCACATCCTCCCAGGTCTAGGCAAGCTGAACTCAGTGATGGGCAGGGCTGAGCCTTCAGGCACTGAGCTGAGAGTCTGGAGCCAAGTAGCGCTTGGGGGAAGGAGGGACACTCCTGGTCTACATGGTGCCAGCAGAGCCACAGCTGGGCACCAGTGCCTTTTAGGCTGGTCAGCTCCCCTCCATGCCAAGGCAATCCTCCATCCCTGCTGCCAGCCTCCTCCCCAAATGCATGCAACTGGTCTCTGGACCACTGGGAGAGGCTAGGGAGGGACTAGCCCCTTCCATTGCAGGTACAGGCAAAGGAGCCCCATGCACCCAACTGGGGAGACAGGATCTGCCCTTTCTATGTTCAGAGGCAGCCATGGAATGAGTGCTGGACTTGGATTCTGACAATGGGCCCAAATCAAGGCTCTGCCTTGTCTACTCTGTGACCCTGGGCATAGACCTTGACCTCCAGGAGTTTCAGCTTCCTCATCCACAAAACAGGGTCCCAGAAGGCCTGCATCATGAAAACTTGAGCCACCAGAATTAGACAAATGTCAAAAAGAGTAGGGGAGAGGTTTTGGGGAGGTAAGAAGTAAAAGGAGGGAGAAAGAACAGTGTGTGTCAGCCTCTGCCTCCATGGCAAGGGCCCTGAACATTCCAAATGCCCAGTCATGCTGTGAGTCCTCCTACCCAGCATCCTTGAGATATATCCCGTGTGGAGCACCTTCTCCTTGGGCCATGGGTTCCGTACTGCCACACCGATCTCTATGCCTGGAAACCATCCTCCCTACTTTGTGCCGTTTCTCTGTCTTGATTGCCAGACCCTGACCCCATGAATCCTTCTCTCCCCGGACATCTGGCCACGGTGCTGGGAGTGAAGCCTAAGATGAGCTGGATTGAAAGTGTGCTTAAGGCTCCCACCTCTAACTGCTTCCTCTTTGAGACGAGGTGTGGCCTCCTGGCTGGAGAGCTGTCATCATCTGAGCAGGGCTGGGCATGCTGAGCCTTGGCAGCCCTGGGGACCTGGCTTCAAGGAGGTAGGGCAGTCGTCACAGTCACTGTAACCAAGAGGTGTGGTGTGCTCAGGCCCAAGGGGGCTGGGGTTTCTCTCCATGTTGCTTTGATGTGTGGGGGATGGGTGGGAGACAGTGGTCCTGCTCAGACTGGATAGTGCTGTTGCTGTGTGGTTGTGGTTCTGGGGAAGAGGTGTGTGGGTGGAGAGGGGAGGCAGCAGGAGGCCACCCCTGGGAGGAGGAAATGGACAAGGCTGCTTCTCTAGGCCCGCAGGAATTCCAAGTTCCTGGACCAGAGGAGCTGAGCTAATTACAGTCTACTCCTTGTTGGTGGGAATGGGACTCCTAAGAGAGCACCAGCCTTGGCCAGAGCTGGCTAAGGGGGCAGGGTTAAGCTGGGGAGTGGGGAGGCCCTGTGGGTCTGGTGGCCAGCTGCCTAATGCGTTGTCGCAATCATGCTCCCAATGGAGGGCCAGCCAACTCAGCCTCTCTCTGGAGCGGAGCATCCAGGTCCCAGCGGCCGAGGAGTACAGCAGACACAGACGCCTGCCAGGAACAGGCTGTGGGGATCGCCGAGAGTAAACAACAGAGGAGAATCGCCTTGCAAACCACACTCGGTGGAAATCTCCCCAACAGCCACATCGCAAAATGCAACCAAAATATTTATTCAGAGAAGCATTTTTTAGAATTGCTCTTCAGAAGGTGACTCAAACGGGCCAGCTTCTCAGACAGCCTAGCATAGAGAGGCATGCCCCATCCCCAACCCAATAAAGCCAAGAACCCATTAGCTGGGCCTCCAGGTCAACTTCAACTTTATTCAGAGTCCTAGCCCATCATTTCCAACACTGTGCAGGGGAGGCTGGAAGCAGCTTAGACCCATCTGGAAACTATTAACAGGCCCCTTGCCTTAGTGACCCATCACCACACCCCAGAACTGTTGTTCCCGTGGACTCACCTGACCGCCCGGTGTGCGGGGAAGCAGATGCATCAGCCACCCTCACGTTGTTGGAGATTTGACAGTTACAGGCCAATGTTGGACATCAACCAGATTTTGAACTTTTGCTGGGAGCTTGTCACACATTCCTCTCTTCTTTTCCCCATGGCCAACACTAATTATTAGAAACAAGACTAGCTGTGGGACTATCTTTCTAGAAAGGACTTCTGGACTTCACAGGCTCAGCTCACATGTATTAGTGTTCTCCTAGCCAAGAACCTTTCTAGGCTCTTTCATTTGTTTTGTCTCATCGTTCCTCCTGATGGCCTTTGAGTTAGGCATCACTACCCCATTTTATAGCGAAGCAAAGATAAGCCCAGAGAAGCTAAGGAACTGACTCAGTGTCACCCGCTGGTGCACGGCAGAGCTAAGATGAGCGCTCATGTCTTTAACCCCCTTTTCTAGTGTTCATTGTCTTTTATCACATCATTGTATTTCTGTATTATGACGTACACTCATCATGAAGATGAGACTGGATGATGCATGTGAAGCATGTTAGAGCGGTGTGTGGCTCTCAGTTCATGCTCATTTTCATTCCTCCTGCCCTTGCAGAGATCGTTTAAAACCCAGAGTGGTGGTGGGAAGAGAGAAACGGAGTTTTGCCTCATTGTCTCATTTTATAGGGATGAGTAGGTGGTGGAGCTCAGGCATGGCTAGATCCAGGAGCTGATATAATGTCATCAGATCACCAGACTCTTATTTTCCCCATTCTTTTTACTCCTCTTTCTGTTGATCTCAGTCTCATCTGCTGCTTTTGGGCGTCATCCGCCACATGGCACAACACAGTGAGTCTGTAGGGTGAAGGGCCATGGCCCCTGCTGGCCCCAGCCTTCAACATCCCAGCTGGTGACTCCAGAATGAAAAGTGGCCTTTCCTCCCGGCTGTTGCGGGGTGAAAAATCCCAGGGCGGGGTGCTGTACTTGGCCTGCCATAGGCCACATGACTACTCCTGGACCAGAGGTAATCGTGTTTGGCCAAACGGTTGGCCCCTCCCTGCCATGGCCAGGGTGGTGGGTTCCTGTGAAGGGAACCCCTGCCTGAATTGAGAGTGGAGTTGGGAGGACAGTTTCTTGAGGAATCCTTGCCGGAAGAAAGGGGAGAGAGGACACAGACCGGAGAGAGAAAAGAAGAGCGATGCTGTGCATTACCCTGGGATGGAAGAAAGTGCTGAGTCAGTGATAATGTGACATAAAATATGTAAGTCATCGTATATTGGCTTATCCCTAAAATCTTACAGTTAGGGAAAATGAGGCTCAGAAGCATTATGTGACCCTGCCATGCTCCCGCAGTGATTTTCTGAGACACCTGGACTGGAGTCTGAGTCCCCTGTTCTTCCCCCTTCCCCTGCAAGGGGAGGAAACCATCCCCACCATCCCCAGGCTCACACAGGCCTCAGGGAGTGCTGAGAAACACCTGGTTGGCAGAGCTGGTGAGGGAAGCGGGTGATGTGGCATGAGATGTTGCCGGCCCATTGGCAGTTCCCCAGCTGTCTCCAGTCCCCAAGACCCTATGTCACCTCAGATCAATAACATTAGCTGTGTCTGAGCTGGGCTGTGTGGACATACGCTGGAGCCACAGTCATCAGCAGAGCCTGTGGCCTGGTTCTCCTCCCCATGGGCTTGCCCATCACCCCTGCACACTTTCCTCCAGGCCAGCATTGAGGGCTGAGTTTGAATCATATTCTATGCCAGGTGCAGGGAATTCACGAAGAGTGATAAACTCTCCTGGTCTTCCGAGGGCTTAGCAGGCTCTGAGTGGAGACGCCACCTCATTACTAACATCACAGGGTGATCAGTTCTCTGATCCCAGAGCTGGGCACTGAGAAACAATCCATGCGGGCCGCAGCCACTGTGGCAGTTTGTGGGGATTCCGTGGTGAGCAAAGCGTACATGTCATCCTCATCCAACAAGACATTGCACACATAAATAAAAGTTACAAATGCTGCTAGTTGAGAGGCTCTGACGAGGAGATGCCTGGTGCTGGGGAATGTGCATGGCGCCTGGTTTAGTCGGGGGCCAGGAGGGCTTCCCTGAGGAGGTGACATGCAAGGGGAAATGGAAAGGTTGAAGAGGAGTCAGCTGGGTGAGGAAGGGATATATAGGCGGAGTGTCCCAGGCACAGACACAGCATGTGCAAAGGCTCTGAGGCAGGGAGCACTGGAAGGAGATCCAAGCCCCAGGTGGACTGAGGGGGAGATGTGGCAGGAGGGGCCGGTGGGGCCACTGAAGCAGGCCTTGGACACCATGTAGAAGAATTTGGCCTTTGTCTCAATAGCAGAAGGAAGCCATTGAGAGGATTTAAGCAGGACAGGCCTGGGGCACTCAGGGGTACTGATTAAAGCCTGGAGTCGAGGACATTTGGGACACCTGTTGGGGGGCAGGGACACCCATGGGAGGATGGTTCTATAAATAAGAAGCCAGCAGAAGGGCTTTGAGGGGTTTTCTAGCCGACTTGTGCCAGCATTGTAAGAATTCCACGGCCGTGAAAATGAGGTGCAAAGGATGGGACCTGTGTTGGGGAGAAGGGGAGTCCCTGGTCTGTTCCAATAAGAGTGGGCTAAAGATGAGCTGTTTTCTTCACCCACCCCTCTCAGGGTTTTGAACATTGCTGTGTACATTGGGGAGCTCCAAGATGACTGTGGAATAGGCAGTGTTTTCCCAATGTAATTGACCATGGGAAAGGCTGCAGACAAAGGGACTCCTCAGAGATGCTTGAGTGGAAAGGCGGCAGGATATGATCTCAGCGTGAGGATTTCATCCTGGTGGTCAGCAGCCTGGTGGGGCTGGGATAAGTCTGGACAAAGGATACCTGTTAACAGGCCATTATAGGAAACCCATCAACGGGCAGATCTACTGCAAACTCTATGAGGGGGTCCTGGGTATAGGACAGGGCATTGAGAAACAATTCATGTGGGCCACAGCTACTGTAGCAGTTTCCGAGGAAGTTCCAGAGCTGGGAGTCTCTCGCCTTCTCTGTCCTCATTCCTCTGCCCTTTCTCCTTTTCCCCAGGTTCCTGCCCCTAGAATCCCATGTCCTTGAAATATTCCAGGCCCAAATCAGCACCCTGAGAACTCTGGTCAGGCTGTAAGCATGAATACCATTGAACGGGATGAAGCATCGCCAGAATAAATAAATTCGTGTGAAAGCCGTCCCTTGTGTCCACAAACAGTGGCATGGGTGGGGAATGGAGAAAGGGAAGGGGAGCCGTCGTCACTCCTCCATGCCTCCTTCCTCTTCACCCATTGATTTGTTCAGTGATCATTTAACAAACATCAAGCACTGGACTGGACATTGGAGACCTGGTGGTGCATGAGACAGACTCAGGGCCAGCTTTCCTGGCACTGGGATGATGTCTGGGTGGCATTCAATTCTCTTGACAAACCTGCTTCTGCCTTGTGTCAGGCCTCTCTGGGGAGGTTGGCCCCAGCCAGCTGGGTTGAGGGAAATGCACCGCCCTGGTGTCAGAGAGGCCGGGGTTGGAAACGCAGCTGTGCATCAAAGCTCTCTGTGCCTGTTTCCTTTTCTGCAGAAGAAAGACAACCCCACCTTCTGCACAGGCTGGGCTGGGGGTTCAGGGAGGTCCCACACTCCTGGCACCTAATGTGATGCTTTTAACGGACCAGCTTTTGATTCTCATCCTCTCTCTTTGCCACCAGGACTTGGGAAGGAAATTTCTGATGGTTTGGTTTTTCCCAAACCGAACATTTTATCCCTTATCCCCCAGCTCAACAGCATGTGCAATTTAGACTCACAGTCAAACCTGAGTTATTTGTATTTAGGGAGTCCTCAAAACTACCCTGCCAGATAAAACTTCAACTTTGAGAAGCTAACACAATCTTGAAAAAAAAATGCTTAAATTCAAGAAATTGGACTGGGGCTCGTGGTTTTGGTTTGTTTGAAGCAGTGAGATACAGTGGGGAGAAGCTCTGGGTGTGTGACCAGGAAATCCAGGTCGTGGTCTGGTGCACTGCCTGTAAGCTGAGCAGAGCATGCAGCCCTCCCCAGCCTCAGCCTCCTGTCCTGTGAAATGGGCGTAATAACCCTTTCCTCCTGTGGCTGCTGGGAAACCTGAGTGAGGTTCAAAAGCAATAATGAACTGAAAATGCTGCCTGCCTCTCCTGAGCTATTCAACGTCTTCACTATAAAGTACTTAAAGGTCCTCCTGAGATACCTGCATTCTCCCACTGCCTCCTCGCACCTGAGACCACCCATCTGGTCTCTGGGAGCCCCCAGCCGTTCCTGACCCAGCTGTTTGGCTCCAACTGTCCTGTGGTTAAAGCATCTAGCCGGATGTTCCAGGAAGTCTCTTTCTCAGGCTGGGCCCCTAGGGAGGGAGCTGAGCCCCATTCCGTGGGGGAGAAGACAAGTCCTGGGGAGGGAGCAGGGGGACCGCCAGCCTAGGAGAAGTTGTGTCATATTTTTCAAATAACTCCATGTCCACAAAGCAAAAAATGTGGTCTGGCTTTACATATTTTATATATGTGTGTATTCCCGGTACATTTCCTTCTAATTTTTAAAACCATACGTAACGTCAGGGACATTTAATCCATATGGTTCTGATTCCTTAACACTTAAATCATCCAAATGTTGTTTTGTAGAATCTATTTGCAAATCTCTTTACATAAGCATTTAACTCATTCTTTCTCAAGGGAATCCGGGCATGGTCCCTGGGTGAATCTTCCTCCTCTTCCACTCTCCTCACTCCCCACTTGAACTGGCCAGATGTTGACTGCCTCTGTCCTGGCATCACTGCTCAAGCCCTGCCCTCAAGGCTAGGGGAACCTGGTGGGAGAGGACTGAGAGGCAGACAGCCTCAGCTCCACCACTTCCTGGATGTGTGATCAATCACAAATTGACCTCAGCAAACCCTTTTCTTCATCTGTAAAAACGGACAAATAATAAACATCTTCAAGGGTTGTTGGGCGATAAAGCAAGGTGTTGTGTAGAAAGTCTTTAGCTCAGAGAACAGGGCTTGCCGCTCGCAAACAGAGAGGTACAAAGAAGCACGTGGACCTGCAGAGTCATTCTTGGGGAATCTTTAGATAACAGCCCCGGGGCAGAGAAGCTGAGGCCAGAGAAGCAAAAGAGCACTGCCCATGGGAACTGGGGATTCAGACGAGGATCAGGCAGTAGTTGCAGCAGTCAGAAGGGTGGGAGGTGATGGGCCTGATGCCAGGAGATGTGTGGGGGTCTGGTAGGGGAGTGGGCACCCGCAGTGTACCCCACACACGGGCCCTGCCCCACATGTGCCAGGGAGGTGGGGAGGGCGCCAAAGGACCTGACAAACCCCATGGAGGAAGTCAACAGGGAAGGTAGTTCTCCCAGGGACATGGGTTTCCCTCCTAGAAGTCTTCCACACCCATCTGTGAGAGCACACGCAGGCTCTCAGGGCCCCCATAGACTCTCCCACCTGCAGACACAAGCCCAACTGCTTAGCCTGGAGTTGTGGCCTGTCTCAACTGCACCCAGCCCCTGCCCAACCCCCACCAGGGTCTCCCCACTTTCTTCTCCCACCTTCCAGGTTATTCTCCAACTGCCAATACTCTTTTCAGCTGTTTCCCCTGCCTCTGTGGCTTTTCCTGGCTTTTCCGCTAATAAATACCTACCCACTCTTCAAAATTCAACTCAAAACTCCTCTCCTCTGACAAGCCTTCCTGGAAAGATTTGCAAACAACTGGCCCTTCCTTTGTGCTCTCCTAGTCTTGGTCTGACTGGGCCGTACTCACCTGACGAACTCTTCAGGGCCTGTGTTGGGAGCTGTGGGTGTGGGGATGGATAAAAGTCACCCCTGTCCAGGAGCATCCCTTGTTCTGCTTGAGACAGAGCCTCATTTGACCTGTGGCTTTCTGAGAAGGCAGAGTGGAACCCCAAGATGGCAGCCACAGAACTCTGAGGCTGTCGGTGTGAGATGGGAGCTCAGCCAGGAGGACACAGGATGGCCAGTGTGGCAAAGCTCATTAGGGCCTCCCCATGCCAGGGGCCTAGTGGTCATCTCTGATCTGGACACCACCAGTGCCTGTTCCCAGAGAGCAGGATTCGTTTCTCTGGCCATTCCAGAAGGAGCAAATCCCAGACAGAGCTGCATCTCTGGGATGGGAGAGCAGATGCTCAATCTAAAATTAGGCTGCTAACTGCGACTTCATCGGCTACGGAGCGGATCTGCTTCTTGCATCTGCCAGTGTGTAGTAGAGGAGAGGCCAAGCCCCAGCTCCCTGTCGAGGCTGGGCAGTGATGGTGACAGCCAGCTGGGGGCCCAGCATTCTGGAGTCTACCTGCAGTGCTTTCCTGCGCTCAACTTCATTAACTCCTCACAAGCCCCTGAGAGGGAGGCTTCGGTGGTGCAGGGCGGGGAGGGGCCTGTCCCCCACCCCGCAGGAGCTGCCTCTTCTCGGGGGTGTCTGGCTGAAGCAGAAAGGGATGATAATCAGGGGAAATTTCTTCCTACCTCTTCTTTGTCTACTGTTCCCACCTCCATTCGGGCATCCTCTGCCTCTCCTATTGTCTGCCTGAGCAGGCTCCACTCTCCAGGAAGGGTAGAATCTGTTGGAGGCCTCTGTGGGCCTTCTTTGATCTCTCCGAAAGCTACAGCTCTCACGGTGGCCTACCAGGCCCCATTAATATGCCCGACGCAGGGCCTTTGCACCGGTTGCCCTTTTGCCTATAAAGGCCTTTCTCTGTAACTGTGTGACTTGAGTCTTCCCCTGCTTCAAGTTGCAGCTCAAATGCCACCCTCTCAATGAGGCTGACTCTAACCACCCTATTTAAACTTGTGACTCATTGCCCACCCCTGCATTCCTGCTTCCTTTACTGCCTTGTTGCCATAGTCCATACCTCCTGCTAATAAGCTCTATAGTTTACTTACTTGTTCTGTGTCATGTTTACTGCCTCTTTTCCCCTAGAACATAAGTTCTAGGGGCAGATTTTTGTCCATTTTGTTCACTGATGCACTCTAAGTCCCTAGAACAGGACCCAGCCAATAGTGGCTGAACATGTGTTACAGAATGCATGAATTCAGTGGGGACGGAGGCACCTGGGCTCAGGGCAGCATCCTGTTTTTGCAAGATGGCCCATGGCTGCTCCAGAGAAAGCCCATGCCCTAGAGATAGGGTCCCTCTGCTGGAACTGCTTCTGGGTCCTCTCTGTGCCTCTGTTTGCTCATCTGGTAACTGGGGCTGATGGTCCCTGCCCTGCCCCTCAGCCTTGCGATCACACCCATGAGGACATGGATGTGATTATGCCCCAAAGCATAAAGGGCCACCCAAATAAGTATGAGGTATGCATGTGTTCAGTCAACATCACTGTGTACTTACTGGGTGCTGGGACCCATATTGAGTGCTAGGAGTCCACAAAGGAGTGATGGCTTGTGCCCATCTGCAAAGAGGCCCTCCAGGGAGTGGGGCCTCTGCTAGCTATGAAGAGGAAGGAAATGCCCACTTATTTCAGAGTTGTTGGAGATGTGAGATCCCAAAAAAGGAACATGGCGTCCTCCTGGCATCTGGGGGAAGTCATGGCTTAGCCATCTGTAAGGGTTTTCTAGAGAACCAAAATCAATATGATAGATACAGATATAGGAAGAGACTTACTGTAAATAATTGGCTCGTGTGCTTATGGGGGCTGAGAAGTCCCAAGATCTGCTGTCAGCAAGCTGGAGATCCAGGAGAGCCCATGTGTGTTTCCAGTCTGAGTCTGAAGGCCTGAGGCCCAGGAGAGCCAATGGTGTAAGTTCCATTCTGCAAGTGGGTAGGCTTGAGACCCAGGAAGAGCTGATATTTCATTCTGGTGCAAAGGCAGGAAAAGACTGGCCAGGCGCAGTGGCTCATGCCTGTAATCCCAGTACTTTGGGAGGCCAAGGCAGGCAGATCACGAGGTCAAGAGATCAAGACCATCCTGGCCAACATGGTGAAACCCCGTCTCTACTAAAAATAGAAAAATTAGCTGGGCAGGCGCCTGTAGTCCCACCTACTCGGGAGGCTGAGGCGAGAGACTTGCTTGAACCCAGAGGCAGAGGTTGCAGTGAGCTGAGATTACGCCACTGCACTCCAGTCTGGCGACAGAGCGAGACTCCATCTCAAAACAAAAAAAAAAAAAGGGAAAAGACCGATGTCCCAGCTCAAGCAGTCAGGCAGGAGGAGTTTCCTCCCACTCAGCCTTTTCATGCTATTCAGGTCTTCAGTAGACTGGATGAAGCCCTCCCGTGTTAGAGAGAGTGACCTGCTTTAAGTCTACTGATCCAAATGTTCATCTCACCCAGAAACACTCCCACAGACACATCTGGAATAAGGTCTGGTCAAATGTCTGGGCACCCCATGGCCCAGCCGAGATGGCACATGAAATTAACCATCACACCCTCCTTCCAACCCCAGACTGCTATTGATCCTTCACCTTCAAACCAACACCCAGCCACCAAATTCACAGGCCTGCCTTCCCCTCCCCAGGTTTCTCCTCAACCCTTCCACACTGCCACTCTCTGGGACACTGCCTCTGCTTGTAAGTTCACCTGACTCAGCCCTTTCTCAATAGGACACAGCCAGTTGCCCAGGACCCTTGCTGGGATTCTCACCCTTCCAGTCAGGGTGGGTTTGAGGGGCAAGTCACAGGGGATCAGCAGAAAAGCCTGGAGAAGAGACAGCCCTCAGAAGCCTTGTTTTCAGGCTGGAAGGTACATAGCTGACTGGGCTAAGAGCCTTGAGTTCCTGAGGGATCATGGAAGCTTCCTCTGCACTCCCAGGCAAAGTGGCGGATGCGGCCATATTCCATCTCAGCTTTGGGAAGCCTCAGAAGAAAGCCTTCCAGGTGCCCTGTTTATTGAGCACCTACTAGGTACCTAGCATAGACCCCAGAGTGGGGGCACCAGACACAACTACTTTACTATAATGTGAGAAATATTTTGATAGTGTATGCAAAGTTAATTACCAGAACATCATTGAGAAGGGGACTTTCAATTCTGCTGAGAGTGGAAGTCAGTTAGGAAAAAATAAGAGAAAACAGGATGTTTGAAGGAGAGCAAATAGGATGAGTTCACTAAATAGGCAAAGACAATTTATAGGGGAGCGGATGGGAAGGGTGGATGGGTGATAGGAAAAAGAAAGGCATCCCAGGTAGAAGGAACAGCCCGGGGAAAGGATGGAGTATACAAATTCACATTGTGTTTAGCGACTAGTGAGCTGTCTTGCCCAGGCCACACCCTTCCCGGGCCATGAGTGCAAGTGGAAAGATTGCAAGGCTGAAGGCTGAAGAATTGGGGTTCTCACCTCTGGCCTGGAGAGGCCAGAAGGGCTGCAGTGGGAGCAGAGCCTGAGCAGGGATGGGATGAGGCCGCTTCCACAGTCCTTCACTGTCGATGAAGGCTTTGGAGAGTGGCCTTTGCACCAGGCCCCACCCCCTCCCGTATTCATCTCTCTCTCCCATGTCTTCGGCAGCATTCACTGCTTTTATCCACTGTTGTCATAGTTATTTTCCATAGTGGGCAAGGCCTCTCCGGAACCAGACGGAGCTGCCTGAGCACGGGATCCTTCATGCCTCATTTGTCTTGCCTTGGGATTCCTTCCTGCCTGCCCCCTGCCCGACCCAGCCGTTGGCCCTGGGCTGGCCACAGGGGCTGTATCAATTAGTTGGATGAAAGTCTCAGGAGAGAAGAAGAATATAAGGCCATCTCAGAATTCTTGTCTCCCTCTGCTACTCCCAGAACTCTTTTTTGTCATTTCTGTTCCTGTTTACCTTGTGTTCATCATTATAGGGTCTGATTTAATTCTCATTCCACCTCCCCCTCACTTCATGAGCTATTGGCAAGGACTAACTCATATTCATCATAGAATCCCCCAGAAAGCTTGAGCTGGGGGCATTGGGGACTTCTTTATTGAGTGTCTAATACATATTGCTTCTGTTCTTGATACTTTAAATGCATTTTCTCTTTTAATTTTATCTGCTCTAATTTAATCCTCTAATTTTTTCTTGGGATGTGTTATTCTCCCCATTTTGCAACTGTAAGAACTGAGATATAGGGGAGTTAATTGGCCAGTACATGTCAGGACCAAGAAGTACACCCAGATCTGTCTTAATCCAAGCCACGGAAGTTGATGCTGTACTTCCGCACCTCCCTTGGTGGGCACAAAGCCATGGGCAGAGTAAATATTTGTTGTTATTGATGATCTTGCAAGTCCCTTGGCTTGGGGAAAACCTGTTCTCACAACTGCCAGGGGAGTGTGGCTTGACTAATCTTCTGATTTCCTGGAACTGAAGGCCCCGCCTTCCCCACCTGGGGCCTGCTCAGCCCTGTGGGAGTCCCCAAAAATGCTGGTGAAAAGCCAGAATGAGGCACTTAGTTCCAGGGCCCAGGCCAGACCCAAATCTCAGTTTGAAGTATAGAAGAGGATGCTTTTGTCATTTGGGGAAAATGATTCCATGAGCTTGAGACCAAGCAGCCTCCTGCAGTTGTTGGTTATTGGGCAGGATGGTCAGAGGGGCAGCTGTGTATTGTTCAGCATGCTCTGAATACCTGTGACATTCCTGGAGCTGAGATGTGGTCATGCACAGAGATGCAGAATGTAAGGGGGCAACATACATGTGAAGAAATGATTCTCACAGTGGGGCACAAGCCAGGACAGTCTGTATCAAGTGCCGGGGGCTCATGGTAAAGGAAGCGGCCAATACCACCTGGGGGCCAGGGAAGCCTTCACAAGGGAAGTGGTCTCTGAGCTGGCCTGGAAGGCTGAGTGGGAGCCGGCCAAGCAAATGAGTGAGGGGAAAAGCAGAGGGAACTGCATGTGCAAAATGCACTTGGCTGGCTCAGAAACAGTGAGAGATTCTGAATGGTGGGAGCATAGGGTGGATGGGGACGGTGCAGAGAGAGGGAGGTTTGGACTGGTAAACTGCAGCTCTGTTGTTAAAGGCCCTAATAGATTGGGTGGTTCCGTGCACAGAGACCCACTTGAATGTGTCCTAGAGAGCTCTCCCTGTGTGGAGAACGGATTGCAGGGGTAGGCTGGGCACAGCACGAGGGAGAAGGCTGTTGGAACTTGTTGGTGATGGTGGCCTGCTGAGGCAGCAGGCATGGAGAAGGGCTTCTGGCTTTGGGCTTGAGAAGACTGATGCCCACATCAATGAAGATGAGCAGTGTGAGAGGATGAGGATTCTGAGTCACATTTGGGAGCACAGTAATCATTGCTACTGTTTATTAAGGACGTACTGTTGTGTACTCTGTGAAGGGTTCTAGTGCAGTATCTTGTCACAACTTCCCAGCAGCCCTTGGAGATGAGAACATCAAGATCAGTGACATCAAGTAACATGCCCAAGGTGGCTCAGTAAGTGTGGGGCTGGAGTCTGAACCCAGGTCTATGTGGCTCCAAGGCCCATAGCCTTGTGGATCGATAGCCTTGGACCTACGGCATTGGATTAAGGATGGGGCAGGAAGCTGGAAACATGGTTCTCAGGCTGGAGAGAAAAGATGGGAACTGCGTCTGGAGGGCTGGACCTCAGGAAGGTGATATCCATACAATGCAAACTCTAGTCTCTGTCCCAGGACAGAAACTTCATGTGTGGAACAGGTCTATGAAGAGAGCACCCACCACATACGTGGGCGCACGCGCGCACACACACACACACACACACATAAAACAAACAACCAAAAGCATCTGAGTCCAGGAAAGCACAGCAATGCGGATGGAGGATGGAGAGGGGATGATTGCTAAGTCAGTGTAAGACCTAAACATACATAACCCAGAGGGCCTGCAGGGCCTGTTCCTTAGCACCACCCCACCTTACAAGTGCTCCCAAAACACTGTGGCGGTCCCTAGTTCCTTAGGAGCAACAGTGGGTTCCAAAAATCTGCCTGTAATTTTGTTGTTAGAAGCTGGAAAGAAAATTCTGCCGAGATGGCCTTCTAGATGGCAGATCAGATGCCAACCCTGCCCTCTGCTCTAATCTCCTTTAGCTTGTAAAGTCTCTACAGTGTGCTGCTGGCTTTACAGCAGATCCAGGCTTAGTGTGTGTGTGTGTATGTGTCTGTGTGTGTGTCTGTGTGTGCGCGCATGCACACTCATATGTGGTGTAACATTTCCATGGAAACGAGCATTCAGCATTCTAGCCTGGGACACCTGGATCACAGTTCTCTTGAATTGTAGCTCCAGAAGTAGAATGAATCTTATCTTTCCATCGTGTATGCCCCCACTCCGCCCCTCTCCAAGCTTGTCAAACAGCAGTGTAACATTTAGCCAGTTACACTGGGATATCTGTTTACCTGTCAGTCTCCATTCATGAACACAGGCTTGTGTGTTTCATGTTCCCAGCACAGAGACGGTGCCTGATTCATGTCTGAGGAATGAAGGAATGTGGGAAGGCCTCCAGGGCCAAGTATTGGGACTTTCTCAAGACCTGGCCCAGTTACTTGCAGGGGATGGGGCTGATAGGAAGGAACAGGCACCTGGCTCCACCTGCCTTTCAGATACAAGGTGGGAAAGGTGCCCTGTGCCCCAAGTCTGCCTTTCTGCAGACCGTTGGGGGCCTGGTCTGCAGGTGGGGGCTCACAGAGCAGAGTGGAGGTCAGGCTGGTAGTCTCAAAGCAGGACCGCCTGCCCCCACCTTCTTTCTCTGAGCTCTGAGGCTAGAGTCCTGAAGACCTTCTGGCTTCCAGTGAGAATTGGCACCAGAACTGAGGTGGGGGCTGAGTCTTGAGGTGGGGACAGATGGCTTTGGTAGTAGGAGGGGCTAGCCCCAGCTGACATTCTTGGCCTGGAGAATGACTACAGCTGGAAAGGCCTGCGTGGCTCGGAAGGCTCGGGGAATCAAGCCTGACTGTGTCTGGTACAATGAAGGGGCTTGATAAGTTGCACTTTCCTTCATCCTTCCCCTCCGCCTCGTTAGGGCCAGCTCAGGACTCTGCGTGTTTGGCGGTTGGCATGGGGATGTCCCAGGCTGCCTGATGGCTGCAGAGGAGTTTGTCAAGAAAAAGGAGGAAGGAGACAAATCCCAAGCCACCCCAGCCTCCTGAGCATCCAAGCCAATCCAGCTGAGAACCCCACCTTTCATCCCGGTCCCGAGCCAAGGACCCTAAAACATCAGCCACAGTTCTGGGTTGGGTAAATTCTGGTCCTCCTCTGGTTAGTTTGTCTTAGGATTTGCCCCTCAGGACCATTCATTCACTTAACAAACATTTGTAAACTTATCAGTCCTAGGAAGGGAGAGGAATCAAGATGGAAAGTTCCCTGCAGCTCCCAGTCTGAGGGAGAGGTCGCCAGTAACTGACTGTAATGTGAAGTGATGGGCCAGTCTGTAGAGGCAGGGACTATTGAGTTGCCTATGGCAGCACAGTAAGATGACTAAATCCATTGGGAGGGTCCTTTGGGGCCAGGCCACCTCTCAAAGGGGAGGAGGATGATATTCAACTTGGGGTAGGAGCAACGCTGTCATCTGAGCCAGCGTGTGTGAATGATAAAATGTCACCCCTCAGGGCACATGAATTGTAACAAGGCACCCACCTCCTCTGCCTGGAGTTGCTTCCAGCCAGAACAGGAAGCAAAACCATGGGGGCAGGGCAGGAGAGGCGTGAGGAGCAGGGATCTGTCCCAGGGGGCACCCCACATGAATTGCCCTGTTCAAGAGAGGGGTCTGTATCAAGGGCAGGTTGGATTCAGGGTGTGAAGGACGGCCGGAGGGGTGGAGAGGACATTTCAAAGGGAGAGCCTGTGCAGAGACCTCAAGAAGTGGACACTTGTGCAAGGTGGTGCATGTTGGAGGTGGTGGCTGGGCAAATGGCAGGGTGGGCTGAGCTCTGGGAGATGCAGCTGGTCAGTGGGGCCTTGCATGCCAGATCAGGAAGTGTGGGCCTTCCCTTTGGGGCTTTGTCAGAGGAGGATGACCCAGTTAGAGCTGGGACTGGGCCCTGAGAACTGATGGAAGTTGAGAGACTAGGGTGGTAGTGCTCCACAGAACAGCTGGGCAGCTTGGCAGCTGGGCAGCCGGTTTGTAATCGTGTATGTGAGTGTGCAGGCCCATGCGCAGCTGCAGCCACACCTGCCTTCACTCCCTGCAAGCCCTAGAGCCACAGCTTCCTGCTTTCTGCCCCTAGGAGTGTCGTGCCCCTTAGAAAGTCAGGGTTCCCTCCATCAAAGCTCAGGGTCTGGAAGGAGTCTGTTTGCTCTCATCTGGCTTTGGAGGAAGGGTGGCAGCTCTACCAGAGGCTGTGTGAAGGCACACAAATGCCCAAGGCCACTAATCCACCCTTTGGGCATAGGGAAGTTGAGGCCATGACTTTGAAGCCAGAGGAAATGTGGAGTCTCCAAGGATCCCCCTGGAAACCTGGGTTGGCATAGTGCTTAGTTCCCCCGTGGGGCCTCCAACTTTCATGACCCTGAAAGGGAGTGCTTGCCTAAATTTTGTATCCTAGGCACTTAACCTACCTCATTCTAGGCCCGGCTTGACCCCGCTCTACACTCCCCACCCCCACTCCATTACCTCCTCCTGAGGCTGTTCCTGGAGTCAGCCAAACCCAGGGCCAGCCCTGGTTCCACTGTGGCAGAGGGCTGACCTCTGCCACATAACCTCTGGTAGGCATCAGTGAAATACAGATCACAGAGAGAGATCTCAGGATCCTGGCCTTCCCACAGACCTGTGCGGGCCTGGCTGGGACCTGGCTCAAGTGTGCTTGGTCCTGGCCAGAGCAAGCACCAGAGTGACTCAGGCCCAAATCCCGGGATCCAGCAGCTTCTGGTAAAGTCAAGCCATTGGGAAGCCCCGGGGTGTCCCCCGCCCCCACCCCAGGCCTATGCTATGCCCAGGGAGGCCCTGGCAGGCCCGCCCCGCCCAGAGCTCATTAAAGCGGATTCCCGCCTGGGGAGGCGCGGGCTTCCCGGAGCGGGGCTGGCACCCAGGGGGAAGGCGGGGAGCGCGCACTTTGGGGACGGCGATGGATGCCCGCCGGGCTCGACCAAGGCGTGGCGCCGAGCGGCAGGGCCCCGGCGGCAGCCACCGGGGCTTCCCTGACTGCCCTCCCTAGAGGGCCTAGGAGGAAAAGGCAGCGCCGGAGCCGGGGCGGGCGCAGAGGGAGGGGCGGCGCCCATAGTGACACGGCCTGTCACCGAGGAGGCCGGCGTGCAGACCCTCCCCGCGGCCTCCAGGAGACAGGGATTCCCCCGGTGAGGAGACCCTCCCCTGGCAGCCGCCAGCCGCGCCCGAGCCTCGCTGCGACTCTGGCCGCGAGGGCATCCCGGGGTGGCCGGCAGCGAGGCCGAGCGGGCACGAGAGGCGCCCCGGGCAGGCGGCGGGGTCCCCCGGGCTCGGCGACAGGAAACTCTTGGGAGTGAATGGAAAGAAGTGGGTGGTCCGGCCCCTGCGACTTCCCCTGACATCACTGCCCAAATAAGGAGCTTCCAAGCGGCCGCGGGGCGGCCCGGAGCCGCGCCAGCCGCCGGCGCCCGCCCGCCAGCCCGCCCCGCGCCCACCCCGCGCCGCGTGGGCCGCCAGCGAGCGCCCGGGGCACCGCCGGGCGGAGCCGAGCCGGGCGGAGCCGAGCGCGCGGGCGCTGCCGAGCCGCGCGGAGGCCGGGCGCGCAGCCCAGCGCAGCCCAGTCCAGCACCGCGCAGTCCAGCCCGGAGCAGCGGAGCCGCGGCCGCCCGCAGGTAAGCAACTAGCGCCCCGCGCGCCGCGCCCCCGCCGCGGCCTGGCAGCCCAGGGGCCGAGCACTATCGAGCGGGCGGCACAGGGACTGGAGGGAGCCGCGTCTGTGGGAGAGGGCTGGGCGCGGGCGCGCGTGCAGTAGCGCGTTGGTGCCAACTCCTGGGACCCTTGGAGCGAGGGATCCCGGCTTCTCCGCAGCCTGCGGTGGCCTGATGCACGCGATCTCAGCTAGCGTTTCCCAGACACTACTTCTGTCACCACCCTAGGGCGACACAAGCGTTCCCGCGTTCACACACTTCTCTGGCACACTCGCGCCTGACACGGCTGTTGGCGTGCACAGCCTCCTGTGTCCAGCGCAGATTCTCACCCCGGCGTGGCGCTCACCGCTCGCACCCTCGCTCGCCGTGGGACACAGCACACCCGGCATGAGCTGCTGAATGGGTTTGGGCCCTAGCTTCCCCCGAGGCCGTGCAGTTTCAGACTGTCAGAGCCCAGCAGCCTGGGGCTCCTCGGAGCTCACTGGGAGTAAGTTAAACTAGCATTGCCCTGGATCTTCCCGAGCAGCCCCTCCTCCCGGCATAATGGCACCTGGCACTGGGGGTGCATCCTAGTGGGTTGTACCTGGCATGGTCAGGAGGGTGTGGCGACTGGCAGAGAGCTACTCCCGCTTCACAGCCTGGGTGTTTCCAGAGCGGCTGCTACTCCATGGGCATTTCTGAGAGCCCCCTCCCAACCCCCGTTAACGAGAGCAGGATGCTCGGGCTTCCGACAGAAGTGGTGGTGGCTGCAAAACAGGTGCAGATGGCATCAGCCTCGGTGTCTTGCAGGGGTCTCTGCGTAGTGGTCACAGTTGTTTATCTCTAATAACATAATGTATTGATTGTTGTTTGATCAAGGACGTAGGGGAAACGGATAGAGCCAAGTTATGGGTCTGTCCCTTAGTGACTCTGGGCAGACTCCTTCATCTCTTTCAGGCTGTGTTTTATCAAAAATGGAATGAGTGTCTTCAGAGGTATGTTTTCAGGGAAGACTGGGATCATGTAAGTAAAAATGTTTTGTAGCTGTAAAGCCTTGTGCACATGCCAGTAACTGTGGTTTGGGTGATTTCTGGGCTGGTAGTTGTCATGGCTGTGCTCTGTGACTTAGAACATCCTTTCTGTTCCATCATCTGCAAAAAATAAGGGGGAGGGGGGCATTAATAAGTGCCCTGTGTGCCTAGTAGCAGATTTTCCCAGTGTGTTCAGTGGATTGTTAGTTCTAAAAGCTGTTCCACCAGTAAAGGTTTCCCTGTTAGAGTAAGAATGGCAAATTGTGCAAGCTCTCTATTACCCTTTTGGCCAGTTACAATCCATACTAGCAAATGAAAGGCTCTGAGAAGTCCTGCAATAAAAGAATCTGTTTAACTTTGTCCAGTCCAGCATTTTTTTCTAGTTAGCTCTGGGGCCCTTTTCAAGTTACATAGGCTTGCTCTCCAAGGAAACAGTGCTTCAGGGGCTACCCAGAGAAATGATGTAGTATTGCATAGTTGCAACCAAACTTTGAGAGCTAAATTCTAATTGCTGTGTTTTAATGGAGAGTAAACAGAAGCCCAGAACAGTTAAGAGGCTCATCTGAGATCACACAGCTAAACAGTGGCCCAAGACCACCCGGTAGTTAGTGCAAAAGCAGGGACAACAATGTGACTCCCCATCCAGTGCTCTCACCTCATTGAATGACATCCAAAACTTGAGAATTCTCCTCTAGAACCAGTCTTGCTGCTGTGTGTGGACACTTCGCAGAATATATTTGAAAGACATAAAGATTCAAATGATTTATTGTTGGATGAATTAAGTGATGATCAGTTACCTACTCTATGCCATTCCTTTTGGGGACTTTAGCGTGTAAAGTGGAGCTTTTAGTGAAGAGCTCGGTAATGGTACCACAGTCATCTCTCACACATGCACACATACACACGCATGTGCACTCTTACACACTCAAACACTCACTTTTACACACAAGTTTGTTCCTACACAAGACACATGCACACACCCACCCCAGCACACTCACGCGCTCATTCACACACACAACCCTGCTCCTCTACACACACCCACTCCCATGCACTCTCGCTTATGCAATCCTGTCTACTTGTTCATGCTCAAACATCAGCTCCTATACGCACTCTTTCATACACACATCCATCCCATGGCTGTAGCTATGAGGTAGCTGTGGCAATGGGGATGTCCCCTTGTCCCCATATCCCCAGAGCTGGTGAGGGGGCCTGGCACTAGCTCCCCAAGATGAGTAGTGAACACGTGGGAGTGCTTTGCAGGGCTGACCCAATCTGGATTTCCTGCGTGTCTCCCAGTTTCTTCCGTTTTCTGCCATATTTGCCGATATTGACTTGGTTGCATGTGGTGGGATAGCCACAGCTCCGGCTTCTTCTGTGCTGTTTGTTTTAATCAGTGTCAAAGCACTGTGAGAGCAAGGACTGCTGCATCTAGCGGAGGGCCTGGCATAGAGGAGACGGTCAATAGCGTTTATTGAATGAGTGTCTGCTGGCTGCTAGGATGGCCATGACCCAGGCCAACATCCAGGAGGATTCAGTGAATATGTTTCCTGAGTGCCTTCTGGGCCCTGGGCACCATTCTAGGGACTATAGCAGTGAAAACTATTTAATCCCTTCTTTCAGGGAGTTTGCATTGCAGTGGGAAGAGAGATAATGAATATTAATGGATCAGATAAAGCTAAGTTGTCATATACGCGCTGAAAAAACTCAAACAAAGCTGTATGATGCAGAATGCCAGGGAGTAATGGGAGAAGCTACACGTGGGGGCCCAGAGAGTTCTCTGAGGAGCTGACATTAATCTAGAGATCTGAGTAATGAAGAAGTGACAGCCTTGCAAAGCTCTGGGGAAAGAATATCCACCATAGAGGAACAGCAGGTACAAAGGCCCTATAGCAGGATGGAGCTGGGCTAGGGACCAGAAAGAGGCCACACTTGCAGTTCACTGCTGATTCCCTCCCCAGCACCCTTTGGAGGGGGTAACTGCTGGTGTTTGATCTGAGACCTACTTATTTTCCTGGTTCAATCACTAAAGCCAAACAGTGCATCCTGGGCTTTGCAGGGCGGGGCTGCCTCTGCTCTCTCAGAGGGCTGCCCCCTAGATCTGTCCATGCTCAACCCTTGTAAATGAGAAAGAGATCGGACTCCTAAGGCTCCTCTTAGTTCTGGCATTATAGAATTCGATGCTCTGTTTGCAGGAGGTTTACAGGAGACAATTCAGGTGGTCCCTTTGGAAGGATTGTGAATTAGTTGCGCTGCTTCCATTATTAATAACCATGATGTCATACATCTGTGCGGTTCCTGATCGGCTGCAGAGCACTCTCCCCTATTATCCTGTTCACTCTGTGGACTAATCTGCCAAGCGGGGGATGGGATGGAAAGAGCGCAGACACTGCCACACACTGCCGCAGGCTCACCCAGGCCGCTTCACCCCCTCGAGCCCCTGCTTCCTTCGCTGCAGAGCAGGATCACGGGAGAACCTGCCTCCCCAGGCTGTTGGCGGGGTGAAGTGAGAACATGCACGTCAAGGCCCCGGGGTGTAGCAGGCACTTGGTAACTGTTGGTTCCTGTTTTACAGATGAGGAACTCAGAGCTAAGAGGGATCATGACATTTTGTCTGCTTCTGTGTCCCCAGTCTTCCCAGCCCAGGGCTCTGGGTCCATAGTGGGCTTTTAATAACTATTGGGTTGAGTTGAGTTGCTGTTGGTTAAATAGCTGGTAAATGGCAGACCTAGGACTCAAACACAGAACTTTGGGCTCCAAAGTCCTTTTCATAAACATCACGCTGTTTGGGAATAATTGTCACAGTTAATAAAGACAAACCTTCACATGCATTTATGGATGAGTTATTGTTGCTTGGTGGATAATCTTAGAATTGGAAGGTCTCAGGGGTTCTGAGGTGTGATATTCTTTGTAAACTAATAAACAGATTTCTTAAGAAACATTTTAGAACCTTCCAGAAGAGGGTGTAGATGTGAGAAAATGGTCCGAGAATTGAGAGCAGTGGTTTTTAACCAGGGGTGCCAGGTGCTGTCACCTGAGGGCTTTGAGCAGAAGAGCTCCAAGTTCCACCCCGATGGTCTGATGAGAGAGTCTGGGGACAGCATGTGGGCATGTGGAGAAGTGCCCTGTGCTAGATGTTCTGCCTAGGATGAGAAGCCCAGCCAGCAGGAGGCCCAGGAAGTCAGGCAGGCCTTCCATCTGCCTCCCGTTTCCATCTGTCCTTGGCTGTGGCTCCGACCCCCTTGTCCCGGACCTACAACGGCCACATGGTAGGAGCGTGAGTGATGGCGTCCCACAGACCGGAGTTTGCATCTCCTGCTTTCTATCACTGTGCCTTGGCCCATTTGCTTTGTCTCTCCTAAACCTCAGCTTCCTGATCTGTGATGTGAGAATGTTCACACTTACCTACAGAACGACAGATGTCTCATTAGATACCTGTGCCCGGGACTTAGTAAGTGAACAATAAACAATAACTAGTTTCAGTTGTTAGGATGAAAAATGAATGAGAATAAGAAAAATTGCAGTATTTATGAATCAATCAGCTGCTTCTAAATGGGGCAATACAATAGACCAATTTGCCCCAAACACCAGCCTTTTGGGAGGAAGGTACATTCCATGTCATAAACACCAGCCTTTGTGTGAAAGAATTACCAGCTCTGCATCTTCCTAAACCTCTTCATTGCATAACCCTTGCTCCCCATGGAGAACTGAGGGCTGAATGGGGACCGGGGCCAGCATCACTTCCCATGCCTTTGACAGAGTGATGGGCTCAGAGATGAGGATGTGAGTGAGCTTTGGAGATCAGTGTGAGTTCAGGCTCCTGAGGCCACTGTGTGGGGGAATTGGAGTGTAAACACTGGCTTGTGGGAGTCTCAGGAGGTTGTGCTTCTCACCTTACTCTGTCAGTTATTCGTTTATTCAGCAGTGGATTGGGTCCTTCCAGGGGCTCAGCTCTGGGCTAAGCACTAGGAGAAAGCCTGCATCCCCAAGAAGCTCAGCGTTGATCAAATCCGCCACCCGCAAGCCACGTGGACATGTGCAAGTTGCATTCCCTCTACAGGTCTCGGTTTCCTCATCTCTAGGATGGGATAATTCTGGTTACTTCACCAGAGGAATACTTTGTTGTTTTTAGGGACCCAGCCCAACTGGCTCTGGAGCACCGTCTAGGCTTTAGGCCTCTGATGGAGTGGTCGGGCAGAGAGAACAAGGGCTTCCTTGCCAGGAAGAACTTGACTCTGATGCTGGTCCTGCCCTTTCCTTACTGCATAATTTGCTGCATTTTTAAGTTCTCTGTGTTTCATTTTTCTTCACTTATAAAATGCAGTTATGACGCTTTCATTGCAGGGCACTGTGTTAGTTGAGACGATGATATAAAGTACCTGGCTCTGAACAAATGCAACCCCCATTTCCTTTCTATCTGGCTCCTAGCTCTGCTGCCTAGTGCGTTGCTGCTTCAGAGAGTCATCTCATCCCATCAGTGCCCAAGTTTAAATATCCAGGAATGGTCAGGTATAGGCAGACAATCAGATTAGAGCTCCAGGTAATAAGCACGTACGTGTCCCTTGGTGCAAGGTGGGCAAGGGGAGATGGTTCGAGCTCACAAAGAAATCAGGGCCAGGGTACGGAGCTGGGAGTCCTGGGTTCTGTTGCTGGACCTGCTACTAAGTACTGTGTGTCGTTTGCCAGTTCCCTCCCCTGTCCGAACCTCAGTGTCCTCAGCTGCAGGCTGGCCTGCGGGATCCCCTGGGTTTCTTCCTGCTCTGAGAAGTCCTTGGGCCTTTGATGTGCAAGTGCTGAGTGAATACAGTAAGGAAGTGAACTGGCTGGGTGTGGGGGTGTGGGGATTTTACCAGCTTTTTCTATCCTGGACTCTGTTGCAGTTGATTCTGTGAGGAGGCCAGCAGACAGACTCTGGACAAGGAAGAGACTGAGGTTTCTAATAGGCAGAGCCACTCATGGGAGAGGAGGCAGGCAAAGAAATGTTAATGACATTAAATTAAATTAAAAGAAAGGCATTACCCTATTTTTTTTCTTAAAGAAGACACAAAGGCTCTGAGCCACCTGCCTCCCAAATAGTTTTGCTCTTATTTGAATTCAACAGTATGTTTGGGTGTAAAGAGTTGTTTTCAGGTTGCTATGGTGGAGGCAAGAGATTATAGAGTAAAACCAAGCAAACAGTCATTCATTTAGCAGATACCTGTTGAGCCCTCACTATGTGTCAGGGGCTGCTCTAGGCACTGGGTACAGCAGTGACCAAAACAGACTAGTCGGGGCTCTCAGGGAGCTCATAAACTAGTGGAGGGAGTCCAATCATGAACCAAGGAACCTGGCAACAGGGAATGTGTCAGATGGGGTCAGTGCCAGGGAGAAGCGTCAAGCAGGGTGGGAAGTTAGAGAATGCCACGGGGAGGGAATCAGGGGCTCTTTTCTTTTCTTTTCTTTTCTTTTTTTTTTGAGATGTAGTCTCACTCTGTCACCCAGGCTGAACCTCAGAGGCACAATCTCTGCTCACTGCAACCTCTGCCTCATGGGTTCAAGCGATTCTCACCTCAGCCTCCTGAGTAGCTGGGATTACAGGCACGCGCCACCATGCCCAACTAATTTTTGTATTTTTAGTAGACACGGGATTTCTCCATGTTGGCCAGACTGGTCTCAAACTCCTGACCTCAAGTGATCTACCCGCCTCGGCCTCCCAAAGTGCTGGGATTACAGGCTTGGGCCACCGCACCCGGACTCAGAGGCTCTTTTCTGTAGGATGGTCAGAGAAGGTATCACTGATGTGGTGACCCTTGAGGGTAGCCATAAAGGAAGTGGAGAACTGAACAGACTAAGGAAAATTTCCTTTCTCTATGGGGCACATGGAGGTCTATGCAAACATCTCATTTGAAGCTGGAAGGGTCAGCTCAGCCAGACAGTTCAGAGCCTGGGCTGTCCTGCTTTAGAAACAGTGTCTCAGGTCTGCTTAATGATAATTGTTACAGTAACATTAATAATAAAAATAATAGTGAGCAGCATGGGATAGGGCTTTAAGCCTTCAAAATGCCTTTCCATGTAGACTGTCTCTTTCAGCTCTCTCACAAGCTAGAAGGTGGTTGAGAAATCTGAGAACTATAGATGTGGGGTGACAAGCCCAGGACTCTATCAGAAATGAGGGGCAGAGTGGACACTCAAACCCAGACTTGCTGCCCATTGGACACCGTGTTTCTCCCTGCAGGGCAGCTGGGACCCACCATAGTACCCAGCATACCCCCTTGCATGCAGTAGAGAATGGTATCTATTTCTTGAAAACAATAGTAAATACATAGACGAAGGAGGCATGACAACTAAATACCATGTCGTATACAGCAACGGATTCCGGAACAGAAAAAGGGCATTAGCGAAAAACTGGTGAAGTCGTTACTAGTGATGTACCAGTGTTAATTTCTTAGTTTTGACAAATATACCTTGTTATGTAAGATGTTAACATTAAAGGAAACTGGGTGGAAGCTATAAGGGGTCTCTGTTCTATCTTTGCAACTTTTCTGTCAATCTAAAACTATTCCAAAATGAACGTTTTATTTAAAAATAAATGAATGACTCCACATACATTTTCAGTAGCTGTCCTCCTCAGGGTTGCTTAGGAAAGCCATAAAGAGTCATTAAGTAATTAAATCTCTGCTACTGGTCACCCCAAGCATGCCATCCCGAGTTGTCTGTGTGAGAAGGAGCGAAATTATAAACCAGTGACTGGGCTGGGCGCAGTAGTCCATGCCTGTAATCCCAGCACTTTGGGAGGCCGAGGTGGGTAGATCACGAAGTCAGAAGTTCGAGACCAGCCTGGCCAATATGGTGAAACCCTGTCTCTACTAAAAATACAAAAATTAGTTGGGCATGGTGGTGCATGCCTGTAGTCCCAGCTACTCGGGAGGCTGAGGCAGGAGAATCACTTGAACCCAGGAGGCGGAGGTTACAGTGAGCTGAGATCTTGCCACTGCACTCCAGCCTGAGCAACAGAGTGAGACTCTGTCTCAAAAAGATAATAATTGTAATAAAAATAAATAAATAAACCAGTGCCTGTAACAACACTGGCACAGGAATTTTCTATTGGAGATGTCTCCCCCTAGGGACTGCCCCCAAGTGAATTTCATGTATACCATATAACTTATATTTTAACCTATGCCAAGTCTGCCCTTTATATTTGGTCAAAGTTCACCAACTCATCTTCACTTGATGCTGTAAGAGACAGATAGAAACCTAGTTTTGCTTGTAGAGCTATATCGTGTGACCATATGAATTAGAGTGACTAATAGCTGGGAAGGAGTAGGTGCCAGGAGAACAGAGTCAGAAGAGTCAGAGGGCTAGAAGGGCCTTTAAAGGTAATCTGGTTTTCTTTCGCAGTAGAAAACGTTTAGGCCTAGGGAGAGGTGTCTCATGGAGTGGAGGAAAGAAACCGGGGGCCAGGGGATTTTGAGGCTTAGTGCCTCACTCTCTGTTCACAAAACAAGTGAGCTGGCCTAGGTGAGTCTCTTAGGACCCCTGGGCTGAAAGCCACTGAGCAAGGGATTGATCCAGGCTCACCCTGCAACTGCTGAGCCACACGGCTTAGCCTGTCTGGGAGGCCTGGCCTCCTGATGGTTTCTTGCCTTGGCATGCGAATATTTGGTGTCACCCTGAAATCTAGGAAAGGCACAAGATGCCCAGGTGGGCAGGAAACCGTCATCATCATGGGTTGATTAGAACATATCTGTTTTTTAAAAGGGTAAGATATCTGGGCTCTTTATTTTAAGCAAGCTCTGATCTTTTGAAATAAAGAAGCCCAGCTTTTCCCATGGTATGTTTGTAGACCACAAGTGCCATGGGGTGTAAAGATGTGTTACGGGAAGAAAATGAAAGTCCAGTGGCCAAGTACATTTGGGAAAGTTTAAAGACCCTTATCCTGCAGGAATTCTGAGCCTTTATATGCAAAAGTGCATTCGCTATCTGCAAAATAGTATACGTGTGAAGGTATGTGTGAGTGTTGTGAATGTGAGTGTGTGTGTAGAGGTGGGTACTGTGTGCAGCTTTTTTAGATTACTTGATCAGAGAATATATATATATATATATATATATCACACATACACATTTAGACACATACAGAAATACTGGAGAAGAGTTCCACAGAAAAACATTTTGGGAAATGCTGAGGTTATCTGAGGTCAAAGCTAAAAAAATTAAAGTGAATAAACAGTGACTCAAAACTTATTTCTGCATGTTAGTTTCAGCATGTCAGTTTCTCACATTTTTTCCCACTTTGTTAATTTAATTTCTTTTTTCCTCAGAAGAAAAATGGCATGCAAATGATACTTCTCCCTTCCCTATGTGCGGTGCTCACGGGAGGCAGAAGTATTGTGTGTGCTCGTTGAGACGAGGGTAACCAAGCTCATGTGACAAATCAATGGTGGATTTGTAACCCAGAAACCCACATGTGACATTGGTGTTTAGGAGCTACAAAAGAACCTTATTTTAAAATGCCACTGAAGACCAAAACCCCTTTGTCAAGCATGGCTTTCACATGCGGAGTTGCCAGCGTTTGCATGTACACAGGTGTGTTTTGTTACCCCGCAGGGCAGGTTTCTTTACTGGTCAGTGTGCCTGGTCAGTGGAAGGGCCCAGTGAGGTGGGGACACCCTCTGATTTGATGACGATTTCTCACTAGGCTGACGATTTCTCACTAGGCTGATCTTCACCTGACTCCTGGTCCCATCCTTTCACTGCTCCACGTTGCTTATGAGGTGTCCTGTAGACTGCCTGGCCTGCTCTTTAAAACTCTCCCGGGCCCTGCCTCAGCCTCCACTTTCCCTGATCCTCAGCCTCATGAGTAAATCCTGCCTCATCCCAAATCCTGCTCCTCACTCCTCCAGGCACGTCCCCAAGCATGTCAGGGTTAGGGGCCAATTCCGTGCTGTGATTGCCTCTCAGCGGAAACTGGACTTCGGTTTCCTTACCTGGCATATGAGACTAATACTCTCTTAAAGGCTCTGAAAAAAAAGCAAAGGGTAAATAACAGAGAGTGAAATTTTAAGGGAGAATTTTCTTTCTCTGTGGATTAGATGCAAGCGATATGTGGGAAGCCTTCAGAAACAGCTAATTGGAGACAAAATGGTTGGCTTAGCTAGTCCTTCAGACTCTGGGGTGTTCTTATCTGACCTGTGTGACCTCAAACAAGTTACTTGACATCTCTGAGCCACTTTTTCCTTGGCTGTAAATATGGACTGCTATGACCATCTCTCAGGGCTTTGAGTCAATGCTGTGAAGTTTGACAGGAACCCAGAACACTGCCAGGTGCATAGAAAGCCACATATTCGTTATTATTTAAAGAATTATTAGTTAGAAAATTATTTATTATTCTATCAACTAACTAAAAACATAGCCAAGTTTTAAAAAATGTGCGTAAGATAAACAGGTAGTACACAGATATAAAAATGGCCCATAAATATGTGACTAATGCTCTAGACACTAAAAAAACAAAGGATTATAAATTAAAAATGAGATTATTATTGCCTAGAGGTGGCAAAATGTAAAAACAATAGAGAAGATCTAGTGCTGGCAAGGGCCAACGGGTCTTGAGAATCTAAATTGGTATCAATGAAAACTATAAATGCATATACAGTCATCCCTTGGTATCCATGGGGAATTGGTTCCAGGAACCCCTAAGGGTACCAAAATCCACAGCTACTCAAATCCTTTATATAAAATGGTATAGGCTGGGCCCTGTGGCTCACACCTGTAATCCCAGCACTTTGGGAGGCTGAGGTGGGTGGGTCACCTGAGGTCAGGAGTTCAAGACCAGCCTGGGTGAAACCCCGTCTCTACTAAAAAATAAAAAAAATAAAAAAATAATAATAATGTAGTGTTTGCACATGGCCTATACACATCCTCCTGTATACTTAAATCTTCTCTAGATTGCTTATGATCTAATACATTGCCTACATATCACTTCATTTATGTGGATCACATACTCCTTGGAACACAACAAATTCAAGTTTTGCTTTTTGGAACTTTGTGGATTTTTTTTTTTTTTTTTTTTTTTTTTTTTTGTTTGGGGTTTTGACATTTTAACCCAGGCTGGAGTGCAGTGGTGCTATCTTGGGTCACTGACACTTCCACCTCCCAGATTCAAACAATTCTTCTGCCTCAGCCTCCCAAGTAGCTGGGATTACAAGCATGCACCACGATGCCTGGCTAATTTCCTGTACTTTTAGTAGAGACAGGGCTTCACCATGTTGGTCTCAAACTCCTGAACTCAGGTGATCCACCCACCTCGGCCTCCCAAAGTGCTGTGATTACAGGTATGAGCTACTGTGCCCAGCGGAATTTTTGTTCCAAGTATTTTTGATCATTGATTGATTGAATCCATGGATGTGGAACCTGCACATAAGGAGTACTGACTGTACCTACTTTGGTCCAGCAATTCCCTGGCTATAGAAAATTATGTACTCAAAGATATATGTATACAAGAGTACTCCCTTGTAGCATTGTTTGTAGTAGAGAGAAATTGGAAGTGACCTCAGTGTCCAGCAGGAACAATGCTTAAAAAATTTATGGTGCATTTGTGCCAGAGAATACTTTGTGGCCATTTAAAAAAAAAGAAATGATCCTTCAGGTCCTAACATGGGAGGATATTCAGAATGTAGTCTTAACTGGAAAAAGGTTTCTGTGTAATATGTTTAGTACAATCTCATTTTTATAGAGAAAAAGTTAAACAGTTAAGTCTGTGTGTGCACATGTAGAAATGTTTCTGCACTCAGGGAAACAGCCTGGGAACATGCACAGTGAACTGAGTGGTGGTTTCATCTGGGGAATAGGCTTTGAGAAGATGAAGCAGGACTTGTCTTTTTTTTTTTTTTTTGAGATGGGGTCTAACTTTGTCACCCAGGCTGGAGTGCAGTGGCCCTATCTCAGCTCACTGAAACCTCTGCTTCCTGGTTGAAGCAATTCTCTGCCTCTGCCTCAGCCTCTTGAGTAGCTGGGATTACAGGTATGTGCCATCACACCTGGCTAATTTTTCTATTTTTAGTAGAGACGGGGTTTCACCATCTTGGCTAGGCTGGTCTTCAACTCCTGACCTCATGATCCGTCTGCCTTGACCTCCCAAAGTGCTGGGATTACAAGGTGTGAGCCACTGCACCCGGCCAACTGCTTCTTACTCTAAGTATCTTTATTTATAAAAAAATTAAACAAATAAAACAAAAAAGAAAGCCCAAGAAAAATCTTTACATTACAGGATTACTGTGACGATTACATGAGATCATAATACTTGACAAATATTTAACACAGTGCCTGACACTTAGCAAGTGCCCAGGAAATGCTTCTAGCCTCTTCTTCCTTCCTCAGAGTCTGTGCCTCCCCTGCCCCCACCATGCCCATCCCAGTGTTTTTCCCTGACTCTAAGATCAGTAAACACGCAATGGTGCTTCAGCAGTGTCAACACATGCCACTGCTGTGTCACCACCCACGTGTCTGCCCTTGTGTGGCCACCAGTCTAAAGGACCCACCCCCTCATTCCCTAGCAGTCTCTCGGGTCCCTCGTTCTTGACCCTCTTTTGAAGAGCTGCCATCCTTAACTGGGTGCTGCTCAGCCACACCTCTTGGCTCCCAGAAAGAGCCTCTAGCCACCTCGCAGTATAGGGCTGCCTGTGTCACCACCACATTCCAAGGGTGAATCTTAATGATTTGGGTCATTTCTGCTTGCTGGTTTGTTTCTTTTCCGTTTCCGTTCCCAGCCAGGCTTTCCCACCCCCGGGGATGTGGGCTTTCCTGACTCCCTTCCCCCATGAGCTTCCACCTGGCCCTGATGAATTCCATCATGCCTGCTTAAAATCATTTTACTTGCAATTTGCTAATTTAATTCTAGCCTTACAGAATTTTGGCAACCCTGCCAAATTGGGTGCCAGATGCAGATTTAATGAGCATATTTTCAGTTATTTCTTTCCTGTCTTCATGAAGATGCTGAAGAGAACAGGGTCTGGAACTCATCCCCAGGGGACTCCGTCTCTGGAGCATCCCTCCTGCATTTGACCCTGTGCCACTGGGCATGACCCTCCAGGCAGATCTCTCCTCATCTAACAGGAAGAGCTCTTTGGAGAAGGAAGCTGTGATTGCATCATCTCCTAGTCTTAGAAACCCCAACCTAATTCCCAGCATTTAGATTTCATAGGAAATGTATTTGGGGAAAATTACTTATTTCCTTGGGCCCATGTCTCCCAGCAGCCGTATGCAGCTCAACAGATGTTCAAGGATTCGTGTATTTAACAAACACATATTGAGCACCTTTTAGAGGGACTTCTTGCAGTGTGGCCTGTTGACTACCTGCAACAGAATTATGGTGGGGAATGAGGGGTTTGGGGAAATGCAGATTCCTGGGCCCTGCCCGGCAGCTGTAGAATCAGACAGTGGGAGAAGGCAGAGCCTGGGATTCTGCAGCCCGGAGGATTCTTACGCCTCCAGCATTTCCTCATGTGTTACCTCATTTCAACTCATACCAGCCCCTTATGGGAGACGGGAGACGTTTTTATCTCCCAGAGTAAGACTCAATGAAGTCAAGTGGGAGGCTCAGGCCACAAAGTGGTGAGCATCAGAACTGAGACTGTACTTGAGGCTTTTGAATCTAAATATACAGCTCTTCCAGCTTCCCATAGCAGTGGCTCAGGGCCCAGCTCTGCTACCCATGAGCCTAATATTACATGATCCAGAGCAGGTCTGTGCTTTCTCAAATGAGTCCACACAGGCTCTGCTGTGCAGACAAGGACGCAGAGGCTCCGAGCACCGGAGCTACTGAGCCATCAAGTATGCAGCACTGTCAAAGCCGGATCCAGGACCCATATCACAATGGACTCCAAATTATTTGCCAAGCAGTGCCAAGGGCTAAATGGAGCAAAAGATGGCCTTTCCATTGGGGAGTGGGTGGGAGAAACAAGTGGCGCTCACTAGCTTCGGTGTCAGAGGCCATGACTTTGGACAACTTCCACTTCCATGCCTCAGTCTTGTCATTGGTACAGGGATGGGCTTGGCCTACAGTCCATGACCTCCAAACTTTTAAATTCATGTAACCCCAACCCCATATCCTCCCAACTTTTTAAAAACCCAAATAAAATCTTAGGCCAAATCCCAATATATACAAAGAGATAAAAATTGGAGACAACTTGAGCTGCTCAGGGCTTTCTAGGAGGCAAATTGGACATATTTCATCTAGCATTTGCCGTTGATCATCTCTGTGTCTCCTCCCCTGGCCCCCCACGTGGGGCATGGTTGCTGCCGCCTCAGGCTTTGGAGTCTGGCACACAGAGGTCCAGTCTGGGCCCTGCCACCTTCTGGCCTTGTGACCTTGGGCAAGTTGTGTTCCTTCTCAGAGTCTCAGTTGCTTCTCTATAAGATGGGGTGATGATGATTGCCTGGAGGTGAGGGATGAAATGCACCAATGCATGCTCGTTTAATACTTTGCTCAGTGCCCAGTGTGTAAGAGGTACATCAACTCCATTTTCCTTTGACAGAATAGGATGAAAGACATGAGAAATTAAACAGTCATGGAGGACATTTCCCAGGGCCATAGAGACACGATGCCATATGAGTGAGTGGCATGGATGGTGAGGCCGGGCATTTGTTGGTCTATATATTTCAGCAAACTTTTCAGCCCCTGCAGTGGGTGAGATCTTGTTCTAAGGAAAAAACCTGTAGAAAGAGGGGCCTTTTGGAGAAGGTGGGGTTGGAGCCCAGCTTTCCAGATGGGGCTCCTGGAGCAGGAAGGCAGAGCAGGCTGACAGGGCTCACCAGGAGCAAGGACTGGGCCGGGGGCTGGCGGGGCTTGTGAGAGTGGGTCCCAGGCCCACCAGGCAGGGCCCTACCAAGCAGGGCCTCCCGGAGGCCCAAGGAAGGGGCAAGATCAGAACATCCCATGGGCTTCTGGCCCAGGAGACCAGGAGGGCTCAGCAGATCCCAACGTTTGGGGGCAAGAGTTCCAAGAAGGAGCGATTGGGACTTTGTAGGAACTCATGGCTCAGAGGCAGTGAGGCTGAGGAGAGAAGGAGACTCCAAGCTCACCACAGTGGTGAGGAAATGAGGTGACCAGGCCTGGCTCCACAGTCAGATCCTTGGGTTCCGCCACCTGGAGCCAGGCTGCAGGAGGAGTGTTCCCCAAGGCCTCAGTGTGCCCTGGAAGGGCCTCCAACTTAGAACCCACTGGAACCTCCTGTACTGTGACGGGGAGTATGGAGAAAGAGAGAGCAAAGTACCAAGGAAGGGGAGGTTTTCCATGTCAGCAGGTTATTTCTGGCCCTGCTCCTGCTCCTGCAGTCACTGTGGAAACTGGCTATGCCTGGTTCAGTGTGGAAACATGACAAGGTTTTCAAGGGTGATGTGTGCTAAGCAGGCAGCCAGGAGGCTGAGTGTGTGTCTGCCTGCCTCCCTCTCCTGCCCACACCACCCACCCCGTCTCTCTCATCCTGGGCCACCTTCCTCCTGAAACCCCATTTGGAGGAGATGTGTCTCATGTAGTGTGAACAGCAGAATAACGCCCCCATCAAAGATGTGTGCATCCTCATTCCCGAGGCCCATGAGTATGGTGGGTTCCAGGGCAAGGGGGGATGAAAGTAGCAGATGGAATTAAGGTTGCAAATTAGCTGGCTTTAGAATAGGGTGATTGTCCTGGATTACCCATGAGGTCCTGGTGGAATCCCAAGGGCCTTTAAGTGTGGTAGTCAGAGGCAGAAGAGTCAGTGCCAGGGGGATGCAGTGTGAGAAAGACTTGACTTAGCCGTTGATACCTTTGAGGCAGCCACGAGCCAAAGAAGGAGGGCAGCTTCTAAAAGCTGGGAAAGGAGGAAACAGATTCTTCCCTGGAGCCTCCAGAAAGCAATGCAGCCCTGTCAACACCTGGATTTCAGCCCAGTGAGACCCATTTTGGATGTCTGACCTGCAAGGCTCTCAGATAATAAGTCTGTATTGTTTTAAGCCGTTAAGTTTGGCTTAAATTGGTGATAATTTATTACAGCAGCCTTACAGAACTGATGCATGCAGTACAACAGGGAGGCTGAGGCCGAGATGGGGAGAGGCCCTGGGAGCGCCCTGGAAGCGCCCTGGAAGCAGAGGGCGCTGTAGTCATGCTCTTCTGCTTTGTCTCCGTCAGAGCTTTGCCTCATGCCTCACTCTCACGGGTCCCCACTGGCCAGACCGCTCTGTAGGTAAGAAAGCGGCCATAGACCCCTGAATGTGGTCTCCTGCAGGCACACTGTGCAGACGTCATCTCTTCTGCCAGGAAAGCCACTCCTCCTCCTCCATAAGCCCTCCTGTTCTTTGAGGCTCCCATCCCGTCTTCCCCAAGAAATGTCTGCTTCCTCTGCCATTTTGTATATGCCACTGCCGGCTGAAACTCGTTGTGCCCTGCACTCGTGAGAGCCAGGCTGTGCCCGAATGCTGAAGGGTGTGGACCTGACCTGAACACAGGGTGCCTGGGGTCTGCCCCTGGCTCTGGCACTGGGTAACTTGGATCTTGAGCCACCCTTCCCTCCTTCCTTCTCCGTAGGCTGGAGGTAAACAAGGCTGATGAAGAAGCCCTTTGAGGACACGGCTGTCCTGGGGAAGCATCACTGTCTGAGTTATTTTTCTCTCCCAGAGATACAGTCCAGGAGTAACAACTCCTTTCCCACCCTTGGCGTCCCCTCCATGCTGCCTGGAAGTCCCTCTTTCCTTACTTCACTGAGCATCTCCCATAAGCCCAGGTCTGGACAAAACCAGGAAAATGTGGAAAACCAGGGTCAGGTCATGATGGGTGAGGTAAGCAAGGTGCCCAGGGTGCAAAATTTCAGGAGGTGCTTTTCCTTGGAGTCATGCTTACATGGCATGGAGAGTTAGCCCCACACTATATTATAGATGAGGAAACAGAGCTAGAAAGAGGAGATGCCTTGCTCAGGGGCACACGGGGAGCTATTGGTAGAGCCAGGACCACAACTGAGGTCTGTCACCTTCAGTTGCAGGGCAGGTTCACTCTCCTTCAAATTGAATGCATGAATGAATGGTTGGGTGGGTTTGTTAGCCCAGCATGTATTAATTGAGTACCTATTCTCTGTTAACACTATGCTAGAGGCTGGGCCATAGCTCAAGAAAAAGACAAACAGAGCCTGGTGCCCCCCTGAGAATTTATATTCTGTGAAGACAGGATAAGTAATTATGCAATTAGTTATTTAATTACAGTGGTGAGACATGCTATGCAGGGCATAGCCAGAAGCCATACGTTGTGAATGGTTGTCCAGGCTGTGCACTGCACAAGTGCCTGTGGAGGACCTCCTGTGGAGACTCCGTTAAGGAGTTTCCAGTAAAATATGAAAGACAGGGTCAGTCTGTTCTTACCGTAACAGTACAAGACCATGAACAATAAGTGGGAGAGCCAGGTTGGAAGAAAGGCCCAGAATTGCAACCTTACTTCCTTCTCTTCTCGGGCCCTGGGGACTCATCTTCTCTCCCTCTCTGTTTGGCAGTCAGATCACATGCAGTCAGCCCTCCCTTGGGAGTCTCAGAGGAGGAGCCCTGCAGCCAGCAGGGCCTGGGAGACCAAGAGGAGCGAGGCATTGCCCTGTCTTGTGTGGCAGAGCTTCTGCTGCCCTTGGATTCGGTTCAAGGGCTTGGAGGCCTGGGATAGCAGCAGGGGCTGGAGTCTTCAAAACCAAGGCTTCTCTGCCTGGATGAAGTGTGGTTTGCAGTATTGCCTGTTCTCTGGAATGTTGGGCCTGGACAGAGCTTCCCACCCAGGCATCCCACCCAGGCAGCTGGTGGGTGAATTAGGCATCCCAGCAGCTCACTGTGAGGCTTTGGGTACCCATACCAGGGTGTTTCTGCATGCATGAAGAAAGCTCGTGGAAAAATACAGGGCGATGTGTGCTATTGTTTCATTAAAGTATCTTGCCTGACTGTTGGGCGAGGCCAGCTCCTAGGCCAGCCACCTGGGCCAGCTGTGGTATAATATCCTGGGAGCCAGTTCCACTTCTCTCTCACACTCACTGGGGGACTTTGGATAAGCCTCCACCTGCCTGAGCCTCGCTCTGCAAAATGAGAATGATAAAGGCCTAGTTTACCCGATTATTAATATCAAAAAAAGAACAGATATGCAAGTGTGCTTTAAATCCCTGGGTTATATGGGCATGAAGATTGCCACCAAATGGACATTCCATCAGTAATCAAGACGGGGTCTGACTTATATTCCCAGAGTTAGAGGCCATCCTGGCTTTAAGGAGCAGCAGAGAAAGACACATAGTTCTCTCAGTTGCCTTTAATTAGAAAGAATTATTCTGGCTAGTAAAGAAATCAACCTCTTGACAGGCAGTTAGAACAGAAGGGGTCCTTAGGGACAGACTTGTTCAGATCTCAGGAGGGGAAGCTGAGGCCTAGAGGAGAATGTGATTTGTTCTTGGTCACGAGGCCCATTAATGGCAAGGCTGTGGTCAGATCCCAGGTCCTGTTTACCCACCTCCTCACCACACGTACTGTCCCATAGTTCCACAAGTTTAGCTACTTCAGGCACAATAGGTAGCCACAGCCTGGCAGGGAAACAGGGAGGTGACCCTGTGAGGAATAAAAGGATAGGGAGGTTCGCCAGGGATGGCTCAGGCTTACAATCCCAGCACTCTGGGAGGCCAAGGTGGGTGGATCACTTGAGCTCAGGAGTTTGAGACCAGCCTGGGCAACATAGTGAGACCCCATCTCTACAAAAATAAAAAATAGCCGGGTGTGGTGGTACATACCTATAGTCTGAGCTCTGGAGACAGATGGGAGAATGGCTTGAGCCCAGGAAGCAGAGGTTGCAGTAAGCCAAGTTGGTGCTACTGTACTCCAGCCTGGGCAACAGAGCCAGACTCTGTCTCAAAAAAAAAAAAAAAAAAAAAAAGAGGATAGGAAGGTGGGCACAATCTGGGTAGGGGGGTGAGTGGGGTGGGCAGAGGGAAAGGCAGCAACATGGAAGGTCTTGGTACAGAGCAACCAGAGGTGAAACACCCTTCAGGTTCCTTCCCCTCCTTCTGGAACCACCCCAAAGCCTCTGTCCTTCTCCAGGTTCCTGGGCCACGTAGCTAACACCAGGGCAAGCATCTGCCCTGCTGATGTCAGGCCATCTGGGGTTCTGGAAGCTGCAGCATGGAGAGAGGGCTGTCAAGTGCCCTGGGACATCCTTTGGTCCAGGGAACTGTGTATCTGTCAGTTTAGTAACTTCACCTGTTGCTTGGTCCCAAAAGTGAAGTTCTGAATGCGGTGGTGTCAGGGCCACACTGGAAGGCAGGGCAGGGGCGGTGTGTTTATTCGCTGTTGTTCATTCACTCGTCTGTTCAGCACGCTTTCACTGCCGGCTGACTGCATGCCAAGCACGGTGCCAAGCACTGGAGGTACAGACAGTACATGTTCTTGCCCTGAAGGCACTCGCTGTCTGCGAGGAAGACCCATGTGCCGGAGAATAAATATCACTGGACTGTGTGATTGGTGTTACCACAAAGCTCAGGATGAGGGTTCGAAGCGTTAGAGAAGAGATAACTTTCAGCACTTTTCTAGGGAATCTGGTTTTCTGATGGCAGTCAGTCACTTCCATCAGAAGTGGCAAAGGAGCATCATGACCTAATCAGAGCTGTGATGCGGAAATACCGCCTGAGGCAGCGTGTAGGTAAGACCCAGAAAATGATGGGAGTCACGTGGGGAGACCAGGGAGGAGGCAAGGATGCTGAAGCCTCAGCCTAGACCATGGCGGTATGGTGGAGAGGGGCTTATGGGGGTGGGGCCTTAGGGAGCTGACTCACTGAGAGCCTAGTGACACATGGAAGTTAGGGACTGAGGAAGAGGGAGAAGTCAATGGTGGTTCCTGGACTTCTACACATGCCTCAGATGCAAGGCCCCTTGCTGAGACTCAGAGTCTGCATAGCTGTGAGCCCCTAGGGGTCCTGACCCCTGGCTGACACCCCAGTCTGCCAGATCCCTCAAGAAGAACCAGAAGGATCATGTGGACACTAAATGGGCTACAGATTGATCTTCATCAACACACCCCCAAATAGCTTTCCCTGAATAAAAATTGAGAGAACTCAGTATTGATTCACTGTCACCAGTTATGTTCAAGGCTCTGTGAGTGACACAGATGTATCACACACATCCCAGTCCTGTTCTCAGAGGTCAGATGGTTTGTCTGTGATGCTGGTGCGCATTTGTATATATTATACTGCACCCATACGAGGTAGAGAAGGTAAACACCCCGACAAGGAGATCAAATCCTTAAATGAAAGATCATTTCTGGCCAGATAGAGTAGGGTCATGGAGGGTTTTGTGGAGGAGGTGGCCTACAAGATGGGCTTACCCAGACTGGTGTGGGTTGGATTTGGCCATGTTAAAATGGAGAAAAATATTCCAGACAGAGACAGCTGCAAAGAGGCAGGAAGGTGGAGCATGGCAGTTGGCAAGAGCAGGGCTTTGCAGGGGAGTGTTGATCTGAGGCAGCCTGGCATATTTCTAAGGTGTAGACTTTATTCTCTATGGGGAAACCACTGAAGGATTTGGGATTTGGAGTGGGGAGTGGCATGGTAAGAGGTGGCTATCGGGACAGTCTGTCTGGGTCTGCGGATAGGTGAGCTGGGCAGGACAGGGCAGACACTGAAGCATATTGGTTCACACAAGAGAGGATGGTCAGTGGGGCCTGGGGCCAGGTTGGGGGCGGGAAATCCTTGTCCATTTACTGATGAAGATTGATGCTTTGGGCCAGGCACTTTTCTAAGCACTGTATGTGGATTACCTGATTGGGTCCTTCCCAAAGTCCAGCCAGGTGGGTGCTACTATTATTCCCACTTTACAGATGATAGTTCATGAAGGCCCAGAGATGTTAGTTCAATAACTCGGAGCATAGCTAGGAAGTGGAGGAGGTGGGATTCAAACTAGTAGCCTGTGCTCTTAAATGGTCTTAAATCTCACCCTAAAAATGGCATCCCAGAGGGACTGAGCACACTTAAGAGTGGCCCTGCCAAGGTTAGGGGTGGCTTTGAGGATTGACCCAGGGCTGCGTGTCCTCTCGCTGTAGCAACTGGCTCCCTTCACCCCTGTAAGCAGTGCTGGGCCCCACAGGCCCTGCTCTGGTTCACCGACTCGAAACTAAAGCCCACATATAGGTGGTGACAATGTAAATAACTGATGCAATGGAAACTTTCTATGGAAAAAGGTACCCACTCAAACAGCCACAAAGTCCAAAAAAAGGAAGAACACCACAGCAGGCCAAGTGATCTCCGTAGCACACAATTACCTCTGGCACAGCCTTTCTGTCTGGCTGAATCTCTGAACTGGTGGACGTGGGGATGGGGATGGGATGGGAGACAGGGTAGCACTGGGCAGGTGTGAGGCAGGTTGAGATCTAGATCTGAAGCCTGGATGGGTCCCCAGAGGACCCTGGGTCACCAGGCTTCCCTTCTTAGCTAAGGAGGCAATTTTGTCGTGTGGGCAGAAAGCAATTCTGCCTCCCAAAACACACGCCTGTTGTCGCCGTCTTCCCAGTAGGCATGAATTACTCCCTCCCCCCACCCACTGTGGGCCGGTGGTGGAGGTTCTGCAGTCCCCGGGGTCTCCCGAGGCCTTCGCCTGCTTTGCTGTGAATAAGGTGCAGCAATCTCATTATGGGATCTGGTATCTTCTTATTTTAGAAGACGAAATAATTGTAAACATAAGTAAAGCTAAAAGATCAGAAGTATCCAGAAGAGGAAGAAGGAGAAGGTGGATTTTTCTGGGAAGCTGACTCTATCATTTTGTTCTCACCCTGGCCCACGGGGTGCACTCTTGCTCTGGTTTTAGAGGTGAGCAAACTGAGACTCACGGGTATTCAAGGACTCGAAGAAGGCCACACAGTGTCTAAGACCAGTAGTGTCCAGTTTTATTTAATGGAAGAGCCTTGGGCTCTCCTGCCATGCAAGGCTGTCCACATCTCTCTGTTTTCAAAGCCTCAGTTTCCTCGGTTGTCAGATGGTGATGATGGAGCCCGACCATAGCATTAGTATGATGGTGGAAAAAATAGAGGGACAGCCTTGGCACGTGGAAGACACTACAAATGTTGGGTTCTTCCTCTACCCCTGGCTTCTGTCTTTACAAGCCGGGGAGATGTTAGAAGCCTTCTTGCAGGGAAGGAGCTCAGGTTTGGAGATCCCTGGGAGAAAGGGCCAGAACCACTGATTTTCTTATCTATCTTCCTTATGAGATCTGTCATAACCTGAGATATGGGCAAGGTCTTCTTCACCTTTGCACCCTGGGGTCTAGCCCAGTGATAGGGAGTGTCTTATCCAAGGTCACTTAGCTCGATGCAGCTGGACCTCTAATGGGGGACTGTCTCATGGGCTTTTTCTTATATCCACAGAGGGAAGATGGTGTCTTCTCTGCTCCCCTGTGGCCAGTGCCTAGTTCCAGGAGGCTTTCTGTGAGAAAGGGCTGCCATGAGGTGTGGCCCAAGATAGCAGGAAGCCACCTCACTGCTCCTCCCTCCCCTACCTTCCCCTCCCACAACAGCTGTCAGAATCTTCATCTCGAAGTGCAGCTCCTCTGGTCTCCTCTGCTGCCACTCCATTATTCTCCTGGACTCCTGGGGCTGGGTGCCCCCCATACATCCGCAAGATCTCCCTTCCCTGTCCTGCAGTGCCTGAAAACCATGAACCTTTCTTCTGCCAAATCCCAGTGTAGAGTTTATGGGACAGTATATTCCTGCCTGCCACTAAATGGAATCTGTTATCTTGCACTTGAAGTTCCTCTTTTTCTCTCCTTCATACAATGGAAAGTATCATCATTCTCTATTTTTACAAGCCCTGCCTTTCCTGGAAAACATTTTTGGGTATCCTCAAAGCAGGTCTTGTCGCTATCAGTGACTGGGCTCTATTGCCCATCTCTCTGCCCACTCTCCTTGCTGGGGACGCCTCACTCATCCGTGAGTCAGCTACCATGTGAGGGAGAAGCCTCTTGTCTGGAGAACACAATGGGACACCCACCGGGAAGGTTCCCAAGGCAGCCTCCAGGCTGTCCGCTGCATGTAACAGCATTCTCAGACCGGAGTGCACTCAGCTGAAACAAAGGTGAGCCCCCCCAGGAAAGTGAGAACCGGAAGGCTGACCACAGAGAGAAAGGCAAGTCATGGAGCCAAACCCAAACCCCAAAACAGAAGCCAGAAGGAGGAGAGATTGACAGAGGGAGGGAGACCTGGAAGGTGCTCCACCGTAACTGAAGAAGGGCATGGGCATTTACTGAGTGCCTTTTGTATACTGGGTTCATACTAATTTCACACACACTTTGCCGCATCTGATCCACATGACAAACCCAGGGAGGGTGATAGTCTTCACTTCTGACTCATGAGGAAAGTGAGGGTCAGAGAAGGTAAGTAATTCTGCTGAGGTTACACAGTTATTAATGGATGAAACCAGGGTCTGAACCCATGTCTTTCTGATGATGTTAAGGCCAACTCGCTGTGCTATCCCATGCTACTTCTGTGGTATTGGGTAAATGAGGCATGCCAGCAATTCTCCCTGTTCCCTTCCCACCCACCCCATTGCCAGTATCCCAGCATGAGCCACCAGAATTATTCCATATGACTCTGCCATATGTGACCCATGTCTCCGATTTTCATGTTTTCTTATTGATACAGACCACAGTAACAAATAAAACTGAAAATAGAAAGATTCATCCCACAATTCCTTGCCCCGAGCAGATCAAATTCAGCTTTCCACATGCCAGCCCCTTCTGCAGATGTTCCATTCCGAGTGGAGGGAAAGGCTGCATGTCTGGAGGGCAGCAGGGGCCTCGGGGCCAGCTTCCTTCTCCACTTCCTTTAGGATCAGGGTGTGAGGCCCAGTGCCAGAGTCCAAAGCCCCGCTCTCTCCATGTCAGCCCTTGGAAAGCAGCTGTTATGACCCAGTGACGCTGGGCCATGCCAGGCATCCAGGATTTTTCTTTAACCCTTTGTCAGCTGCAGTGATGCCAACCGCCCGCGTGCCCAGACTGGATGCGGCTCCTGCTAGCTGCCAGCAAAGGCCTTGCTTTGATGCTTTGGTGGGGAGCAGAGAGCAAGGGCCCTCTCTCCTCATGATTTTGGGTGGGGCCTGCAGAGGAGCTGGCCCTGGTCCTTCCTGTCCTGGGTGGGTGCCACCTTGCAGATGGGCCCCTCTGCCCCCTCCCTGTTCAACTGTTTTCTAAAAAGAAGATACTTTTATATCAGTTTCTCAATTTTTATTGTGGTAAAATACAAATAACATATAATTTGCCATCTTAATCATTTTAAATGTGCAGTTTAGTGTTATTAAATACATTCATGAAGTTGTGTACCCATCACCGCCATCCGTCTTTCTTTTCTTTTCTTCTTTTCTTTTCACACTCTCTCTCTTCCTCCCTCCCTCTCCCCTCTTTCTTTCTTTCTCTCTCTTTCTTTCTTTTCTTTCTGTCTGTCTCTTTCTTTCTTTGCATCAACTTAAGGAGTATAAATGCAGTTTTGTTACAGGAATATATTACATAGTGGTGAAGTGTGGGCTTTACTACACTGTCACCCAAATACTGCATATTGTTCCCAGTAAGTGATTTCTCATCCCTTACCCTATTCCCACCCTCCCAACTTCAGAGCCTCCAGTGTGTATTATTCCACCCTCTGTGTCCATGTGTACCCATTATTTAGCTTCCACTTATAAGTGAGAATATGCAGTATTTGATTTTCTGTTTCTTAGTTGTTTCACTTAAGATATTGGCCTCTTAACTGTTTTCATGTTGCGAAACTGAAGTTCTGTGCTTATTAAACACTGACGCCCCCCACACCATTCTGCTCTGCCCCAGCTCCAGACAACTCCTGTTCTACTTTCTGTTTCTATACTTTTATATCATTTTCAAATTACAAAAGTGATACACACTTACTGTTTTAAAAAAAGAACAGTGTGGAAATGTAGAAACGAGAATGCATGTTTCGAGCCCCACCCACTCTGCAACCCTACCCCTAGGACAGGTGTGCATCCTCAGGCCTTTTCTAGCAGTCACAGCTACTCAGATAGCTGTGCGTCTGTGATTTTGCTTTTCACCATCCCATTGAGAGGAAGTGTATGTCACAACTGAGAGTGCAGGCTCCAGAGTCTAAGACATCAAGGTTCACCATTTGATCAGGCCTTAGCCTCTCTAGGTCTCAGATGGAAAATGGGGGCAGAAGTGGTACCTTCCATCTGGCAGACTGTTGGTGGGGCAGGGAGACCACCCGTGAGAAGCACTGAAGCTTGTATGTCACTTAGACAAAGCTTGACAGACAAAGTCGCAATAAATCTCTATTATTGGTAGGAGTATATGTTTATCTTTAAGAAAAGTTATGTTCCCATGACTATTCCATTGTGTCTATTTATCATCATTTACTTATTAAACCAATTTCCTGCTGATGGTCATTAAGGCTGCATCTACCGTCACTGTCAAAAAATAGTGCTACAGTGATCATCCATATGTGTGTATGTTTGTGTATAATGATGTATGTGCACACTTGAAAAGCTGCTGAGTCGACATACATTTTGGTAGACATGGTTAAAAGATTCTCCTCATCTATACCCTACCAGCACTGTTTGAGAAGTATGTGATGACCACTCCTCTCTCCACCACTTGATGGTAGCAATCACCTTCCTCTTTGCTAACCAAATGGGAAAAGGTCATACTGATTTTTTTTTTTAAAGATGGAGTTTCACTCTTGTTGCTTTGGCTGGAGTGCAGTGGCACAATCTCGGCTCACTGCAACCTCCACCTCCCGGGTTTAAGCGATTCTCCTGCCTCAGCCTCCCAAGTAGCTGGGATTACAGGTATGTGCCACCATGCTCAGCTAATTTTTGTATTTTTAGAAGAGATGAGGTTTCACCATGTTGGTCAGGCTAGTCTCGAACTTCTGACCTCAAGTGATCCACATTTTTAACACACATTCTTTATCAATGAGGCCAGCATTTTGCATATCTTTATTAGAAATTTTTATTTCTTAAGCAATGATCTGTTCATTTTCTTTCCCCATTTTATTGGCTATATGTCTTGACTGTTTTGTGGGTGCTTATTACCTATCATGGATACTGACACTTTTTCACATATGTTGCAAATATTTTTATCCAATCTGTCATTTGCTTTTTAACTCTTGATTAACTGGGGTTTTTGTTTGTTTGTTATATGTAGTGCTTAATATTTTTATGTAGTTAGATCTAGTAATCTTTTCCATTAAGAGCACGGAGGTCCAATATGGGCTTTGAAAGTTATTTTCCAACACTAAATTATAGAAATATTTTAATATTTCTGGTATTTTCATGAATTTGCTTTTATAGGATGTTTATATCTCTAAGCCATATAAATTTCTGTATGTCTATGCTATTTCTGTATGTTAATGCTATAAATTTCTGTATGTCTATGTCTATGTAAATAGGATACATGCCTATGTTTAAATAGGCATGTATCCTATTTAAAATAGCATTCTCCACCCTTCCTCATTCTGTACCCCATTTTGCTGCTTAATTTTCATTATGACATCTGCCACTATTTACCATGCCATTTGTTTTACCTGCTGGTTTGCTTGTTACTCATCCCCCCCACCAGACTCTCAGCTCCATAAGGGCACCGACCTTTTCTGTTTTGTCCACTGCTGAATTCTTAGTGCCCAGAACAGTGCCTGACACATAGTAGATTCTTAGTAAATATTTGTTGAGTGAATAAATAGCCAGTTGTCCTAGTGCTTTTGTTTAAATAATCCATTCTTTCTCTGCTAATTTGGAATTCCATCTTTGACAGCCTTTCCTTCCATAGGTTATTCTGTAATTATTAGAGTCTATGTAGCTTTTCTCCCTCTTCATCAGTTTTACAATTTGTAATTTTCTAGAAAATCATCTACTTGTAAATTCATTGACAAAGTTACGTATCAAATTCTCTTAAATTTTTCAAAATGTTCATGTATATGTTTGCATCACCTTTCTTAATGCTTATTTGTGACTCTGCCATTACTGGTAGTCAGATTTGCCAGTGATTTGTCCATTTTCTTGGTCTTCTCAGAAAGCTTAGTTTGCAATTTGTGGTTGCTGTCATTTTCTCATTTGTTTATTTTATTTTCAACTGTATTCATTTCTTCTAGATTACTTTGGTTTATTTCATTTTTTTTTTTTTTAGCTTCTTGGGTTATGTGCCTAACTCATTTAGTTTCAACCTTTCTTAATTTATTGTGAAAACATTTATGCTTTGTATTTTTCTCTAGATGCAGCTTTGATTGCACTACACAGATTTTGAATAGTAGAGCTCTCAATATTGTACACTTATGATTATCCTATGATAGCTTTGCTGTCCTCTGATTCAAGAGTTTTTTAGAAAAGCATTTTTAAATTGTCATGTGCGTCATTTGTTTATGTATTTTTTGCTGTTTGTTAATGTCTAATTTTATTTCATCAAAAACTGAGGCTGTGGCCTGTACAGTTTGTGCATTCTGGAATTTGAGATTTTCTTGCAATCTAGTACAAGGACATTCAAGAAAAAGTGTTTTCTCTATTTCTTGAATATATATGAAGTTAAACTTACTAACTACATCTTCAAACCCTTTGTATTCTTCTTTGGAGGTGACTTATACCATCAAATTTCAAATAATAATACTCAAGACATTTCCTGTTCTTTCTTTACCTCCTCCTTGTGGTTCCAAGAATGTCTTATTTTATACATTTTGTGGTTCTATGTTTATGATGAGAATAAAAGTTTACGATTTTTTTTTTTTTTTGAGTCGGAGTCTCCCTCTGTTGCCCAGGCTGGAGTGCAGTGGCACCATCTCGGCTCACTGCCACCTCCGCCTCCTGGGTTCAGGCCATTCTCCTGCCTCAGTCTCTTGAGTAGCTGGGACTACAGGTGCGTGCCGCCACGCCTGTTTAATTTTTTGTATTTTTAGTAGAGATGGGGTTTCACCGTGTTAGCCAGGATGGTCTCTACCTCCTGACCTCGTGATCTACCCGACTTGGCCTCCCAAAGTGCTGGGATGACAGGTGTGAGCCACCACGCCCAGCCAAAGGTTCATGCTTTCTGTATCTTCTTGAATAAATAGTCTTTAGCAATATAAAAAGCCCACTTTAGTGTGTTTAATTAACATTTTGCATTTTGTCTGATATTAATATTGACTTTCTAACATTATGTTTGTTACTATTTGCCTTTTTTCCATTTATTTGATTTCAATATTTTTTGTCAATTTGTTTTAAGTATGTTATTTCCAGACAGTATATGGGTGGATTTTCTTTTTCCTTTTATCCAGCCTGGTCTCTTTAATTTAAAGTAATTCAATTTATTCACATGATTGTATCTTTTGTCATCTTATTTTATGTCTTTTGTTTGTTATACTTTTTCTTTCCTGTTTAATTTTTCCTTTCCCAACTCTTGGCTAAATTAATAGAATTTTCTTTGTTTCTCCCTTCCCCTCTCTCCACACAGCGGTTTAAAAGGGCATCTTACTTTTCTTCTAGAAATGGTCAGTTTTTACACAAATTTCTCTATTCGTGTCAAGAATTAAATGGTGTCTAATTCCCAGCAAGATAGAATCATGATTATCAACATTCGTTGAGACTTGACTTCACATTGTTCTGCTTTTATTATTTCTCCCTGCTTCGTCTATATCCTGTCTTGTCCTTTTTTGAATTACTTACTCTGGTACAATTCTTATTTCCTTGGAGTAATTCCTTGAGTAGTTTTTTTTTTTAAGAAAAGATGCGTGGGTGGTGGGTGGCACACTATTTTAGTACTTCTCTCTGGCTTTGACACTTGGCTGAGTAACGGAGGTAAGGGTTTTAACCCTTTTTCCTCCAAGCTAGGAGGTCTTTGCCCTGTTGTAAATCATGCAGATATCAGGTTGAATGTCAATCTGATTCCCAGCATTTTTGTAGAGACTGTCAAATCCCAGCTCCCCAGATATCATCAACACAACTTGTTGGTAAGGCAAAGCTGAGTTTATTATTCACTTGCTCGAGGGAGGCCAGCGATTTCAGGGGGCTTTGGCATGGCTGGGAGGAGGGAGGCAAGGTTGGGTTTTCTGAAGACTGGAAGTTTCCTTTAAGGTGGGTGTGTCAGTGTGAGGGCTTGGTTAGGGCTGTATAAGGAACTCAGTGGTCTGGGACTGGTGGAAGCCATGAGGTGAGGAGTTTTGAGCCCAGGCAAGGGATTCAAAGAATCCTAGGGCACCAGCTGTCGATTGTAGAGCAGATGGGTCCTTCAGGAGGTTTCTGTGATGAACAGTCAAGCCATTTGCCAGAGATAGAGGCTCCTGGGATACTAAAGTCATGCAGTTAAAGCCAGAAAGGTATGTGGGGAGGTACTTTCTGCTCCCAGTACCTCCCTGCCCAGCTCCCACTTCTGTCTCTTTGGAAACTCAGAGGATCCACTATTTTTGGGGGTGTTTCAGGACCCTCCTCCAGCCCGCCCTGCCATGGAGGAGCTCTGAGCAAGTCCTGGGGTGCCTGGCAGGTAGGCCCTCCCTGCCCGGCTGGGTGAGGCCAGCTTCGCTCTGATTAGATTTCCTGTCACTCCCACTCGTCTGTTTTCCCTTGGACTTTCTGGCTAGCTGGTGCTCCTGCGGATCTGTTCTTATTTGAACATTTCTCCTTTTATTTCAGGGGCATTGCAGGGAGGAGAGGGAGATAGATGGGCTCAGTTTGCCATCTAAGCCCTCAGGTGTGTGTGACGTTTTCTGGTGACCCAGACACGGGTGTGGTGGGTGGCCCTCTGACCTGCCACAGAGGAGGAGACTGTGGGCAGTCAGTGACACCAGCCTCACGCCTGCAGCCCAAAGAAGTCTCTCTCTTTCCCCCTGATCCTTTCTCCTCAAGCCACACTCGTCATCCCGGCTGTGTGACCTCACTGATGAAAATGACCTCACTCCACAGCACCACCACATCCAGGCCACTTCATCTGTCAAACTCTCATACTCCGGCCCCGGCCCAGCACCCCCCACTGTCACCGCCCCTCACCTCCAACCGTGTGGACAGCATGCAATTTCCTTGAACATTCTGGCCATTTGGGGGTCCTCTGTCTCTTCTTATACAACTCCCTTTGTTTTAAATGTCCCCTTTATTTTTCCTCTCTCTCACACATTCAGACACCATCAAAATTGACTACACCTACTCCACACTCCCCTTGAAGACAGGGACTAAATCTTTGCCATCTATTAACGCTGGCACCTACAGCCCAGCTCGACCCAAAATAGGCATTGAGTGCATACCTGTTAAATGAATGAACAACCAAACTGGGCGCTAAGGAGAATTGTTTCACCCTGACTGTGTGACAGGCCACACTCGGGGTGAGGGAGTGAGTCAAACTGACCCTGCCTGAGCTGTGTGCAATCCAGAAGGGCTTAGAGCAGTGGCTGAGCACAGTGGATGCTGTTATTTATCTTAGGAGACACACAGCAAATGTGCTTTGGGTATTCTGGGGAGGCAGAACTTAGGTCCAATTTTGTGGGAGCTGGCTGAGCCTCCTGAAGAGGATGGGCAGGATTCAGCGAGGTACCACAATTGCGGAGGGAGAGAGTAGCATTCTGTGCAGAAGAGACTGTCTGAGCCAAGCTCAGAGGGGAGGAAACCATGGATTGTGTTTGTAGAATAGTGTGTTCTGAGAAGTGAGTGTTTCCACACTGGGAGGAAAAGAGCATGGCCATTTTGGTTAATAACTACGATCTATTGGAGGGCATGAGGTCAGACTGAGGAGGATGGAAACCCACGGAGTAGTGAGAAGTTGGGCTGGTTTGGGCGGCAGAATCAGGAACTAACTGATAGAGCCACAGAGCAAGGCTCTCCACTGTGTGGTGGTGTGACACTGCCCTGGGTATAGGATGGGGCTGGCTGGGTTTCATAGCGGCAGGTATATTGGAGAGGGGACAGCAGTGGGGCTTTGGTGACCTGTATGCTCTTTAGGAGTCAGCAGTGTGATATGGTTGCCGAACATGATTCTGAGGCTGTGTGAATAAAAAGCATGGTGCCCAAGAGGAGAAGGGTGACAGTGCCCCAGGCCTGTGTGCAGGTTCCAGACCCAGATTATTGGGTTCCACTCTGAGCTAATATTCAGAGCAATTACGTGGGCCTTGCCAGGCACTGTTCCAGCCCCTTTCCACGTATGGAGTCATTAAGGTACGGACCCTGGGAGGCACTCACCATTTTTAGCCTCCCTTGCCAGCCACAGCAAGCCAAAGGGTTGGATTTGAACCCAGGAATACCTGGCCCTGGAAGCCACATTCCCATCCATCCCACCACACTGCCCGGAGCAGGCAAACCAGGGCATCATCCAAAGAACACGGCGTGGATGTGATACACCACGCCACCACTGACTGACTGAAACAGCTTGGGCTTTCTAGTTTACAAAACACCTTCCTCTGGATTTCCTTATTTGATCCTTACAATCTCCTGGTAAGTTGATCATTAAAAACCGATCCTCATTTGTGTATTTCATTCGGGAATCACTGTTGAGCTCCGCCCTGACACAGACCTCCGTTATCCTGTTTTATTGTGTGATTTGGGGACTACAATGTGCTTTTATGTCTGTTATTGTATTTCATTGCCACCCATGCCTGAATATGAGTCACTTTTCCAGGCTATATTAGTTTTCTCTTGCTGCGTAACAAATGACCTTCAATTTAGTGACTTAGAATAACACCCATTGTTAGCTCACGGGTCTTTAGGGCAGAAGTCTGGTAGAGAGTGGCTGGATTCTCTGCTCCAGGCTGAATCAAGGTGTTGGCGGGCTGGGTTCTCATCTGGAAGCTCTGGGGAACATTCTGCTTTCCAGGCTCATTCAGGGTGTTGACATGACTCAGTTCCCTGCAGTGGTGGGACTGAGCTCCTGTTTCTCGCTGGTCATTAGCTGCTGTTGCTCACAGCCCCTGGAAGCTGCGGGCCAGTCCTTTCCATACAACCCTCCATCTTCAAGGTGCTGAGGGTATGGAGAAGCCTTCTCCAGATCCTAATCTCTCTGACTTCCTCTCCTGTGATTTTTAGCCAGAGAAAACTCTGCTTTTTAAAAGTACTTTGAACATTTGTATTAGATTTGGGGGTACGTGTGCAGGTTTGGGTACACTGTGTGATGCTGAGGTTTGGGGTAGAATGATCCTGTCTGTCACCCAGGTAGTGAACATAGTACCCAGCAGGTAGTTTTTCAGCCCTTGTCCCTCCCTGTCTCTCCCCCACCCACTAGTTACTAGTGTCTGTCATTCCCATCTTTATGTCCATGGGTGCCCAATGTTTAGTTCCTACTTATAGGCGAGAATACATGGTATTTGATTTTGATTTTCTGTTCCTACATTAATTCTCTCAGGATAATGGCCTCTAGTTGCCTCCATGTTGCTGCCAAGGATATGATTTTGTTCTTTTTTATGACTGCATAATACTCCGTGGTATATATGCGTCACATTTTCTTTACCTCATCCACTGTTGATGGGCACATGGGTTGATTCCATGTCGTTGCTGCTGTGGATAGTGCTGGGGTGAACAGACACGTTCATGTGTCTTTTTGGCAGAACGACTTATTTTCCTTTGTTAGCTCATTTGGGTATATACTCAGTCATGGAACTGCTGGGTCAAACAGTAGTTCTGTTTCAAGTTCTTTGAGAAATTTCCAAGCTGCTTTCCACAGCGGCTAAATTCACTTACATTCCTACCAACCGCATGTAAGCATTCCCTTTTCTCCACAGTCTCGCCAGCATCTGTGATTTTTTGCCTTTTTGGTAATAGACATTCCGATTGGTGTGAGATGGTATCTCATTGTGGTTTTCTCTGATGATTAGTGATGTTGAGCATTTTTTCATGTTTGTTGGCCACTTGCGTGTGTTCTTTTGAGAAGAGTCTATTCGTGCCCTTGGCCTGCTTTTTAATGGGATTATCTGGTTTTTGCTTGTTGAATTGTTTAAGTTCCTTATAGATTCTGAGTATTAGATCTTTGTTGGATGCACAGTTCGTGGACATTTTCTCCCATTCTGTGGGCTGTCTGTTTATTCTGTTGATGGTTTCTTTTGCTGTGCAGATGCTCTTTAGTTTAATTAGGCCCACTTGCCAGTTTTTCTTTGTGTTGCAATTGCTTTTGAGGACTTAGCCGTAAATACTTTCCCAAGGCTGATGTCCAGAATGGCATTTCCTGCAAACCCTGTTTTAAAAGGGCTTTCATATCAGGTCAGGCCTGGATAATCCCCCACTTTTAAGGTCAGTTGTGCCCTGTAACAAAACCCAACCATCCATTGTATTCACAGTCCTGAGGGTTATGCAGGGCCGGTGTACCAGGGGAAGGGAAATCTTGAGGCCCTCTCAAAATTTTGCCTACCACACTAGTGAAGAAATAGAGGCTCAGAGAAGTTACGTGTTGGGTGCAAAGTAGGAGGATGTGGGGATCGGGTCCTCCACCAAGTAAAGCCGCTTGGGAAGAGTTGGGGGCTTGGTCCTCCAGACCAGGCAGGATTGTTCTGTGTCTAAAAAAGTTGACCAAGAAAGCTCTTTGACCATGTTTCTCAATCATCTCCTGCAGGATCCGAGGCACAAGCCCGGCAGCCTCGACCTAGTTCATGGAGGAGTCTCGTGGGGTCCCGGCCAAGCAAGCCCGCCCCTCCAGTCGGAAGAGCGGCGCCTAGGAGGAGGGCGGCTGCCGCAGGAGTGGACATGAATGCTGGCTTTCAGAGAGAACAGCGTTTCAGTTTCGGTCATCGGAAGTGGTGCCTTCAGCACAGGTGGGAAACGGGGGGCTGTGGCTGAGCATGCTTGCCAGGCGCCATGTTGGTCTGTCTTGCATGAACTTGCTTAGCTCTTCCTCTAAAATGTATTATTGTTATTATTAGTGTTATCATTGCCTTCCTGACGCCTCTGCGAAAATTGTTCTGGAAGTCCTCAACCTTCCTTGGTCAGGAGTGGACACCTTGAGTGCCAGTGCCTGGCTCCTGCTCCCCAGGCTGTCTCCCTTGAAATGCAGCCCTGCCCCCCAGTTCCTCCATTTCCATTCTGTCCTAGCAAAGGACACAACAGCTCTTCTCAAAGGCCCACAGTCCCCTCTCGAGGGGCCACAGCTTCCACAAGCCAGTCCAGCTGTGTCCTCCTGAGAGACGGAGCTCCACCCTGTTCTCCCACGTAATGGTTCTTGCCTGAAGACCACCCACTGCCCAACCAATGCCTAGTCAGAGCAGAACCACAGGAGTTAGAGACATAGCAGCAGGTCCTTAGTCCCCTTTCTCACCCCACCTGCCCCAGGTGATGAAGGATTGAAAGGATGTTGGGGTTGGGTCAATGATTTTTGGAATTTCAGCAATTTCAATAGCAGGGCTCCAGCTCCCGAGATAGTGATCAGATGGGCCTGGGGAGAGGCTTGGTATCAGCTTATGTTTATATATGCATTTAGATCTTTAGGTATGTGCTGTGGTTTCAGGCTAGATGTTCAGGCTGCAGTACAGGTTGGGCGTGCAGTGTTAGAAGCTCCTTGGGTCAAGAACAAGTCCTTGGATGTTTTCTCTGGTGTGGAGAACCAGAATCACCCAGAGAACTGGGGATTAGAGGGGGGATAAAGGTTGAAAGGAAGGAAGGAAGGGAGGGAAGAAGGATGGAAGGGGAAGGGAGGAAGGAAGGAAGGAAGGAAGGAAGGAAGGAAGGAAGGAAGGGGAAGGAAGGAAGGAAGGGAGGAAGGAAGGGGAAGGGAGGAAGGAAGGAAGGTCTTGGAAGGAAGGAAGGAAGGAAGGAAGGGGAAGGCAGGAAGGAAGGGAAAGGAAGGGAGGAAGGAAGGCAGGAAGGAAGGCAGGAAGGAAGGAAGGGAGGGAGGGAGGGAGGGAAGGAGAGAGGGAGGGAGGGAGTTGTCTGGCCCTCCTGTGCCCTTTGCATCAGACTCTTAGGGGTTGGGGACCCAGGAATATATGCTGATTCTGATGCAGCCAAGGCCTGGAGACGCCAGGGCCTCTTTCTGGGGCCCTGGAGATGCTCATCCCATTCTGTGTTTGGGTCTATGGGCCCAGCTGTGATTTCCAAGGCCACTTTCCCCAGCCTGGCATGCCAGGACCAATGACTCTTCCACTTCTCCGAAAGCCAAAGTTTCCTCGCTGTATAGAGAAGGGGATGGGGCCACAGGCAGCCCTTGGAGATGGCATCACTGTTGCTGCCTGGACTGGGGGGTGGCTGGGGCCTGGGCCTCTGCCCACAATATGGCAGCTTGGGCCTACCAGCCCCAGGCCTCGACCAGGGTTCCCCTGAGGAGGTAAAGGAATAGTTCCCTGGATTCCAAGGAAGAACTGGGCATTGGAGCCTCATATTGAGAGGGGATGTTTGTTATGGTACTTGTCAGTGTAGACCCACCCTGAGCTCAAATCCCAGCCCCGACTCTTACTGGTTGTGAGAGGTGCTTACTGGTTGTGAGAGGTACTTACTTACTGGTTGTGAGAGGTACTTACTGGTTGTGAGAGGTACTTACTTACTGGTTGTGAGAGGTACTTACTGGTTGTGAGAGGTACTTACTTACTGGTTGTGAGAGGTACTTACTGGTTGTGAGAGGTACTTATTGGTTGTGAGAGGTACTTACTGGTTGTGAGAGGTACTTACTTACTGGTTGTGAGAGGTACTTACTGGTTGTGAGAGGTACTTACTTATTGGTTGTGAGAGGTACTTACTGGTTGTGAGAGGTAGTTACTGGTTGTGAGAGGTACTTACTGGTTGTGAGAGGTACTTACTGGTTGTGAGAGGTACTTACTGGTTGTGAGAAGTACTTACTGGTTTAAGAGGCTAATTGCTCTGTCTCTGCCTCGTCCTTCTCACTTGCAAAATGAGGCTGGCAGTGATACCTGCCTCACAGGGTTGCTGAGGAAGGCCCCTAGAATGTGGCCAGCCACGTAGCAAGGGCTCCCAAATGAAAGCCAACCTTCTGGCGTGTGTGGGCAGATGGACCACCACCCTGGTCTCCCAGCTGCAGCCCTGTGCCATCTGCATGCCCTGCCCTCTGGCCCCAGTGCTGCATCCCTGAGGTCAGGGTAAAGCACAGGGACTGATGCTGCTGCACTGCACAGACAGGTTTGAGCCCTTCCCAAACCTCAGCGAGTCTGGTCCTGTTGCCCCTGTTGTGCACATAAGGAAACTGAGCACAGAGAGGCTGAGTAGCTTAAAGACAGCTACACAGAGGGTAATCGGCAGAACCTCTGGCTACAAAAGACCCAGCACTTTTTTTCTCCACCAAGATGCTTCCTAAAGAAAAGCAATGACAGCTTCCAGGATGACCCCTTCCCCGGGAATATCTACATGTTCATAGAAATCAGTTATGCTGAGTGGGGCCCCTGGCTTCCATTCTCTGGCACATCCTGGTACCTCAATGTAGTGCTTGTTTCCTTCTGTGCATATCACAGCCACTTAGGGGTCTCATGAGCAGTCTCAGGACAGGGTCTGGATTCATTCCACGAGGTGTACAACAGATTCTTGAACTAGTCCAGAAGCAGAAGCCTCTGAGGGATGCAAGCCAGAGATATGTGGGAACCATTCGGGGAGTGCAGATGGGGGGTCCTCTGCAGACCTGGCATTTCCGTCCCCTCCCCAGACTCTCTGTTTGTCCGTGTGAGCTCAGCCAGCTACTTGGAAGAATCTGTAGAGTATGGAACTCACCCAGAGGAAAATGAGCTGTCAGTTCTAGCAAGAAACCTGGCTCCCGCCCCTGCCTGTGCTCTCCCTGGGGAAGAAAGTGCCTGTGATTAATGAGGTGCTGACTTGGTGCTGCTGGAGTCCAGGTGATCGTGGCCACTGCTGGCATGGCCCTCCCCATCACCAGGGAGGAGCTGGGATAGACGGCACCCAAGCAAGACGAAGGCATACAGTGCTGCCAACGCCCGGTGCTGGGGACAGCGGGCGGCCCATCAGCACCGTCAGAGGCTTGGACACGGCTGTGTGGGGGAACGGCTGAGGGCAGGGAAACTTGGAGTCACAGCCGCTCTTCAGAAAGGGCCTGATGGGGGGCTCTCTCCAGAATAAATGTGATTTCTGAATGAGGAACTAGGGAGCAAATCTCATCTGAAAATGGATATGGAAGCAATTTCTCAGCAATGAGAAACTTGAGCAGTTTTCAGGCTTTTATAGTCTTAGAAGCTATTTTTAAAAGCCAAATCTGGCATGGAATGTCAATATATAAAACAGGTTAAAGTGATGGCTTATGAATACATTTATTTTTTAAGTTTGCATTTTTAACATTGTTTAAAGATTCTCATTTTTATTTCTTTTTCTTCTCTCCAAATTATTGCCTTTTAGACTTAGTCTAATTTAAGTCAGATGCTAAAGACTTTTTAAAAATATGCTTTTATATATATATATATATATATATATATATATATATATATATACACTGTCTTACTCTGTCAACCAGGCTGGAGTGCAGTGGTGTGATCCTAACTCACTGCAGCCTCAAACTCCTGGTCCCAAGGGATCCTCTCACCTCAGCTTCCTGAGTAGCTGAGACTACAGGCATGGACCACCACACCTGGCTGTTAAGTTTTTGACATTTATTTATTATTTGTTATGAAAGTTATATTTATTATGTTATTAGCGATGCCTCTGTTTTGATGCACAAACACATTGAAATCTGAGGTTCTGGATCAGGAATTGGCAAACTATTGCCTGTGGGCCTAATCCAGGCTGCTGCCTGATTCTGGAAAGTTTTACCAGAACGTAGTCACACCACTTATGTATGCATTATCTGGGGCTGCTTGGGACTGTCTGTCCCACAAAGTCTAAAGTTTTTACTCTTTGGCCCTTTACAGAAGAAGTTTGCCGACCTCTGTCCTAGATCATCTCTGTATTACTGTATCAGCTGCACTATCTAATATTCCTCTTTCTTCCTTGTTTCATTTAGCTTGGCTGCAAAGTATTAAGGAATTCTTTTTTTTTCCCCCTGAGATGGAGTCTTAGTCTGTTACCCATGCTGGAGTGCAGCACTGCCATCTCAGCTAACTGCAATGTCTGCCTCCTGGGTTCAAGCGATTCTCCTGCCTCAGCCTCCCAAGTAGCTGGGATTATAGGCACCCGCAACCTCGTCGGCTAATTTTTGTATTTTTAGTAGAGACAGGGTTTCACCATGTTGGCCAGGCTGGTCTTAAACTCCTGACATTGTGATCATCCACCTTGGCCTCCCAAAGTGCTGGGATTACAGTCGTGAGCCACTGCGCCTGGCCAAGGAATTCTAAATCACATCCATAACATGATGTGAATGGTAACAGATTGTTAACAGCTTACCTTAGAGCCACAGGATGGTCTTCAGTTCAACATTATCTGGGAATTTGGGGAAGATTGTTAACAGCTTAGGAGCCACAGAATGGTCTCCAGTTCAACATTATCTGGGCATTTGGGGAGGAGTGGAAAGGAATTCTGGTTTGCATCAGTGACAATATCAAACAACTACTTGAATTCCTTTGTATTATACACACAAGTCAGACAGGAAGCCCCACAATCATTTATATGATATTTTCATGATAATCCACATAATATATTCTCTTATCATTGAAAGCTTCAGAGTGTACTTGCTTGTATGGTTTTACGTAAGCTTACAAAGTCCTGAATTTAAAAAACGACAACACAAAGATACCCAGTAAAGAGCTTCACTCTTCCTAACTGAAGACACATTTCACACCGAAGGATAAGATCTACCCAGACCTTAATCTGAGGTCTGCACAAACCAAATTAAACCGGTGGCACTTGTTGGCTATCCTCGGTGTGTTCAATGTGCTGTAGAACATGTCTGAATGTGTGTAAGTGCTCGTTTCTGTTAATGTAGGGGTCAAACTGTAGTTTTAGAATAACATTCTCATAGAACATTTGAAGAACCTCTGAAACACCTTCATGGATCACAATTTGGGGACAACTCCTTCAGCAAATATTGGTGGTTCTCATTTTTGTACTTGAGGATAATGGAGGGGCCACGGATGCTGAGAGTTGAGGTGAAGGAGGAGAGATAGGGAGGGGAGAAGTTGAGGTGATGCTGTGAAGAGTGGGGTCAGTAGTGGAAACGGTACTCTGGCAACCGAGGGAGGCCATGTGAGCTTCTGCTGAGGCGTGGGATGTCTCTAGCAATTGCTGATGAGCAAACTCAGCTCCTGGGGCTGCTTTAATGAATTCCAGCCAGCGCCTGGAAAGAAAAGGTGCGGAAGAGCATGGAGCAAGGTAATGTGTGCAAAGAAGTGGGGGGTGGGGAGCACACAAGTCACTTCTGATCAGCACGCAAAGAGCCTCTGTAGCCATTCAACACATCAAGGTGTGAGGCAGCGGGGAGGAAAAAGGACAGCAGAGGGGACGGGAGGGTCAGCGTGCCAAGCCAGGGCTGGCACAGGAGGAGGAGGGCCTGGGCATGGGCAGTGTTTGTGAGTGACCGGCGTGGGATCGGATGTCGGGGCCCCAGGGCGGTGGTGGCTGGGATTGGGCACTAGCCTTCAGCCTTCAAGGCAGAGCCCACAGATCCAGGAATGAAACCCAGGAGCTCTGACTCCCCGGCCGCCTGCCCTTCTCTCAGTGGGTACAAGGAAGAGAGCCAGGCCTGGTGGTTTTGGGAAGCCATGGGCTAGAGAAGCCTCCAGGGGATAGAAAAGCCCTGTGCTTTCTGAGGTTGTGCTGCTCACCCCATAGAAAAGGGACATTTTTAGGTTTTAAAAGGATGACCTCATTTTTTTTCTTATTTACATAGCCCTGTTTGTTTATATAGCCCTTTAAAAATAGCAACTGTGTGCTAAGCTTAGTGCGCTCTCTCCCACCACCAGTGGCAGAGCCACTGTGCGGGGAGAAACACCTTTTTATCTAAGAGAGGGGCAGCCTTGTTTCCGAGGACAGATGGGAGCAAAACGGGACAGGTAGGAAGTTTCGTGGTTTCTCGTGTCGCTTCTCCAAAATAGCCACACTGCTGCCTCCCACTTCCTGCCTGACTCGGCCGGGGTAGATTTTCTCCTTTAGAGGATTTGTGTTGTGTATACAAAGGGAGGCTCAAAGAGATCGGTTGCCAAAAACACACTCAATCCTGAAGCCCTGAAGCTTGAGGGCCCAGCTCAGGTTTGGACCTCTGGGTTTGCATCTGGGCTCTGCTCTATCCTCGCCACGTAAACCTGGGCAAGCGCCTTCACTTCTCTGTGCCTCATCAGTAGGGTGGAGATGACAACTCTGGCTATATCAGCAGTTACTGTGCAGATTCAATGAATAGGTGGAAAGGGCACAGCCCAGTGTGGGCACACAGCGACTCTTAATGAATCTCTTGATAAAAAACAGCAATGCTGTTGATCTCCATCCGCTACGTGGACAACTGTACCAGGCTCCCAGCCACCTTCCCTTTCCCGTGGCTTGCCTGCGCTAGCCCATCCCCACATCATCCCAGAGCGACAGAAAGGTAAAACACACATCTGATCCTGCTGTCTGCTGCTTAAGATCACCCAGAGCTTCCAACGCCTATGGCAGGAAGAAGCATTCTTTTGCTCTGAATGGCCAGATGGTGTTTTAACCTCTGCAGGCCACATAGTCTCTCTTGACTTTGTCATTGCAGCCTGGAAGCAACCACAGATGATGTGTAACGAATGGGCGTGGCTGTGTTCCAGTAAAATGTTCCATAGGAAAACAGGCGGCAAGCTGGGTTTGCCAACCCTTCACCTACAGGATGAATCCAGACCCTTAGCTCAGCGTTCTTAGTCCAGCCTGTTCCCGTTATCTCCATCCTTCTTCCTCCCCACCCCTGCTCCTGTGCAGAACATGTCACATTTTAATCCTTTGCGTGTGCCGCTCCCTCTTTCTGGGTTTTCCTTCCCTGCCCCTGAGTGCCCCTCCCCCATGGCATTAGGACCCTTGCTCCAGGATTCTATGGTACCCTGTCTTTACTTCTATTCTGGTCATATATGTAAGTTCTGTCTTTGCCATGACAGGGGCACCCCTCTAGGCAGGGGTTCAGCCTTCCTCTTCTTACACCCAGCAGGGTGCTGTATAGGTTCTGCCGGAGTTCGGTAAGCATTTGCTATTGAACACAAGGATCTGCAAGATGGATGGCTGGCCTCAGGGAGCTCACAGTTGGCTTAGGAAGTCAGGATATGAGCCAGTCAAATGCTAGCCAGCAATCCAGTCAGGAAATGATCATGGCCCACGTGTTTGGCCCTAACTCATGTCAAGTGGTGATTCCAAGCTTGATGGAGGAAAGTAAACGCATTTGAGTTGGATGTTGCAGGGTGGGAAAGAGACTTGCAGAGATAGGGAGGTCAGGAGGTCTTTCCAAGTTGGGGAAATCATGAGAAGAGCAAGCCTGACCAGGCCTGGGGGCTTAAGCCTATAATCGCAGCTACCTGGGAGGCTGAGGCAGGAGGATCACCTGAGCCTAAGAGTTTGCGACTAGAATGGGCAATGTAGTGAGACCTCATCTCAAAAACTAGAAAAATAAAAATTTAGCCCGATGTGGTGATCGTACTCCTGTAGTCCTAGATACTGAGGCAGAGGCGGGTGGATTGCTTAAGCCCAGGAGATGGAGGCTGCAGTGAGCTGTGACTACACCACTGCACTGCAGCCTGAGGGACAGAGTGAGACCCTGTCTCAAAAACCAAAAGAAGAAGAGCAGGCTCACTGCCGGGCTCAGGGTGGGGAGTGGACAGACCAGTCTGGCCACAGCTACGGGCCCTCCCTTGGAGACAGAGAGGACCAACGCTGGAAAGCAGGGCGAGGGTTTCATGAATGAGTCAGGGCTGGTGAGGAAGCTTAGACTTTATCCTGTGAGCCGGAATTTCTCCAAGTGTAGTCCACACGCCCTCCCATGACAGAACTACCTGGAGTTCCTTTAAAATGCAGATTCCAGGGCTCTGTCCCATACTAGAGGCCAGGAGGCTAAAGGGGGTCAAGGCCGTGGTCTGTGGGAGGAAGAGGCTGAAGCATGGCTACAGGTGCACCACAAGTATTATTCAGACAGTGTCATCTGTGGGAAGCCAGGTGATGGCTTTCCCAGCCGGACTGGGGACAGGTGAGGCTGGAATGAATACTCCTCCCAAAGGGCAGATGGGAACACCCAAGCTCAGATGTGGCAAGTGACTTGCCCAGGGTCACGCTGTGACTTACTTGCAGGTGTGGGGCTGACCAGTTCTGCAACAGGCTTCCTCTCCCAATCTCAGGGCCTCAGGGGTCCTGGAGGTGCCGCAGGTGGAGGAACAGGCCAAGGCAAATGCGCCTGTCCCCAGCACTGCCTGGTGCACAGTGGTGGCTGGTCAGTAATTGCTGAATGAATAAGGGTTGCTGTTTACTCGAGGGAAAGGGCAGGGGTGGAGGGTGAGTGGATGGGTGAATGGGTGCTATGGGTGCAAAGGAGAGTGGAGTTTAGAGGTGGCTCTGGTGTTGCAAGCCTGAAGGTTTGCCAGAGACTGAGCGGGAGAAAAGATGAGCGTGGCGCTGAGCATACCGCATGTGAGAGCTGCTGGAAGTGCAGGACTGGGGAGTGCTGGGAGGGGCCGGGGATGCCTGCAGCTGTGGAATCTGCTTCCCAGTCAAAGCGAGCAGTGCAGAGAGAGAAAAGTAGGAGATTACAGACCAAAGCCTGAGGACTGAGCACAGGCATCTAGGAAGAAAAGGGTTGGGTAGAAGAGTCAGAGAAGTGCTCAGACAGGTGAGGGCAGAGGCAGGGCAGGGTGGGAGGACCAGAAAAGGGAGATTTGAGAACAGCCAGTCACCTAGGCAACTTAGTTTGGGTTGCTCTTTAGAATAAAGCCAGCTAACCTAAAAGAAATTGTGTCATGGGTAAATAAAAATGTCAATCAAAATATAACTGAAATTGCGAGTTTCTGTTTGCTTGGGATTTGTGCTCCCGGCCAGTGCAGCTGCAGGTGTTGGAAGCGAGAGGAAACTGGCTCCGCCTGTGCCACCTGTCAGGACAGGCCCTGCCGTCTTGCCACTGTTCGGGCTCTGCTTGGCATGCCTCCCTGGGATCGTTTCGGTGCTCCCGAACCTTTGTCGTCCTCTCCTATCTGCCTTAGCACCTTTCCCCCTTTCCTTCCATCTCTTGTATTCATCCAACAGATATTCTTGGGACTGAAGCTTGTTCAAAGGAACTCAGCTGCGGCCCCAAAACCCAGCATGGCCAGTGAGTCACCCACTAGAGAGCTTGAAACATGGAGATGGAGATACCTAGACGTGCAAATTCAGAACGCTTAAAAGCAGGGAGTGGCCGGCCAGGCCTGGGTGCTCACCGTAGCCTGATCTGAGCAGCCTCTCTGGGACTACCTCTGTGAATTTCCTATTCTGGAGCTGCTCCACTGGGGCTGCTGGGGGCGTCAGGGACTGAGGCCCAGGGGTCTGGGTCTTTCCTCCATATGGCTCCAAAAATATAGCATCCGGGCAGTCTCCCCGCTGACCTCCCTGGAGCCTTGCCTCTCCCTCCACTAATCCTACATATGCCACCAAACTCGTCCCCTCCCCCACTCCTAACACAGACACACCAGTCAAGTGACACCACAGCCACCATCACTATCCTCATCCATCCTCCAACAGGTAAGTCATCCTTACCTTCAGCCCTACTTAGACATAAGGGGCCAAGCACCATTCTAGGTGACAGAGCACAAAGCATCTGCCTCTTGGAGTTTTATTCTGGTAGGGAAATAGACAAACATATTGTCACTATACACACATGCACACTTTCTAAAGACTGTATGTTTTCTGAGATCTTAAATACGTAAGTGCATGTCAAATAAACATAAAGGTATTATCTTCTCCTTAAGTAACATACATAGTATGTGGCAAGGTGGCAGTCGGGAAAGGAATAGGGGGCACAGGGGCTGGCAGGTTGTCAAGGTTTGGAAATCAGGTAGTCAGGACGGGTGGAGAAGCTGGCATCTGACTAAAGAGCTGAGGGAGGTAAGGGGCAAGTGCTGGGGGTATCAGAGAAGAGTATTCCAGGCAGAGGCAGGATCAGCTTGGTGGGAACAGCAAGGAAGCTGGTGTGGCTGGAGGAGGGGGGGTGGGGGCACAGGAACAGACGAAGCTGGAAGGGAGGCGGGCACAACATCCAGAAGCCCTGAGAGGCCTGAGCAGAGGAGTGGGCTGTCCTGCCGAAGTCCTGTGGAGGCTGCCCTGGAGGAGGCACGGGCAGCAGCCCGAGGCCAGCTAGGAGGCAGTGATGTGACAGATCGGGCAGGAGGTGATAGAGTCTCACACCAGGGTGGCAGCTGCGGAGGCCACAAGGAGGAGTCTGATTCCAGCTCCATTCTGAGGTGGAGCCAACATGATTTGCTGACAGATGGGACGTGAGGTATAAGAGAAAGAGTTCTGAGAGGGGAGCCAGGCTGACTGACACACGTGTCCAGTCTTCCCTCAGACTCGTCGACTTCTGCAAGCCTCAGCTTCCTTATCTGGAAAATGGGCCGGGTGGATAGATGACTTCCAAGATCCCTTTTGGCTTGGGAAACTCATCCTTGAGCTCAGGTCAGTAGGGCCTGTGGTGGTCAGGGAAGGCTTTGAAAAAGTGCAGTGGAACTCAGGCTTAAGGAAGGACTCAGATCAGACACCACTTCGGGGGAAAGAACGGCACAGGCGCACCCAGGCAGCGGGTTTCAAGGCCTGTGAGTGGTGCCCGAGGATGGCAGGCAGACGCTGCTGCCGGAGCACTGGGCCTTGGTAGGAGGCTGCCAGGAGCCACAGGGATGGGCACACCAGCTCCTCAACACTACACCCTTTGGAATAAACCAGCAGGTTCAGGGCCCAAGCACATTTTGCAAACACTGAGGCCCTCAATTTTCAGCATTTTCAGATGGACATGCTTAGGCAGGAAGGAACAAGGCTTGGCTCCTGGCCGGGGAGAGTTAACCTCCTGGCCCGGCATTGCATAACCGCAGAGTCTGCTGAGCGCAAGGAGACTCTTCTGTGTGGCAGCCAGAGTGGCAAGCCTGGTGGCTCCGGGCTCTGGCACCGTCCCGCAGTGGAACAAACAGCCCTCCCTTCCCAGATAATGGCCCTCATTGAGCATTGTGTCCATGGCCAGCGCCCAGCACAGGGCAGCTCAGCCTGGGTAAGTTTCCTCTCTTGGCTGCTTAGCAAAATATTTACACTACGCCTTTCTAGTAAGACGGTTCCGAAGAACCAGCAGGCAGAGAGAGCTGGGGAAACGCACCCAGCAGTGACCCTGCTCCCGGCTTAGGGAAATGCTGCCACACATCCAAGACATGTGAGCCTGGTGCAGTCATTGCCCTCCGGAGCTCTTTCGTAAAATAAGACACTCAACTAGAGGATGCCTGGAGGCCTGTCCAGTTCCAAAGCCATTGGCCTCTTCTCTAGTTGAAGAGCGAACTCCAGTTTCTTATAATGTGGGAGTAGAATTTGGCTGGCCTTTAATATCGCACAAAGGGCCCCTTTCTCGGGAAGGCATGTGTGTGATTTGGGAGAGTTGGAGATGAGAAGTCTGAATCCTATCTACTTGGTTCTCCTGTGCACCGTGGATGTCAGGAAGCACTGTTGATATCTCCTGTGCACTGTCAATACCCATCTCTGTGTGTCTTTGAAGGGGGAACAAGGGGCACAAACCGGGTGCCCCCAGAGCGTGCTGCTCTTTAAGAGGTATCTGGACCAGTCCTTGGGAACATGCAGCCCTTGCTGTCAGAGGAACATTTCAGGAAACTGGGTAACAGAATACTTGAGAGACAGACTTGCTGTCCTCAGCGACCCCAGGGGTTGTCTGGAGAAAAAGGGTCAGAGACATTCTGTGTGGTCCTTGGGACAGAATCAAACCAGTGAGTGAAAATCACAGCGCTCATTGTTAGGACGATGCCCCCGACAATAGGCCCCATAGGTATTTTAACCAAAACACACACACGTATCCTTTGACCCATGTTTCCACTTCTGGGAATCTGGCCTATGGAACAATGCATCCATCTGTAAAGATAGTGTATAAAGGATGTTTGTTGCAAAATTCTAGGAGGAATAATTAGAAAAAATATACAAACTCAATAGCAGGGAAAATGTAAAGGTGTTCTATTCAACCACAGCCCGTCATTCAGCGGTTAACAAGGTTGAAACAGATCCTGTCTCTCTGTTTGGAAAGGCAGGATAGTACAGTGGTTACGAGCACAGGGTCTGAAGCCAGACGGCCAGGGTTCAGATCCAGATCTCACCCCTTACAAACTGTGTTGCTCGACCTCCCTGACCATCACGCTTCTCTTTGGTGAAGTGGGGATTGCAATAGTGCCTGTCTTTGAGGCTTGTTAGGAGAAGTAACTGTGTTAATTATGTGAGGTGCTTATCACTGTGCCTGGTACATGATGACTACCCAAAACATGTTGGCCCTTAGCCTAGAAAGATTGTCCACGAGGAAGGCAGAGTGCTGAGAAATATACATAGGGTGATACCATTTTTAGAAAAACAAAAATTGAGCCAGATGCCATGGCCCAAGCCTGTAATCCGAGCTACTCAGATGCTGAAGTGGGAGGGTCATTTGAGGCCAGGAGTTTGAGACCAGCCTGGGCAATACAGGAGACTCCATCTTCAAAAAAAAAAAAAAAAATCTCCCAATCTTACCCTCATCCCGTACCCTGTTTGAAAAAAAAAAAAAAAAAAAGGAATTGCTGCTGCATCAGGCAGTGAGTGGCCTCTGAAAGCAGCCTTTAAGGAAGGCTGGAGCCTCAAAACGGAGTTTGGGGCAGTGCCCTTGGCAGTGCCTTCAACCCCAAGACTCTGAGGCTCTGTGTGTCCCTCTTGGAAATCTCCAAGTACATCCTACCCTGCATTTGACTTAACGGGAGAGTCTGCTGTTTGCAAAAATATACATGCCAAGACGTGTCCTTCGTGCAGGTGGGGAACAAAGATGTTGGTTGGGGCTTAGTTCTACAGCACTGCCCATTGCCCTGCTGTGGCACTCATCAGTGGAGCCCATGTGGTTCCACTTGGGGTGCTCTGAGTTTCCTCCTAGACTCATGGGTTTGTGTGAGCCATGCCATCCATGACACCATGCCCTGTCTGAAATGGACTGCACATCGGTCTGGCACGATCACACTCAGATCCAGCCCCTACATGCTACAGGCTTTGGGAAGAGAGGGAGAGGTGACAGAAGCCCCCCAGCTGGGGTGGGTCTCTTGTGGAAATCAGTCATTTCTTCTCCCCTTTGGTTAAACCGCTTGAGATGCGGTATAGAGCACCATATTAGCAGAGAGAAAACACACTTGTTAAAGGAATCTTAGAGTTATTCATATATTTCACAAATGTAAAAAATTTTCAAAATATTTCAGCCAAGCAACAACAAAATAGATGATAATATAACAAACACTAGTGAACTCACCACCATACTTCAAAAGGAAAAAAAAAACTTGTCAAATACAGTGGAAGCCCCTGCATTGCTTCTGAAATGCGGGTCCCTTCCTCCTGTGCTCCCAGAAGTGACCGTCATGCTGAACTCAGGGTGACCATCCCACGGTTGTTTTCTGGGTTCACCCTGCCTCCACAGGGCTTGCCATGGAGTTGGGTGAGACTCTGTGCCTCTCTGCCCATAGTCCTTTCCCATTAGACTCCTTTGGTGAGTTTCAGCCTTTGGTTACCTCTAAATGTCCACTGGTCCTCACATCGTTGCTGGGAAGTCCTGACGCCTGTCCTGTCACTGGCCTTGTGGTCTCGGTTGAGTCTCTTCTCTTCCTTGGGCCCAGAATCTTCACCTGTCAAATGTGGGCTTTCAACCCTACTTAAGTGCCCTCTAGCTCCAGGCTTGCGTGGTGTAATGGGGAAGCCAGGCCCAGGACTCTGCAGGTGGAGGAGATGAGGGGCAGCCCCAGTGCATCCTGAGGTGAGGGACAGGCTGATCTCCCATGTGCAGGACATAAACCACGAGTAGAAGACGAGCTGATTTTAGGAGAACATGCTGGAAATTCTTTAATTGAAGAGGATAATTATTTAATTCAATAAAAAATACTAAGTTGGCAGTTTCTCCCATGGTCCCTATTGCTTAGGAAGAGGCGATGTTTAAACAAGTCAAATTCAAGTCAAAGTAAATTAAACGATTACATAAACAGCAGTCCGATACGATGGCGTTATTTCTGACAAAACTTGTAACAGTGGTCACCAAATGGCACGATGTTTCCCAAACAGGAGCTAATGACTTAAAGGGTGGGGCCCACCTGGACTTCTGAGATGCTGGGAGAGCCAATTGCCTAGCTCACCGCTGGATGGCAGAGCGTCGGAAGTATCGGGATGATGACTTCATGGAGGGCTCCCTACTTAAAACAGCATGAAAGAAATTTCCTTCAGATCTTAGTGCCAAGAAAAGTTTTGCTTTTTCTGAGGAACTGGCCTGTGTATCATCAGAACACAGAGATCGTGCAGCTAACTGTTGCCCTTCTTCCTCTGACTGCTGGGAAGCTGTGTACTAAATCCGTGGCCCCAAGAGAGCTACCAAGTGGGGCCTTCTAAATGACTTCTCCGTCTTCTTCCATCTCTTCTGATCTTTCATTTCCCTTGGCTTGATTTTTCATTTTTAAATTTGTGTTGCTATTTTGTTTTTGTAAATTACCTCAAATCTGCTGTGGAACACAGCAAGTTAAGATTGCACAAAGACCACGCCTACAATCCCAGCACTTTGGGAGGCCGAGGTGGGCGGATCACAAGGTCAGGAGTTCCAGACCAGCCTGGCCAACATGGTGAAACCCTGTCTCTACCAAAAATACAAAAATTAGCTGGGTGTGGTGGCGGGCACCTGTAGTCCCAGCTACTCGGGAGGCTGAGGCAGGGGAATCACTTGAACCCAGGAGGCGGAGGTTGTAGTGAGCCGAGATATCGCGCCACTGCCCTCCAGCCTGGGTGACAGAGCGAGACTCTTCCCCTACCCCCCCCAAAAAAGAAACCCACAAAGATTGCAAAAAGACAAAAAAGGGATTAACTAATTAATCGGTGCACAAACAGCACATGACAAAAGCATGCTTGGCTCTACTCAGCCTGTTGGGACTTCCTGCAAGGAACCGAATCCCTGTAGAAATGAGGCTTGCCTTACACAGAGAGGGCGTGAAAGCACTTGGGATGGCCACTGCCTGTTTTGCACCCCTAGATTGGAACCATCCAAGCCCTTGGGACTTGCACCCCTGTTGAGCTTTGAGATCATCTCAGATATGGGACTCTCCCTGCAGACTCAGACCCTTCAGACTCAGGGCTGGTGGCCCTTGACACACCTCTCTCACCCCCAGAGAACTGCATTTTCAGACAGCTGTTCCTTGGGAGGAATACTGAGAGCCATCCCATGTGCCATCTGTTTCTAAGCATTCTGGTTCTGCTGCTGACCCCAGACTGCCCATGTTGTGGCTACCTCTCCCATCTGAAGGTCCCTGCACTGCCCAGTCCCAGACATCTGCTGCTGGACCCCACACTACCCTGATGGCTCAGAGCAGCCAGCTCCAACCTGCATGAGCTCACAGGCATTGTGGTCTGGGTGTCAGGGTGCTCCAAGAAACAGCACGAAACACTGATATTTTTTGTGCAAATGATGAAAAACGTTATGCTAAGTGAAAGAAGCCAGACACAAGTGGGCATATAGTGGGTGATTCCATTTTTATGAAATGTCCAGATAAGTCAAATTTATAGAGACGGAAAGTAGATGAATGAGTGGCTGCCAGGCACTGGAGGGAAGGGAATGTGGAGTGATTGCTAATGGGTCAGGATTTCTTTTCAGAATGATACAAATGTTCTGGAATTACATGATGGTGATGGTTGCACAACACTGTGAATTTTATGGTATGTGAATTGTATCTCAATTTTTGAAAAATCAAATGATTAGACACCATTTAAAGAGTTATGTTTATGAGAAAGATACTACTCCAAGTTTACACAATTCTATTCATTAGCAAACTAATAGACTCCTTTTCACAGAAGGAATTAAAGTGACTTCTGCAAACTATTAACTGAGGTTTTCCACAATTTTAACTTCATTCATTCATTTATTCATTCATTCACTCACAAATGCCCATGAGTGCCTACTATGTGGCAGGCACAGAGAACATGAAGGTGATTAAAACACAGCCTGTGCTCTCCAAAATTTGTATCTGGGGAGATGGGCATGTGAAAAAGTTAGTACAGTGAGGGAGTACAATATGAAATGTCACGAGACTGGCCCCACGCGTTCTGAAGTAAGCAGCCAAGAATTGACAAATGTCATTGCCACTAGAGAAGGAAGCTGTGAGAGGCCTGCACTGGAAGGCAGGGGTGTGCTCCCCTGGAGGAAAGAAATCACTCACTCAGGCCAAAGGCTACTGGGAAACCCATTTGGAGAGGACGCAGCTTGTTAGAAGGGTTTGGAGCTCTTGGGGAGGGAGGGGGTGTCCCTGCAGGCAGTGGGCCCCTAGTGGCTGACTCCACACCCAGTGCTTCTGGCTGTCCTCCACTGCTCCATACCCAGGGTCCCCTGCCCTGTCCTGGTCCCTCAGAGCCTCCTTGGGCGCTTCCTGGGAGGAGGTGCTGCATTCACCCTGCCAGGGCCAGGCTGGGATAACGAGAAGCAGAGACTGCCCCTTTTATGTGTGGCAAACAAGAAACATGGTTTATAGGTTCTTCTGAGGCTTCAGTTGAACACCCGACCCTCAGGGGCCCAGCTCTGCCCATCTCTTCCATGCAAAATGAAGGGTGGGGACAGGGGCTGGCACTGTGGTACCCTGGAGGAGGCACTTAGGAGGGTGATGAACTCATTTTTTCTGCCAGCAAACCCTCCTGGTCCCCTGAGTTCAGGATACCATATTTGTCCAGGCTAAGGATAGCTCAGGAATACAGAAATGAGCCTGCTCCTGGGCAGGACTCAGGGAGCACCATGAATCCTTGAGAAGCGTGAGACCAAGAATCAGAGTCCTGATTCTCGGTCCTGAGCTGTGGATCCAGCCCAGACACTTTCCACCTCTCTGAACCTGTTTCCTCATCTGCAAAACTAGATGATAAGGCCCTTCCAAGAGGGCTATTTTGAGGAGTTTCTCAGTCGTGAAGTTTGTTCAGATGTTGTGTTTGCAGTCTAAGGGGGCAGGTGGAGCCATGAACAGGAGGTCTGCAGGGAGGAACTTGGGTGACAGTAAATGAGACGGTGGCTCCAGGAGCCTTTGGTGAGCTGTAGTCACTGCGCTAGCATAAGGGGGCTTTGTTGGGATTATGATTCATCTGAAACAGGTGTAAACAGGTGCCAGAGAAGGCGGAATGGGTTCTGTCTGGGATGGCAGGGCCCCAGGGAGAAAGTGGCACTGGTGACAAGAAGGATGTGGCTAAACAAAGGAGGGAAGATGGGGGACCGGGCAGCAGGCCAAGGGAGGGGCTTGAACCCTGGCAGGAGGCAGAAAGGGTGAGAGGAGCTGGGGCACAGGTGGGTGGGAGTGAGACGAGGAAGGTGGGGAGGCGGGCGGAATGGAGGTGGGGTCACAGGGCGGAATAGCCAGATTGCCAGGCAGGAAGTGAGGTGAGGTTGGGTCCTGCAGAAAAAGCCTGGGCCATTGAGAAGGGAGAGTTCATATCCTTACAGACCTAATCAGGAGGTTCATCTGGGGCCAGAATCAGGTGCTCTGGGGTGAGCCGACCTCAGGCAACTGGAGGTCCCAGGCTAGGAAGAAGAAGCATCCAGAATGTTAGGGCGGGAAAGGTCCCCGGAACCCAACTCTAGTCAATGCTCTATTTTTCCAATATGGGATCAGCCAGCTCAGTCTCACAGAGGACTTGCTGGTTGCCCAGGACAGTGGGAGAAAGCCAGGTGGGTCTCTAGATCCCCAGGCCTGTAGAGCATTTAAGTTTTCCCTTGCTTCCCTAACTAAAGGCTGCCGGAGCCACACATGGAGGTGAGATGGGGAAGTGGTGAAGACACATACTCCAGACCCCCTGCCAAGTCCTTCTTGTCACCAGTGCCAGTTTCTCCCTGGGCCCTCTTACCATCCCAGACAGAACGCATTCCACCTTCCCCTGGCAGGTGTTTACGCCTCTTTCAGATGAATCATAACCCCACACTCCAGACTGCCTTGGCTTGCAGTCTCACTCATTAAATGTGCGCCCCTGGGCACGTGATGGGACCTTCTGTGCCTTTGTGTCCTCATCTGTGAGATGGATGTAAAAACACTACCGGCCTGATAGGACGGTTCTGAGGATTGAGGACATGTCAGGTTCTGGGCAGAGAGCCTGGCACATGGTGCTCTGTCCCCATCAGCATTTCTTATGATTGATTATCCCAGTTACTCCACAGTTTTGTGTCTTTGTCACGAGACGGAATTTGCATCCTTCAACCACCTTTGGTTTAAGGAAGTCCCTTTGCCTGTGTATAGCTTTCCTTCTGGCCCTTCTCCTGTTTCCTCCATTAAATGTATTTGACTTGAACTTGCTATATGAAGAGGAACTTGGGTTATGTTATCATCCAATTAACTTAGCATTTGTTTGTTCGTCCATTCACTCATTCATTTGTTCATAATTCACCAGGCAACCCAGGACCTGGGTTTGGGACCATGGTAGACATACAGTAGTAATTTTCTCAAAGGGTCACCCTTCCGCCCCAGACCCTGAGCCCATGGCCTTCTTTCTCCCAGTGCGGGATTTTCCGAGTTCACCTGTTGAATGGAAGAAAGGCTGTATGGATGGCAAGAGCTTATTTTCTTGAAATGCAGCCCCAGGAAATCATACTTGACAACAGCATCTTGTTCAGGGGGCACAGAGAGAGAGCTTGGGGATCTCGGGGCGAGTTTAAGAGGGCTGAGGGCTGCGCCCCTCCAGCACACAAACTGCATTCCCTGAGCGCTTTGAGAGCTCCGATGTTGTCCGAAAAGGAAGATCTGGAGATCAGATCAGGATCTGAAGTGAGAATGCCTGACAAGAAATTGTGCTTGGAATTCAGTGAGTATTTATTGAATTAAACCGAGCTCTCTGGGTGGGACTGGAGAAGCTGGACAGGTGGTACACTGGCCTGTGGGGTCCTCCCCTCACCAGAGCTGAAGGAGGCTGTGGGCCACTGCTCCACCAGTGACCTATATTCAGGAGCAGTGCTGTGAGCCTGCTTTGCAGGGACTGTCCCTCTCTGGCCTGTCTTACTGGGTCCCTTTCAAGAGGTTCGATGGGAACACCCCTCCCTCCATCTAGTAGGACTCCCCTAGGCCACCAACCTCAGTGCTCTTGTTCTCACAAGTTAACCCACGTAGGGATGTAATGGTGAATGAGACAGGCTCCTTGGCCTAAAAGCACCCTGTCCTGTAGCAGTAGAAAAGCTTGTAAAGAAATACATCACAACAAGGTGTAAGACATGTGATAGGAGCAAAGTGACTGAATGTAAGGGGGCTACAGAAAGGTCGCTGAAGGATTTGATGTCTGGGGATGTATATTAGGGTTCCCTGGAGAAACAGAATCGTGTGTGTGTGTGTGTGTGTGTGTGTGTGTGTGTGTGTGAATCGGCTCATGCAGTTGTGGAGGCTTTTCGAGTCCAGAATCGGCAGGATAGGCCAGCAGGCTGGAGATCCAGGAAGGAGGAGCCAAGGCCAAAGGCGTCTGCAGGCATTATTCCCTTCTCTGGGGAGGGCATGCTTTTTCTGTTAAGGCATTCAACTGATCGGATGAGGCTCACCCATATTGTGGAAGGTGATCTGCTTTACTCAAAGTTTACCATTTTAAATCTTAATCTTGTCCAAAAAAATGCCTTCACGGAAACATCTAGCATAATATTTGACCAAGTGTCTCAGCCTATGGCATAGCTAGCTTGTCACAAAATTAACCATCACAGTTGGGTTTAAAGGACATTGAGGAGTTTGCCACGTCTGGAGGGAAAGGACATTTCGGGCAATGGGAATGGCATGTGTTCTGAGAATTCTCCAGCTCCATGTGGCTGGAACACACAGATGGAGGGACTGAAAGAGGTGAGGCCTCCAGAGCCACGTTATGGGGCCTAAACCAGTGAGGAGGCTGAAGGGTCTTAAAAAGGGGAGTCATTTTATGGATTGGAGATGATAGCCTTTGAGCAACCTTAGAGGATGGGATGGAACCCCTTTCTCCTGGTACACGTAGTGTAGACAGCTCACTGAATCTTAGCTCTGGTAGCTGACAGTTTACAGGGACTTCACTGATCACCCACCTCCAAAGGCAAACACAGCCTGCTGGGTGCCCACACAGAGGCTTGAAGGCCCTTAGGTCATTTACTGTCCATGGACTACCAGGCTGCTCACGCAAACAGGGCTGGCTTCTCCTACCCTCAGTGGAACTAGGTGGGCAGTGTGCATCAGTAGGGGCCCAGGTTCAGGAGCATCAGAGATGTTCTCCCTACGGGCAGACACCATGGCGTTCTGAGATAATGCCCTCAGTGGGAAGGGCTCTTCCTTTCTGGTGTCAACATCCTGGAAGGGACATCGGCCTCTCAGCTGATGAGTCATGAACGCATTGATTTCCTAACTCCTGGAGCACAAGTGCCCACCTCCACCTCTTCCCTAGGAATTGCTATGATGACAATGAAAGCCATTTATTTGTTTGTTTATTTAGAGACGGAGTTTCACTCTTGTTGCCCAGGCTGGAGAGCAACGGCCCCATCTCAGCTCACTGCAACCTCCGCCTCCTGGGTTCAAGCGATTCTCCTGCCTCAGCCTCCCGAGTAACTGGGATTACAGACATGTACCACCACACCCAGCTAATTTTTTTTTTAATTTTTAGTAGAGATGGGGTTTCGCCATGTTGGTCAGGCTGGTCCCAAACTCCTGACCTCAAGTAATCCACCCGCCTCGGCCTCCCAAAGTCCTGGGATTACAGGCATGAGCCACTGTAATGTAAAAAGCCATTTTTGAAAGGAAAACATAATAGCAGCATTAGAAAACAAGATAGGAAGTCATCCATGGGACAGAAACGTTCCTAAATCTTAGGAAGATAGAAAGCCCATGAGATTGCACAGACAGAGAAATCAGAGCAGAAAACATGGCAGCCCAAGACTCCAGAAGTCTCAGTGATTTTTGTCTCAGAAGAGCCAAGCATAGTTCAAGCCCAGAGCCAACAAAGCACAATAGAGGAATGGGTTACCAGCGTTCTACCCTGAGAGCTCTTCAGAGCAGCAAGGACAGCTGGACCCCTCCCCGCCTTCTTTGCGAAGAGGCAGCCAGCCAGTGGCCGCCGAATTCCCCAACAAATGCTCTCTAAGGAAAGTCTGAGACAGCAGCTGAGTAAGGGCGTTCCAGACCTCTCCAGCAGACTGGATGTGGGGCAGAGAGCCAGGAGAAGGATTGGCAGCTCCGTCTCAGAGTGAAGTATACCATTATACTCACCATGGAGAAAAGTCCTTTTGGCAATGGTAGGAGTTCCCTGGCCACTTCCTGTCCACGGTTGTTACTGGGAGCTTTCCACACTGCTTCACTCTCTTTCCACGACTGCCACCCTCACATTCGAGAGTGAACCGGTCAGAGAAATAGACAAGACACCTCACGGGAAGCCCTACGTAGTTAGTATTCCACTTATATTTTTTCTCTTCTTCTGTAGTGATGGAAATTTTAGCAGGGCACACAGCTGCTCAGCTAAACACTACACTTCCTCGCCCTTCTAGCAGCTAGGGGTGGCTATGGGCTTGTGTGAGCTGGAGTGATATGTGCAACTCCCAGCTCTGCCCTCCCCTTTATTGTTCCCGCTGAGTAGGGTGTGGATGTGATGATGGGAGATGGAAGCCACGTTCTGTGGATATCAGAGACCAAGATCAAAGATGCCCACATGGTGAAGCCATCATATCAGCCATGGCCACTTAAACTCAGACTTCACATGAGACAGAAATAAACTGTCTCATCTAAGCCACTCCTGCAGTTAGGTCCTTGTTATAGAAGCTAGAACCTGTATCCCAACACATAGCCTAACTTTACAACATAATCCCTCATTCATAGATATATTGGATAACCAGAATCACCAAACGTTGTAAGAAAATCAGTATCATGAAAGAGAAGGCCAAAATTGAAAAAAAATAGAAAAAAGAAAAAAAAAGCTTGTTTCAAAGAAAACAGTTTGAATATAAGAGAGCCCAAAACTAAATTATCAGTAGTATCTTTAGCAATAAGTAGGAGATTCATTCATTCATTCACCTCTATAAATGAAAGAACCTGTAATATAAGAGGAACAGGTTGCTACGAAGATGGAAAAATTGGAGAAAAGGAAATACTTGTTGAAAATTAAAACTATGATTATGGAAAAAACTTAAGTGGAAAAACTGAATAACACAATGGGTATGGATGAAGACCAGACTGGTCAATGTTAAAATCAAGAAAACCTCCCCAAAAGTAGAGCAAAGTCTCAAGGAGAAAAAATTAAGACCCATGGAGGATAGATCCAGAGGTTCCGTATCCATCAACTAGGGGACCTAGAACTAGAGACCACAGACAGTCAGGGGGTGGGTAGAAATACTCAAAGATATGGCCAAATTTCCTCTTAATTGAGAAACACACACAGCCAGGCATGGTAGCTCACACCTGTAATCCAGCACTTTGAGAGGCTGAGGTGGGAGGATTGCCTGAGCCCATTCCATTTTTTTTTTTTCAAATTAACAAAAGAAATGCACACAAATTTTAAACTAGAAAGATCATACTGAATTTAGGGCAGGAATTAGTAAAAGGAACATTCAGACTCATCTTGGTGAAATTTCAGAACCTCAAGGATAAAAAACAAAAACTTCCAGAGAGACTCAAAACTTACATCAGAATTCCTCACCAGTCACACAAGATGCTCCAGTACAGTGGAGTACTTTCACAGTTCTGGAGGATAAGCTGAGATCCTGTCAAACTTTGAAAAAAAGAAAGTAGATAAATCAATAAATAAATGAAAAATGTTTTTAAATTAAAAAAAAGAAAAAAGCTTTTTAAATGTGTAAGACTCAGAAAGTTTATCACACCTCTATTTTCTGGAAGAAAATAAAACCTCCTGGAGTTATTTCTATCAATCAAAAAAGAAATCCAAAATGATGATTAAATGAGGTTCAAGAAGAAGTGAAGGAAACTATCCATTTTTTTTCTTGTGACCAAGTTTCAGTAATGTGGAACCACTTGCCTTTCTCATGGGTCCATTCATATTAAGTGGCTCCACAGGGAATGATATCTTCATAATCATATTCTTAACTAGCTTCACTTTTTAGTATTATCCTATAGAGTAGACTTAATTATAATACTGAAGACACTAAATGTTATGAAACTTCACTATGCAAAAGCAATAGCATATAACCAGCGAAAATCTGAAGGTGGGCAGGGGGAAGGAGGTGGAAAGAAGAGAATGTGGACAAATTTTATTGCTCATAGTAGGAAGTGAATAGACACTGTCTAAAGTTGATAGACCTGAAAATAGCAATTTAAGTATATTACTTGAAGATTCTAAAAGCAACTGCCAGAACCACCAAAAATAGGTAACTATCAAAAATTATGAGTTAGGGTGGAAGGAAGTTGGTTGAATGCAAAAAACTCTGCAGTCTTTCACAGCAGAGAGTTGGTACCTTAACCAAGTGAGGATGGTGTGTAATTCTGGGGCTTAGAAGACATCAGATTTTAGAGAGATGACTAATTTGAGAAGAAATGGACTTCGTAACCACATTAGTACTATATCTCCTCAGTACTTGCTGCCATCCTAATGCATCTGTCCTACTATTCCAGACAGCAGAAGTATCATGACTGTGAAAAGGTTCATTTGCTCACTCAAAAAATATTTATGGGGAATTTATTTAAATAAACAAATCTGAAGGCTGATTTGATTCATTCCCTCAGCCTCACCTACCACTACTATGCTCTGTACCCAACACTCTAACCACACTGGACCATCCCCAGCATCTTTGTCTTTCCCCCACTCATCCCTTTTTCTGCTTGGTGAGATCCTGTTCATCCTTCAGAGCTCAGTGTGTGTATCCCTAAAGGCTACCCTGGCAAGCCCTCCTTCCTCTCCCCCAGGAGTCAGCCTGTACTGGGAACCTGTTTCTATCATGGCATCTACCACATTTTACTATCATTTTGATTCTTTTTTCTCTTTCCCTATAAGCTTTGTATTTTTCAAGTGTAAATCCCATGTCTTTTTTAAAACTGAGGTATCACATACATACCATTATGTACACAAATCAGAAGTATACAATTGTACCGGAATACACATACATATATATGCGTGTGTGTGTGTGTGTGTATATGTGTGTGTGTGTGTAATATCTATATAACCAATCAATATATGGAACAATTGTACACCCAGAAAGCTGCTTCATGCCCCTTCTTAGTAAATACCCACCTACCCCATCAGAAATCAGAAACCACTATCTTGATTTCTTTTCTTTCTTTTCTTTTTGGAGACAGAGTCTCACTCTGTCACCCAGACTGGAGTGCAGTGGCGTATCTCAGCTCACTGCAGCCTCTACTTCCTGGGATCAGGCAATCTTCCCACCTCCACCTCCCAGGTAGCTAGGACCACAGGTGTGCACCACCATATTCAGCTAATTTCGTTTATTTTTTGTAGAGATGAGGTTTCTCCACATTGCTCAAGCTGGTCTCTAACTCCTGGGCTCAAGCAATTCACTTGCTTCAGCCTCCCAGTGTGCTGGGATTATAGGCATAAGCCACTGTGCCTGGCCTATCCTGTTTTCTAATACTATAAAATTGATTTTTTGCCTATCCTTTAACTTTAATTAAGTGGAATCGTATAGTATGTCTTAGGCTGCCAGTACAGAATAGGTGAAGCTGTGTAGTTTATAAAGAAAAGAAATTTATTTGTCATAGTTTTGGAGGCTGAGAAGTCCAAGATCAGGATGTGGACATCTGGTGTCTGGTGAGGGTCTTCTTGCTACATTCTTGCATGGTGAAAGGTACCAGGGCAAGTGAGATGAAGTCTCCTCAGCAAGCTTTATGGGCCACCTAATCCCATTCACTAGGGAGGAATCCTCATGGCCTAATCACCCCCTAATACTATCATGTTGACAACACCTGAATTTTGGAGGTTCCACATTCACATCATAGCATGGTATATAGTCTATTGTGCCTGAATTCTTTTGCTTATTACTATATCTGTAAGGTACATATTTTTGTCTACAGCAGTACTTTGTTCTTTTTTTATTACTATGTAATAATTGTTATATGAATATACCACAATTTATTTATCCATTCTATTTGTTGCTGGCATTTGAGTTGTTTCCAGTTTTTTGTTGCTGTCATGAATAGAGCTGCTATGAAAATTTTTCTTTGTGTTTTTTGGAGGACATACATAGGCATTTCTACAGGATATAGTCTTAGGAGTGGAATTTCTGGGTCTGAGGGTATGTGTGTGGCGTTAGTCTTTGCCAGTCGATTATCCAAATGTGTCTATTTACCTTTCCACTAACAATGCGCAAGAAGACTTCCAGTTATACCACATCCTTGCCAACACTCGGTGTCATTTTGTTTGTTTCATGTTAGCTGTTCTGGTGAATATGTGGTATATTTAATTAATATTTCCCTATTGACAAATTGTATTGAGCATTGTTTTGTATGCTTCAATACCTCACTTTTAATAATGGATAGAGTATCCAGATGGAAGATCAACAAAGAAGCAGATGACTATAGACCAAATGAACCTAACAGATATATGCCAAAATATTCCACCCAACAGCAGCAGAATAATCATTCTTTTCAAGCACACATGGATTTTTCTCTGTGTCAAGTTACAACACAACTCTTAACAAATTTAAGATCGAAAGCATACCAAATATGTGTTCTGATCACAATGGGATGAAGCTAGAAATCAACAGCAGGGCAGGCACAGTGGCTCACACCTGTAATCTCAGCACTCTGGAAGGCCAAGGCAGGCAGATCATTTGAGGTCAGGAGTTTGAGACCAGCCTGGCCAACATGGTGAAACCCTGTTTCCACTAAAAATGCAAAAATTAGTTGGGCATGGTGGCAGGCACCTGTAATCCCAGCTGCTCAGGAGGCTGAGATAGAAGAATCGCTTGAACCTGGTAGGTAGATTTTGCAGTGAGCTGAGATCACACCACTGCACTCCAGCCTGGGTGACAGTGAGACTCCATCTAAAAAATAAATAAATAAAAATAAATAGAAATCAATAGCAGAAGGAAGTGGAAAATTCAAAAATATGTGGAAATTAAATGACACACTGTAAACAACCATTGGGTCAAAGAGGAAATCAAAAAAGAAATCAAAAAATACCTCAAGAGAAATGAAAACAAAAACACAACATACCAAAACTTACAGGATTCAGCAAAACCTGTACTCAGAGAGAAGTCCATTGTGATAAATGCCTACATTGAAAACAAAGATCTCAAATAAACAATCTACTTTATACCTCAAAGAGCTAGAAAAAGAACAAATTAAGGCTAAGGTTAACAGAAGGAAAAGAAAAGAAATAAGGATTACAGAAGAAATAAACAAACAAAAAAAAAACAATAGGAAAAAAATCAATGAAACTAAGAGTTGGTTTTTGAAAAGATTTTTTAAACTGACAAATCATTATGCTAGGAAAAAAAAGAGAGAAGACTCAAATAAATAAAATTATAAATTAAAGAAGAGACATCACAACTGATGCCACAGAAATAAAAAGAGTAAGAGACTACTCTGAACAATTCTATGCCAACAAACTGGATAACCTGGAAGAAATGGATATGTTTCCAGAAAAATATAAGACTAAATTATGAAGAAATATAAAGTCTGAACAGATGTATAACTAATATGAAGACTGAGTCAGTAATCAAAAACCTCCCAACAAGGAAAAGCCCAGGACCAGATAGCTTCACTGGTGAATTCTACCAAATATTTTTAAAAGATTTAACATAGATCCCCTGAAACTCTTCCAAAAAAATTGAAGAAGAGGGAACATCTCCAAACTCATTTTATGAGGCTAACATTACTCCAATACAAAAGCTAAACAAAGACACCACCAGAAAAGAAAACTACATGCTAATATTCCTAATGAATATAGAATATAGATGCAAAAATCCTCAACAAAATACTAGCACATCAAACTAATCATTGCATTAAAAGGATAATATACCATGACCAAGTAGAATTTATCCCTGGGATACAAAGATGGTTCAATATACAAAAGTCAATTAATGTTATACACAACATTATCAGAATAAAGACTTTTTAAAATCACACGAGCATCTCAACAGATGCAGAAAAGGCATTTGACAAATGTCAACATGCCCTTTTATGATAAAAGTTCTCAAAAGACTAAGACTAGAAGGAAAGTACTTCAACATAATAAAAGCCATATATAACAAGCTTACAGCTAATATTATACTCAGTTGTGAAAAATTGAAAAGTTTTTTTCTCTAAAATCAGGAATAAACTAAGGGCAAGGATGCCCATGTTTGCCACTTCTATTCAAGACAGTACTGAAAGTCCTAGCCAGAGCAATTAGGCAAGAAAAAAAAATTAAAGATCTTTAAATCAGAAAGGAAGAAATAAAATTGCTCCTGTTTGCAGACAACATGATAGAAAATCCTAAAGATTCCATTTTTAAAAAGTTAGAACTAATTAACAAATTTAGTAAAGTTGTGGGATATGAAATCAGTATACAAAAATCAGTGGCATTTCTATACGCTAACAACAAACTAGCTGAAAAGAAAGTTAGAAAAATAATGTCACTTATAGTAGCACCAAAAATAATAATATACTTAGGAATAAACTTAACTAAGAAAACGGAAGACTTGTATACTGGAAACTACAGAACATTTAATGAAGAAATTAAAGAAAACGCGAACAAAGGGAAAGACATCCTGTTTTCATGGATTGGAAGAATTAATATTGTTGAAATGTCCATACTACCTAAAACGACCTACAGAATCAATGAAACTCTGTAAAAATCTCAGTGACATTACTCTGCATAAATAGAAAAAACAATTCTGCAATTTATATGGAACCCCCCCCCACACACACACACAAAAACACAAATAGTTAAATCAGTCCTCTGATAGAAGAACAAAGCTGGAAGCCTCACACTTCCTAATTTCAAAACATTAAAAATTACAGTAATCAAAACAGTATGATACTGACATAAAGACAGACATGTAGACCAATGAAACAGAATAGAGAACCGAGAAATAAACCCAGTATATATGGCTGACTGATCTTCAACACGAGTGCCAAGTAAACACAATGGAGAAAGGGTAGTTTCTTCAATAAGTGGTGCTGGGAAAACTGGGCATTAATATGCAAAAGAATGAAATTGGATCCTTATCTTACATAAAAATTAACCGTACATAAATATCAACTCAAAATGGATAAAAGACTGGGATGTAAAATCTCAGACTTAAAACTCCTAGATAAAACATAGGGGGAAAGCTTCGTGACATATTCTTATTGGCCAGTTAGATAAAGCCTCTTGCTGGTAGTACCTGTTAAAATCTTTTGCTATTTTAAAACATTGTGGTAAAACAGACATAACATAACACCACCTTAACCATTTTAAATTCAGTAGTGTTAAGTACAGTCACATTGCTGTGCAACCAATCTCCAGATTTCTTTTCATTCTGAAAAGCTGAAACTCTATATCTGCAAAACAACAGCCCCCCATTCCCACAGCCCCTGGCAACCACCAGTTTACTTTCTGTCTCTATGAATTTGACTACTCTAAGTACTTCATATAAGTGAAATCATGCAGTATTTGTTGATTTGTGAATGGCTTATTTCACTTAGCACAATGTCCTCAAGTTTCATACACACCATGGAATATTATTTGGTCTTAAAGAAGGAAATTCTGGCACATGCTAAAACGTGAATGAATTTTTTTATCCATTCATTCATCAAAGGACATTTGGATTTCTTCCACCTTTGGCTATTGTAAATCACACTGCTGTGAACCTAGATATACACATATCTCTGAGACTCTGATTTCAGTTCTTTTGAGTATATACCCAGAAGTGAAATTGCTGGATTATATGGCAATTCTATTTTTAATGTTTTGAGGAACTACCACAGTGTTTTCCATAGAGGTGGCACTGTTTTCCATTTCAACCAGCAGAGTGCAGCAGTCCCACTCCATTTCCCTACATCCTTGCCAACACTTGTTTCTCTTTTTTTTTTATTGTAGCCATTTTAATGTGTGTGAGGTGGTATCTTGTGGTTTTGATTTTTCATTTCCCTAGTAATTGGTAATGGTGAGCATCTTTTCATGTGCTTGTTGGCCATTTGTAGATCTCCTTTGGAGAAATGTCTCTTCAAGTCCTTTGCTCATTTTTAAAAATTGTGTTGCTTGGCTTTTTATTGTTGAGTTTTGGATTTCTGCTTGTGTGTGTGTGTGTGTGTGTGTGTGTGTGTGTGATGGTATCTCGCTCTGTCACCCAGGCTGGAGTGCAGTGGTGCAATCTTGGCTCACTGCAACCTCTGCCTCCTGGGTTCAAGCGATTTTCCTGTCTCAGCCTCCCAAGTAGCTGGGATTACAGGTGTCCGCCACCATGCCCAGCTAATTTTTGTATTTTTAGTAGAGACAGGTTTCACCATGTTGTCTGGACTGTTCTCGAACTCCTGACCTCAGATGATCTGCCCACCTCAGCCTCCCAAGGTGCTGGATTACAGGCATGAGCCACCACACCTGGCCCTGGAGTTCTGCATATTAACCCCTTATCAGATACATGATTTGCAAGGATTTTCTCTCATTCTGTAAGTTGCCTTTATACTCTGTTGATCTTGTTCATTCATGCATAGAAGTTTTAAATTTTGATGTAAGCAGTTTATCTATTTGTATTTTTGTTGTGTATGCTTTTGGTGCCACATCTAAGAAGTTACTGCCAAACCCAATGTGATGAAGCATCTTCCTTATGTTTTCTAAGAGTTTTATAGTTTTAGCTCTAAGGTTAGGTCTTTGATTCATTTTGAGTTAACTTTTGCCATTTTCAGATGGATTGACTGCCTTTTTCTTTTCTTCTTCTCCTTCTTCTTTTTTTTTTTTTTTCTGAGATGAAGTTTTGCTCTTGTTGCCCAGGCTGGAGTGCAGTGGTGCAGTCTTGGCTCACTGCAACCTCCACCTTCCAGTTTCAAGGGTTTCTCCTGCCTCCGCCACCTGAGTAGCTGGGATTACAGGTGTCCGCCGCCACCATGCCCAGCTAATTTTTTTTTTTTTTTTTTGAAGACGGAATCTCACTCTGTCGTCCAGGCTGGAGTGCAGTGGCGCGATCTTGGCTCACTGCCATCTCGGCCTCCCTGGTTCAAGCAATTCTCCTGCCTCAGCCTCTCCAGTAGCTGGGACTATAGGCACACGTTGCCACATGTCTAATTTTTTGTATTTTAGTAGAGACAGGGTTTCACTGTGTTGCCCAGGCTGGTCTCGAACTCCTGTAGCTCAGGCAGTCCACCTGCCTCAACCTCCCAAAGTGCTAGGATTATAGGCGTGAGCCACCGTGCCTGGCCTAATTTTGGTATTTTTAGTACAGACGGGGTTTCACCATGTTGGCCAGGCTGATCTTGAACTCCTGATCTCGTAATCTGCCCGCCTCAGCCTCCCAAAGTGCTGAGATTACAGGCATGAGCCACTGCACCCTGCCTGACTGCCTTTTTCATATTCTTTTTTACGAATTCTTTTTCAAATATGTGTTGCAATTATCCTCTCCCAGCGCATGGTTTGTCTTTTTACTCTATTATTAGAGTCTCTGTTGAACAGAAGTCTTAAATTTTAATGAAGCACAATTTTGCTTCTTTCCTTTATGATTACATGATTATGCGTTTGTGAATTTTGTAAGAAATCTTTGCCTACCCCAAGTTTCATGAAGATATTTTCTTGTTTTCTTCTACAAGCTTTATTGTTTAGTCTTTTGTATTCAGGCCTGTCATTCATTTCACATTTGTTTTTTGTGTATGGTATGAGGTCAGGGGTCAAGGGTCACTTTTTAATATGGATATCCAATTGCTTTAGCACCATTTATTGAAAAGATTATCATTTCCTCTATCAGATGCATTTTTCTTATAAATCAGGTGACTGACCCCAGGTGTGGTAGCTCACACCTCTAATTCTAAAACTTTGAGAGGCCAAGGTGGGGGGATCACTTGAGCCCAGGAGTTCAAGACCAGTTTGACCAGCATGGCAAAACCCCATATATAAAAATTAGCCGGGCGTGGTGGCACCTGTCTGTAGTCCTAGCTGCTTGGGAGGCTGAGATGGGAGAATCACCTGAGCCCAGGAGGTGGAGGTTGCAGTGAGCCGAAATTGTGCAACTACGCTCCAGCTTGGGCAACAGAGTGAGATCCTGTCTCTAAATAAATAAATAATAAATAAATAGCATCAGGTGACTGTATGTGTGGGAGTATGTTTTCTTACCCTGCTCTGCTTCCATTGTCTTCTTGTGTCTCTTTGTGTCAATACTATACTGTCTTGATTACTGTAGCTTATAGTAAGGCCTATGATATATGTTGTTTTCATATTACTGGCCTGGCATTGAGAAGGTCCATGGAGTACTTGCAGACTGAGTGGCAAAATGAAGACATGAGTTGTAGTAGAGTGATTGTTATAAGTGCTGTAACATTACCATACAGTTACATCTATCCTGCCGCGTGGGCAAGAGTGACAGAGACCAGGGGTAGTCGCCGCATCTTCTGTTGGACTACACTGTGTGTGTCACCCAGTCTCCCTAGCCGTTTTTCCTCCATGGTTCATCTTAGAGTGTTTGTGTGTGTATTATTGTGTGTTTTATATATTACCTTCCATAGTAGACAGAAGAACCTTACCTGCCTAGGAAGCTTGTAGGTAGGTGTGCCTTTTACGCCACAGTCACTTGTATAGAAACAAAATGCCATTAAAGGAACCACTAGAGACCTTCCAGAAACTGACAAGAGATCAGGCCACTGTAGCAGATGTGGAATCCAGGTCTTTCTTAGACAGCGTTGTTAAGAGACTGGCTGGACACAAATGGCCAGAAGACACGTCTGCTGGACCTGCCCAATTCTCACTTCAGGCTTTGTTCTTCCTTAAGCTCTTTCACCCACAAGCACTTCCTGGACCATTTAAGATAAGCAGGTCAAGTCAAGTTCATAGATGCCCACTGAGTTCTCATGGGTGTCCTGAAGCGTCTTTTAATCCTTACAGGGGAAAGCGGATATAGATAAACGATGAGATAGGTAGGCGGATGGATAGTGATGTACCTTGCATTGGATAACTTAGTAGATGAATTAGCTACAAGCATCTGGGCCTTGTTTGTAGATGCGTGTAGGTGAGGTGAGGCTGCAGCAGCTGATCTCAGTTCATTTTCGGTCTCAATGGGAGCAAGACTTAAACACTGTAGATACTTTTCCAGGTGAAAGGAAAAAAAAGTTAACAAGCTGAGCCCTTATGAAGGAAAGGAAGGCTGCTAGAAAGATGTTTTGTTACTTGCAGTGTCAGGACTGTGATTCAAATATGTGTCCTCTCTGTGAGACTGCTGTGGCCCAGCTGCCTTAAGGGTCACCACTGCAGGAGTCACCTGATGGTCCAAGTTTAGGTGCTGTCTCTGGTACTTGAGTTTTGTGATTTTTTTGCCTCAGTTTCCTTATCTGTAAAATCGGAATATCATAGTACCTGCCTGATAGGGTCACTGTGAGGAATACGTGAGCAAATTTGTGTGACATACTAAGAACAGCCTAGCACATAGTAAGAGTTCACTTGCTTGGTCTAGGCACAGGACATTGGTTTAGATGATCTTCCTCTGAATTACTATGACCACAGATAATTGGGGGAAATCTGGGCCTATGCAAGTCTGGCAGAGTGGAGTTTTGGCTACATCACTGCTTTCTCTGGACTGTGAAACTCGTTTTTGCTTTCTATGGGGATGTTGCTGGAGACTTCATGCCCATGCCCCGCCCCCCGCCCTGCACCTCCCCCTAGCAAGTGATATCAGTATCACCTGGATTCCTGGGCTTTCTAACACGAAGACAAACACCAGCCAGGTCTAACTTATCTAGGATTGTCTAGGCTTCTCTTTGCTTTCAATAGAATTTGCTTTTTACCAGTGTGCAGAAATTCCAAGCCCTGTTTAGGTCTTGGAGTTGGGAGGGAGGAGGAGAAGGAAAAGTAGGAACACAGAGACCAGTCATCAAAGGGAAATGATTTAAGAGCCTCCCAGACAGTGAAAAATCCACCACTCATAATTGAGGAAAAACCAGTTAATAAGAAACTCAGCCCTAAGGTTACCATGGTCATGTAGAGTGACTTGCATGCAGGGAGGATTTTGATGCAGGTATATGTAGGGGGCTACAGTTAACCAGGGAAGACTTCCTGGAGGATCTGAGATACAGGGGAGGAAGGTAGAATCCACGTGGTCATTCTGATCAAGATCAAGGCCCTTGGGGGTTTCCTGAATGTTGGCCTACATTTGGGGTTCAAATCCTACCTTTGCCCTTTTGTGTGTGATCTGAAGCAATTAGCCTCAGCCTCGTCCCCCATCTATAAATAGGGGATGTGTAAGAATCAATGTTTGTGTTTCATTTGGGCATGATAGGTGCTCAGTTAAGTATTTTTAAATATTTTTAATATTTTACTGAGTGCTGAGTTCTGTATCAGGCACTGGAAATGTAAATCTAAATGGAACCCAGTTCCTGCCCAGGCCAGGGGGAGGCAGGTTCACCTGGAAGACACTGATGAACTGGTGAAGCCTGGCTCAAGGCATACATCCCAGGCTTCTTGGGGATACAGCACTGTTTGACTTATTAAATAAGCAGAAAACCTCTTCCTTGCAACACAGGCTATCCATGAAACCCTAGGCTGGGCCTGTTTTCCATGAATGAATCCAGGTGAGAGGGTGTGAGGGGCTGGTCACCCTAGAAGCACAGCTTAGCCCAGCAGCAGCAGCACATCCTTTCCCACCCCATGGGAACCCCGCTGTGCCTTCCACCTGCTTTCAGAGGGCAGTCACTGACTACGGCTCTGTTAGAAGATCTGCTTGACATAACTGAGCCTTCACAGTTTGAGACTTTATCTCGTCATTCTGGGGCCTAGTGGGGAACGTGCGGAGACACCTCCTTATGTCCAGAAGCCATCCCAGCACAGCATGGGACCCCTGCCTGGAGTCCTGTGGCCACGTTCCAGCCTCCTATGCTTTGCGTGCAGTGAACCTTGTATTAGTCAGGATTCTCTAGAGGGACAGAACTGCTAGAATAGATGTATATATAAAGAGGAGTTTATTAAGGAGTATTGACTCACACAATCACAAGATGAGGTCCCATAATAGGCCAGGCCGTCTGCAAGCTGAGGAGCAAGGAAGCCAGTCCAAGTTTCAAAACTTGGAGTCCGATGTTTGAGGGCAGGAAGCATTCAGCCCGGGAGGAAGATGTAGGCCAGAAGACTAAACCAGTCTAGGCTTTCCACTTTCTTCTGCCTGCTTTTATTCTGGCCATGCTGCCGCTGATTAGATGCACTGGGATTGAGGGTGCCCACCGGGATTGAGAGTGCCCACCGGGATTGAGGGGGGTCTGCCTCTCCCAGTCCACTGACTCAAATGTTAATCTCTTTGGCAACACCCTCTGCATCCTTCAGTCCAATCAAGTTGACACTCAGTATTAACCATCACAAACCTCCCACCTAGACTAGCGTCTCTTTCTTGCAAATCTCACCATCAACATTTTTCCCATCATTCAAAACCCAGCTCAAACAAGGGTTCCCTGACTCTTCTGTGGAATTAGTCTCTAGACTCCTTTCTTGGCGTGTTCCATCAGGAACAGCAATGTGTAAAGGCAGAGAGTTCAAAGTGTAAGAGCAGGATGGAGAGAGAGGAGGCCAGGAAGACTGGGTGGGCCCTATCTTGACAGGACTGAATCTCTCTGCAATGGGGAGCTATTGAGAATTCTTGACAAGCGGAGAGGCCTAGCAAGGTTGGCAATTGAAGAGATTTCTCTTTCCACAATGAATGGTGGAGTGGGATGGGGGAATGGGAAAAGGCTAGAAACCTGGAAACGAGGTGATTAGGAGGCAGTTAGAGGAGTTTCATCAGCTTTCCCCAATGCCAGTAGCAAAGAGAAGTATATGCCAGATTTACTATTCACTGGGGAATTTTGCAAAAATATAGATTCTGGGTTCCCTTTCCCACAAATTCTGTTTCAGTGGATTTGGAATGGGGCTACAACCTGCGCTTTCTAGCATAAACCACAGATATTTCAGAGATCGGGAGGTAGACTATTCAATAATGCTGTTAAGACAACTGGCTAGCTAGAGAGAAAGAAAACTTGAACTTTATCTTTACCTCACTCGTTACACTCAGATAAGTGCCAGTTGGAGCCAAGATGGCAATAGAAAGGAAGGAAGCAAGGAGAGGAGGGAAAAAATAAATTGTAATGGAACTAGAAGAAAATTCGGGTGTCATTCTAAAAAACAGCATTGGATGTGAAACCTTAAAGTCATAAAGGGAAAAATTAATGGTACATTTAACCACATGGAAACAAAAAAAATTTCTGTACAGCTAAGTTTAAGACTAATGATAAAGAGAAAATACCTGCAACCTATATGTAAAGGATTGATAGCTTCAATATCAAAAGAGTTTATGTAAACCAGAAAGATAATCTCCCAAATGAAATAACTGGTGAATAAGCTTATGCAAAAATGCTAAGCCTCTCTAGAGATCAAGAAACAGGTTTTAAAACATAAGATATTGACTGGGCAAGGTGGCTCATGCCTGTAATCCCAGCACTTTGGGAGGCAGAGGTGGGCAGATCACTTGAGGTCAGGAGTTTGAGACCAGCCTGATCACCACGGTGAAACCCCATCTCTACTAAAAATACAAAAATCATCTGGCCAAGATGGCTCATGCCTATAATCCCAGCTACTCAGGAGGCTGAGGCAGGAGAATTTCATGAACCTGGGAGAGGGAGGTTGCAGTGAGCTGAGACTGAGCCACTGCACTCCAGCCTGGGCAACAGAGCAAGACTCCATCTCAAAAAAATATATAACAATAATAATAATAATAAAATAATTACAACTAAAGCATAAGATATCTTTGTGGTAGGCAGAATAATGAACCCCCCAAATATCCACATGTTTAGCCCTGGAAGATCTGAGTATGTTGCCCATCATGGCAAAAGATTTGTAGCTGTGAGTTAATTAAGGATCTTAAGGTAGGGAGATTATCCAGGTGGACCCAATGTAATCACAAGAGTCCTTAGGTGGGAGAGAGGCAGACAGGAGTCAGTATTAGAATGATTTGTTATAAGAAAGGTGTGGCCGGCTGTTACCAGCTTTGCAGATGGAAGGGGAGCCTCCCATGAGCCAAGGAATTCAGGCAGCCTCTAGAAGTTGGGAAAGGCAAGGAAAGGGATTCTCCTCCAGACCTCCCGGAAAGAAAAGTGGCCCTGCCGGCACCTTGCTTTTAGCCCAGCGAGACCTATTTCGGACCTCTGACCACTAGAACTGTAAGATCATAAATTTTGCATTAAGCCACTAAATGTGTGCTAATTTGTTACAGCAGCAATGGGAACCAAATACAGTCATTTTGCCTTTCTTATTAGTGAACATTAAAGAGACAGTTTATATTCCAGGTAGGTGGGAGGTCAGGGAAATAGCGCTCACCCACCATTGGCGAGAGTGTGAATTTCTGCTTTTTGAAGAGCTATTTGCCAGTCCTCATGAAAAGCTTCAAGGTTTTTTCCATTTGATCAAGTATTCTCCCTTCTAGAAGGTTAGCCTGTGATATACAAGTATGCAGAAGATAGTCTATGTATGTAGCATCTCTTGAAATAGAAAAAACTGGAAATAACCTTCATATCTATCAGTGAGGGACTGGCTGAATTTGAGTACAGCCAAAAGTGGAATACAGTGCTGCTGCCCCCATAAAGAGGTGAACCTAGATATCCATACACAGATTTCTTTTTTTTAGGAAAAGCCAAGTCACAGATCCATATAAATACATTAAGATGTCGGGAAGAACATATTAAATTAATTAACTGTAGCTTCTCTGGGGAGGGGTATGCGGGGACAGGGAGATTCAGGGGAAAGAGCCAAGAACAGTACAATTCTGCAGTGGTTTAAAATTTTTCAGGTAACTTTTCATTTAACAATTATTTTTGTAAAGAAGGAGAAAGCTTCCCAGCATTTCTGTTCTCTCATTGGCCTTTGGAACTTCTGGTCTCGACAAAACTAGGGATATGAACCCAAGCCCCTGCAGAGGAGCACAGAGGAGAGGCGGGGAACAGAAACAACCAGATTTGGGGATTGGTGACATGCCTGGGGACAGGGGTGGGGGTGGTGACAGCCCAGGAGAGGGTCACCAGGTCAGGATCTAGCCAGGGTCTAGACTGGCAAAGACTGGTGTCCAGGAGACTGGGCTGCTTGCCAGGATACACGCGGATCCCCACACACAGGGAGTTTTCTCTGCACAGAGCCCCCAATTGCTGGTAGCTCAGTGCTGTGGGAGACCCTGCCTTGAGTGAGGTTAGAGTTTTATAGGTGAGCCAAGTATCTAGCTATCCCAATATCCGGGTGGGTCAGCGTGGCACTGGCTTCTTTAGGGACACTGCTTTAACCTCTGAATTCAACCTTAGCTCTCATTTCTTGAGCACCAGCTGTACCTGATAACCCCAGTCAGTCTCATGACAGCCTGTCAGCCTAAAAGCAGCAGAGCCAGGATTGGAATCTAGGCTAGAGATCTTTCCACACGGCTGTGACAGCCCCTCAACAGAAATGCTTTCTCCCATAGCAATGATGACTATAATTTATTGAATGCTTACTATATGTCAGGTGCCATGCTAAGCAATTTGTATGAATCAACTCAATTTAAAACACACATGACACTTTTACTGTCCCCATTTTACAGATGGGGAGACTGAGGCTTAGAGGGGTCCCCAGATTTTCTAGTTAGGAGATGGAGGAGCCAGGGTTCAGCTGCAGGCTGCCTGAGTCTTAAAGCTGCGTTCGGAGTCGCTGTGCTGTGCTGCTGTCTGCATGGGTTGAGTGGCTGGATGCTTACCGCACTGCAGGTGCCTGTCATGTGCTTTAGAACTAAGCCCTGATCTGCGTTGCTGCCTCTCCCTGTGTCCCCACTTACCTAGACCTGGGTTCTGCCAAGCCCTTTTCAGCCTCCCAGATGCCAACATCACACTCCAGTCCCCTGGATGAGTTAATGCATCTGTTCAACTGCTCCAAACGGGACCAAGTAACAAGCTCAAAGATGTATGTCTCCCTCAGGAGCAGGTGTCCTCACTTCACATCATCATCTTGTCTTCTTGTCCCACGGTTCCTTGGGGTGATGTTCTTGTCCATGTGGTCACAGTTGGCTCACCCTCACCATATCCACGTTCCTTTCTGAGAAAATGTGGGGGTGGGGATGGAAGGCAAGCACTTTTCCGTCTGGCTATGGCCTATATGTTGCATACATCATGGGCCAGAACTAGCTACAGGGGAGGCTAGGAAAGGCAGCCTCTAGCTGGGTGGCCATAGACCCTGCTAAGGCGTGGGGGGCTGTGATTACTACAAGAAAGAGAACTGGCTAATGGAAGAAATATTCAGTCTCTGCCACTATCCCTGTTTCCAGCCAGAGCCCCTCCTTGACCTTGGCCTCTCTCTTTGCGCAGACTTCCTTCTGACTCTCTGACCACCTCTCCCTATTAGCTTCCAGACCCATGTCCTTGTATCTGGCTTGTTTTGTTACCACCACCTGAGCCCACAGCCACTTTTACTTTTTTTCACAAGTGAAGAGTTCTGCCCCAGCTTAAGTGCACACACACGTGCATACACACAGAGTGTTGTACACAGGAATTTTTAGAAGGGGAACTGGTTTTGTTGCTAGGTCATTAAATAAGAATATTTACTGCTTGCCTCCTATTCAGCCTGTGGTCCTGTGCCCTGGGTTACTAGGTATTGAAGTTAAAAGGAAGGTTTTCTTATATTTTTGACATCAGTATGTTTTATTACTGTCAGTAAAATTTTTGACCAGATATTGGCAGGTTGAGATGTGTGGGTGTGTGTAAGTAAATTACAAGCAAAGAGCTGTATTAAGCTCCACCAGCCTGGGGCCAACTTGGCCTAACAGCTCCCGGGACATCAGACCCCTGCCCCCACCTTGCCCCAGCCTTATCTGACTTTGGCTGGGCGCCCAAGCTCCTCAGTCTAGAGCCCAAGGCAGATTCAAGCTGGCCTCCTGCCCAGACTGGTGGCATCGTCCCCCTGAGAGAGTCCATCTCCCACCGCTCTCTGGAAAGGTCCTCTAGGGCTTCCACTCTGGGCCGTGGCCACGTTGTCCCAATGCCTTCCATAGAAGGCGCCTTCCAGTGTGGTTTCAGAGCTTCAGGCCTCCCTGCCTCGGCCCCAAGCTCCTGCATCACTTCCTACTCTCCTGAGGCCTTTGTGGCATCAGCCCCAGCAAGTCCTGATCTCCTTCCTGTTGCGCTGTTCCAGCAGCTAGACCTAAGGAAGCCACTTGAAGCGGGAGCTGAATTGTCAGGTACACTAACCAGTTGGCTGCAGAAGCTCAGGTGCCCCTCAGGGTTATAAGCTGGTCTCTGCTGGGGGCTGTGGCCTCAGAGGCTGACGGTGGCCTCGTGGCCATTCTGTGACCATCAGTAGAGGCTGTTCATCCTCTTCTGGTCTGAGGTTCAGGCCCCTGTGGGCCCAGTCCCTGGGCCCATTTATCTGGTGTCTTTTACAGGTGCTGTCACCAATTCCCTGAAGAAGTGGCTTTTTTCTTTATCACTTCAAGTTTATATTAACATTTCACACATACCCCAGAACCACAGAAGGTAGAAAAGAGCCATTTTCTTAGTGTCTGTTTGTCACAGTCATTAGAATAATCCTTCGGTTTATGCCGCACCACAGTTGGAATCCATTCCAAGGCCGAAGTCTCCTCAGGCCCTGCAGGTTCCCCACGTCTGCGCCTGTGGTCCTGCCTGCCCTTCTCCCCCGGCCCCTCCTGTGAAGCACTTCAGACCTGTCGTGATGTGGTGAAGCAGGCTGGCAGAGAGCACTAGCCCAGGAGGCCAAGCCCCAGTGTGGCTTGAGCTAGCCACGCTCCACCATGGCTCAGATGCCTGTGTGCAGAATGACAGGCCGGCCCCTCCAGCTCACAGGCCTCGCTGACTCTGCACCCTGGTGGCCAACAGTGCTCCTGTAGCCTTTTTGCTGCCCACTCAGAACTGTGGGTAGAAGGCCCCTCCTTGGAGGAACGCCATGTCCAGCCCACAGGTACAGGCTGGACACTGACCCTGGGCAGGCAGTGCTGGCCCTGTGGTCACCTGATGATGCCACAGTCACCTGACTGTCTCCTTCATCCACCCTGCCCCTCCTACCTGGCCCTGGGAATTGCACCAAACCCCAGCTGCTGGGTGTTCCCCGACCTGCCAAGGAGAGCCTTGTGGCTCAGTGAGGGGACAGCGCAGGACTAAACAGTATAGGGTCCTGACTGGCCAGCTGCCCCGACTCAGCGTGATCATGTCACCGCCCAGTCATGCTGCAGGGTCCCGTCCATCCATCAGAAGAAGCAAAGCTTACCACCAGTGTTTTGGGGTGCTCTCAGATCCATGCATGGAAGGGTCAATAAGAATAGTAAGTATAGCCAACCCTTGGCCTCTCCATGCTCAGTGCAGCCAGGCCCAGGAGCCCCAGCCCAGCCCCAAGAGGCAGTTCTCTGTCTGTGCTGCAAACCATGTCCGCCATGTCTGATTTTTAGAAGGCTCGGCACTTCTGCCCACCTTAGCTTAGGTAAGCGAGACCTGGGGTCGTGCTCGCAGGACAAGTTCCCACCTTAGCTGGGCTCCCCATTTCTCCTACCCAGCAGCTGCAATGAGGTTAGGACATAGGTTGAAAGGCCAACTCTGTTGTTGAGATGCTAGACAAGTTTTTACTCCCCCTTGCCATGGATACAGTGATGTCCCCTGGGGCCATGCCCATGCTTCCATAGGACTAGGGGCCATGGACCGCAATGCACATCATGCCACAGAAGCCACAGAGAACTTTTATTCATTGAGGTGGGAGACAGCCCTGGCTGGGGGGCCAAGAGGCACAGACTGGTCCAGCCCTGCCACCATTCCCGTGAGCTTTTCGGGGAAAATCATATCACCTTTCTAGCCTTCCGTCTTCCCTGTCACGTGAGAGGACTGGACTAGACAGCCAGTCTCTAAGAATCTATCAGAAGTTCACAGTGTAACTTAGGCCCCATAGAAGAAATCAAAAGTTTGTAGCAGACACCCAGAGACAGTGGGCTCTTATGCCTGGTTGTGGCCATAAGGCAGTGTTGATTGTAAGGGTCACCTTTTGTTCTGCTGTGCCTGGGACTGCCCTTGTTTATTCCTACTGTTTCTGCATGATTGTTAGTAGTTCCAATTTCATTCTCCAAGTGTCCCTGTTTGGATGGCATCTTATATGGCCACCCTGTTAACTGAGATGTAATCTAATGAAATGAGATTTCCCTGTCTTCCCCACACTCAGCCTGCTTTGGTGTAAGTCACAGGAGGCCTTTGACTGCTCATAGGAGAGTTTCTGCTGATACGTGGTCTTTTATCGACAAATATCAATCACTGTATTTGCATTGTATCCAGTGACTAGAGAGATGTCATTGAAGACATAGGTGATCCCCTGTGTCATTCACTGCTGCAGACTTAAGTGCCACATGAAAAAGTTTTGCAAGAAACTTGGATGTTCCTTCCTCTATGGCTGTAAGACTGTAATGGACCAAATCTCCCTTTTCTACTTGGCTGCCAGGAAGCTCATATATAAATGTATAGCTGAATTATAGAAACACCATAAGTCCTTATTATTGGTATAGCAGTATTCTTTTTATCCCACCAATCCTGACTTTCTGCCTTATTTGCATTTTCTTTGTTCTGATTTCTTATTTATCTATAATTTTCTCATATTTATAGTTTGTCATTCTTCTATAAACATGATTTTGTTATAGTTACTTTGAATTCTTTATAGCACCAAGTAGAAAAGGAACACAAAAGGAGTGAACTTAGAGGATATGCTTTTTGGCTAAAAGAGCAAATCACCTGCTCCTCCAAAGCATGTCATAGTGTCTGAGGCCTTGCCCTTTAAGAGACAATTATTTGAGTCTTAAAGACTTGTTAATCTTCTAAGCACCTGCAAAAATGTAGTAAGTGGAATTTTCAAGTCTGTATCATCACACATCTAGTGAAAAGCAGAGTGCGGGCATGAAGGGAGCCTGAGGGCAGGATGCCGGGGGTAGGGCATGCTCACAGGGGTATAAGCAAGCACAGAGATGCTTATCACTCACCCAGGCCCTCGTCAGGGGATGAACACCTGAGAAGGGGCTGGGGAACAAACTCTGGCCATGGGAGGTCTGGGTCCAGGTGACAACACTGCCTGTTAGCAACATGGGACTTTCAGTAAGCCACTTTCCTGCTGGGGTCCCAAGTCAGGTGATTGGGTGAGATGGGGTCCACGTTGACTCCAGACTTGGGCTTCTGATCCTGCCTCTGGGGAGGAGGGCCCTGAGGATGCACCTGAGCCCAGGAGGCTGAGCCTGCCCAGCTTGCAGCCAGCCCTAGGAGGAGGCACACACCTGGGGCTCCATGCAGACCAACTTTGCACCTCTGCTCGCGGGCAAGGATCCCCATACTTCCATGGCATCCCTGGGGCACTGACTAGACAAGGAGAGGCTGCAAAGCCAGAGGAACCTCCCAGAATGAGCCTCCTGGCAATTACTTAGGTCAAGTGAGTGGTCACAGCTGTGTCAGATTGTAAGTTCTCACAGGCTGTGGCAATAATTTGCAGTTTGGCCTTAAAACACCGGCTGGAGCGCGGGTTAGCAAGGGGTAAAAAGCAGTGGATGATGTCCCTCGTGGACACTTTCAGAACCCAGGCCGGAGAGAAATACTAACCTCAGAATAATCTACCCCTTGGAAACTCACCCCTGAATAACCCACAGGCACTTCCCTCCTGCACCAGCTACGGCACCATCCAGAGTTCACCTAGCAGCATCCGCATCTTCTATCTCATCAGGCCACACTGCAGCTCCGAGGCACAGTCGAGGCAGGATTTGTTATCCATTTTATAGATTAGGCAACTGAGGCTTAGAGAGCTCAGACCCACTCGGAGTAGATCGCGGAGGAGAGATGGGAGCCCAGGCCTCCTGTCCCTAACGGCCCTGCAGTTCCCAGAACCCACTTTGCCTTCTGCTGTCAGCATCCCACATGGCCACAGTCCTCAGAAACACACTGGCATTCAGGTCACCCAACACTGATGTGGGAGCGGGTGAGGAAAGAATTGCAGGCTTGGCCATGTGGAGCCAGAGCCTGTGGTTCTGGTTGAGTTTCCCTGGTTAACCTTTGAGGGGTCTCAGCCAGGTGAGGTACTGAGTCTGGGCTGCCCAGGCTGTGTATGAGTGAGTCCCAGTAACTCTGTCTTCTCTCTCGTGTGTGTGTGTGTATTTCTCTGCATGTGTACTTCCATCACACAGAAGAAGGGCGTGATTTCTCCTCTGAGGCCGTTGATCTCCAACCCAGAACTAAAGGGGAGAAGAGGCTAGAACAGAGCCATCCTCCAGCATCCAGCGTGGCATCTCTCGTGCCAGGACCAGGGATGACTGGGCCATGGACACATGTGTCTCCAACCTTCAACCGTTCTCGTAGCACACAGGGGACTCGTGGGGGCCACCTGCCACTGCCAGCTGAAACAATACAATGGCAATACTGACATCCTTCATGACGTTTTCCCGACAGACATTCAGGCAGAAAGTGCTGGTGCGTTTTCTGTCTGCACAGTAGAGGGCCATGCCTCACCAATAGAATAGCTCAGGCCCTGATGACCTGCTCTGAGTCCACTCACAGCCAGTGACACTTGCAAAAAACTCCCAAAGCCGTCTTGGGTGTGGCTTCTGCAGCTCTTGACCAATGTGACCAAAGCTGGACACCTCCTCGGGACACTGGGATTATTCATAAATGCAGCCTGCCCTGACTCTCCCTGAATAGCATCTGAAGTCTCTGTGAAGGTCATGGATCCTGAACAAAGTGTCAAGGGCACCAAGAAGGCTGAGGGAAGTCCCCGGAAGCGGCTGACCAAGGGAGAGGCCATTCAGACCAGTGTTCCTTCCAGTATCCCATACGCAGGCAGTGGCACAGCTGCCACTCAAGAGAGCCCCGCCCAAGAGCTCCTAGCCCCGCAGCCCTTCCCGGGCCCCTCATCAGTTCTTAGGGAAGGCTCTCAGGAGAAAACAGGCCAGCCGCAGAAACCCCCCAAAAGGCCCCCCATTGAAGCATCCATCCACATCTCACAGCTTCCGCAGCACCCTCTGACACCAGCATTCATGTCGCCCGGCAAACCTGAGCATCTCCTGGAGGGGTCCACGTGGCAATTGGTTGACCCCATGAGACCTGGACCGTCTGGCTCCTTCGTGGCCCCTGGGCTCCATCCTCAAAGCCAGCTCCTTCCTTCCCATGCTTCCATCATTCCTCCCGAGGACCTTCCTGGCGTCCCCAAAGTCTTTGTGCCTCGTCCCTCCCAGGTCTCCTTGAAGCCCACAGAAGAGGCACACAAGAAGGAGAGGAAGCCCCAGAAGCCAGGCAAGTACATCTGCCAGTACTGCAGCCGGCCCTGTGCCAAGCCCAGCGTGCTCCAGAAGCACATTCGCTCACACACAGGGGAGAGGCCCTACCCCTGCGGCCCCTGTGGCTTCTCCTTCAAGACCAAGAGTAATCTCTACAAGCACAGGAAGTCCCATGCCCACCGCATCAAAGCAGGCCTGGCCTCAGGCATGGGCGGTGAGATGTACCCACCAGGGCTGGAAATGGAGCGGATCCCTGGGGAAGAGTTTGAGGAGCCCACCGAGGGAGAAAGCACAGATTCCGAAGAGGAGACTAGTGCCACCTCCAGTCACCCTGCAGAGCTCTCCCCAAGACCCAAGCAGCCCCTTCTCTCCAGCGGGCTGTACAGCTCTGGGAGCCACAGTTCCAGCCACGAGCGCTGCTCCTTGTCCCAGTCCAGCACAGCCCAGTCACTCGAGGACCCCCCTCCGTTTGTGGAACCCTCATCTGAGCACCCCCTGAGCCATAAACCCGAAGACACCCACACGATTAAGCAGAAGCTGGCCCTCCGCTTAAGTGAGAGGAAGAAGGTGATTGATGAGCAGGCGTTTCTGAGCCCAGGCAGCAAAGGGAGTACTGAGTCTGGGTATTTCTCCCGCTCCGAGAGTGCAGAGCAGCAGGTCAGCCCCCCAAACACCAACGCCAAGTCCTACGCGGAGATCATCTTCGGCAAGTGTGGGCGCATAGGGCAGCGGACCGCCATGCTGACAGCCACCTCCACCCAGCCCCTCCTGCCCCTGTCCACTGAAGACAAGCCCAGCCTGGTGCCTTTGTCTGTACCCCGGACGCAGGTGATTGAGCACATCACAAAACTCATCACCATCAACGAGGCCGTGGTGGACACCAGCGAGATTGACAGCGTGAAGCCGAGGCGGAGCTCGCTGTCCAGGCGCAGCAGCATGGAGTCCCCGAAATCCAGCCTCTACCGGGAGCCCCTGTCATCCCACAGCGAGAAAACCAAGCCCGAACAATCACTGCTGAGCCTCCAGCACCCACCCAGTACCGCCCCCCCTGTGCCTCTCCTGAGAAGCCACTCAATGCCTTCTGCCGCCTGCACTATCAGCACCCCTCACCACCCCTTCCGAGGTAGCTACTCCTTTGATGACCATGTCACCGACTCCGAAGCCCTGAGCCGCAGCAGTCACGTGTTTACCTCCCACCCCCGGATGCTAAAGCGCCAGCCGGCAATCGAATTACCTTTGGGAGGGGAGTACAGTTCCGAGGAGCCTGGACCAAGCAGCAAAGACACAGCCTCCAAGCCCTCGGACGAACTGGAACCCAAGGAAAGCGAACTTACCAAAAAGACCAAGAAGGGTTTGAAAACAAAAGGGGTGATCTATGAATGTAACATATGTGGTGCTCGGTACAAGAAAAGGGATAACTACGAAGCCCACAAAAAATACTACTGCTCAGAGCTTCAGATTGCAAAGCCTATCTCTGCAGGCGCCCACATATCTCCAGAAGCTGAAAAGAGTCAGACTGAGCATGAGCCGTGGTCCCAGATGATGCATTACAAACTGGGGACCACCCTGGAACTCACTCCACTGCGGAAGAGGAGGAAAGAGAAGAGCCTTGGGGATGAGGAAGAGCCACCTGCCTTCGAGTCCACAAAAAGTCAGTTTGGCAGCCCCGGGCCATCTGATGCTGCTCGGAACCTTCCCCTGGAGTCCACCAAGTCACCAGCAGAACCAAGTAAATCAGTGCCCTCCTTGGAGGGACCCATGGGCTTCCAGCCAAGGACTCCCAAGCCAGGGTCTGGTTCAGAATCAGGAAAGGAGAGGAGAACAACGTCCAAAGAAATTTCTGTCATCCAGCACACCAGCTCCTTTGAGAAATCTGACTCTCTCGAGCAGCCGAGTGGCTTGGAAGGGGAAGACAAACCTCTGGCCCAGTTCCCATCACCCCCGCCTGCCCCACATGGACGCTCTGCTCACTCCCTGCAGCCCAAGTTGGTCCGCCAGCCCAACATTCAGGTTCCTGAGATCCTGGTAACCGAGGAGCCCGACCGGCCAGACACAGAGCCAGAGCCACCTCCTAAGGAACCTGAGAAGACTGAGGAGTTCCAGTGGCCCCAGCGCAGCCAGACACTTGCCCAGCTCCCAGCCGAGAAGCTGCCACCCAAAAAGAAGAGGCTGCGCCTGGCAGAGATGGCCCAGTCATCAGGGGAGTCCAGCTTTGAGTCCTCCGTGCCTCTGTCTCGCAGCCCGAGCCAGGAAAGCAGTGTCTCTCTGAGTGGGTCCAGCCGCTCAGCCTCATTTGAGAGGGATGACCATGGGAAAGCCGAGGCCCCTGGTCCCTCATCTGACACACGCCCCAAACCCCTGGGCACCCACATGTTGACTGTCCCCAGCCACCAACCGCATGCCCGAGAGATGCGGAGGTCAGCCTCAGAACAGAGCCCCAATGTTTCCCATTCTGCCCACATGACCGAGACACGCAGCAAATCCTTCGACTATGGCAGCTTGTCCTTGACAGGCCCTTCTGCTCCAGCCCCAGTGGCTCCACCTGCACGGGTGGCCCCGCCAGAGAGAAGAAAATGCTTCTTGGTAAGACAGGCCTCTCTGAGCAGGCCTCCAGAATCTGAGCTGGAGGTTGCCCCCAAGGGAAGACAGGAGAGTGAAGAACCACAGCCCTCATCCAGTAAACCCTCCACCAAAAGCTCCTTGTCCCAGATTTCCTCCATGGCCACCTCTCATGGTGGGCCCCCAGGAAGCAAGGGCCCAGGGCAGGACAGGTCCCCGCTGGGGCCCACTGTGCCCTACACAGAAGCACTGCAGGTGTTCCACCACCCCGTTGCCCAGACACCCCTGCATGAGAAGCCGTACCTGCCGCCACCTGTCTCCCTTTTCTCCTTCCAGCACCTCTTGCAGCATGAGCCAGGACAGTCTCCAGAATTCTTCTCCACCCAGGCTATGTCCAGCCTCCTGTCCTCACCGTACTCTATGCCCCCACTTCCTCCCTCCTTATTTCAAGCCCCACCGCTTCCTCTCCAGCCTACTGTTCTGCACCCAGGCCAACTCCATCTCCCCCAGCACATGCCTCACCCAGCCAGCATCCCCTTCCGGCAGCCCCCTTCCTTCCTCCCCATGCCATACCCATCCTCCTCAGCACTCTCTTCTGGGTTTTTCCTGCCTCTGCAATCCCAATTTGCACTTCAGCTCCCTGGTGATGTGGAAAGCCATCTGCCCCAGATCAAAACCAGCCTGGCCCCATTGGCTACAGGAAGTGCTGGCCTCTCCCCCAGCACAGAGTACAGCAGTGACATCCGGCTGCCCCCTGTGGCTCCCTCAGCCAGCTCCTCAGCACCTACGTCAGCCCCTCCGCTGGCCCTGCCTGCCTGTCCAGACACCATGGTGTCCCTTGTTGTGCCTGTCCGTGTTCAGACCAACATGCCATCCTATGGGAGTGCAATGTACACCACCCTTTCCCAGATCTTGGTCACCCAGTCCCAAGGCAGCTCAGCAACTGTGGCACTTCCCGAGTTTGAGGAACCCCCATCCAAAGGGACAACTGTATGTGGTGCAGATGTGCATGAGGTTGGGCCCGGACCTTCTGGACCAACTGAAGAGCAAAGCAGAGCTTTCCTGACTCCATACCTGAGAGTGCCTGTGACATTACCTGAAAGAAAAGGCACTTCCCTGTCGTCAGAGAGTGTCTTGAGCCCAGAGGGGAGTTCATCAACAGCAGGGGGAAGCAAACGTGTCCTTTCACCAGCTGGCAGCCTTGAACTTGCCATGGAAACCCAGCAGCAAAAAAGAGTGAAGGAGGAGGCTTCCAAGGCAGATGAAAAACTTGAGCTGGTAAAACCATGCAGTGTGGTGCTTACCAGCACCGAGGATGGGAAGAGACCAGAGAAATCCCACTTAGGCAACCAGGGCCAGGGCAGGAGGGAGCTAGAAATGCTGTCCAGCCTGTCCTCAGATCCATCTGACCCAAAGGAAATTCCTCCCCTCCCTCACCCTACATTACCCCATGGGACAGCCCCAGGCTCAGAAGCTTTGAAGGAATATGCCCAGCCATCTGGCAAACCTCACCGAAGAGGGTTGCCTCCACTGAGCGTGAAGAAAGAAGATTCCAAGGAACAACCTGACCTCCCCTCCCTGGCACCTCCCAGCTCTCTGCCTCTGTCAGAAACGTCCTCCAGACCAGCCAAGTCACAAGAAGGTACGGACTCAAAGAAGGTACTGCAGTTCCCCAGCCTCCACACAACCACTAATGTCAGTTGGTGCTATTTAAACTACATTAAGCCAAATCACATCCAGCATGCAGATAGGAGGTCCTCTGTTTACGCTGGTTGGTGCATAAGTTTGTACAACCCCAACCTTCCGGGGGTTTCCACTAAAGCTGCTTTGTCCCTCCTGAGGTCTAAGCAGAAAGTGAGCAAAGAGACATACACCATGGCCACAGCTCCGCATCCTGAGGCAGGAAGGCTTGTGCCATCCAGCTCCCGCAAGCCCCGCATGACAGAGGTAAGTTCAGTCTTGTTTTTTTCTCATTGCTGATTTGTAAAAGCCCTTGCTGAGCTTTTAAAGCCACAGTGTCCTCAGGTTCCATTTGCAGAACTGGAGCCAGATGAGTAGTCAGATTTTCTCTCTGGAAGCTGAGACTGGTCGCCTTACAAGGAAACCTGTTTATTGAGTTTTTTGGTTAGTGTGTCCCTTGTATCATTGGAATAGGTACATTTCAATAAAGTTAGCTATAAAATGATCCTGCTCTCCCATGAACTTATGTTGTAAAATCAAAGATACAGTCTCAGTAAGAAAAAAAGAAATTTTCCAAAAGACTGAGTTGGAAAACTTGGCTGGCAGGAATGCCTGTAGCAGTTCCTTCATTATATGGATCTCCTTTGTCTTGTTAGCCTTTTCCTGCTTTTCTTAATTCCTACATCTGCTGTTTCCATTCTCTAGTACCACTTGAAATCTTCCCATTTCCAATATTCTAGAATTTGGCACAAACAACCCCTGAAATATTCCTTTCTCCTTTTCTGGGATTAAGGCAGCAAATGGAGCTGAGCTGCAGTATCCCTCCTTACCAGTGGATGGTAATACCACTCACAGTTTGACCTACATGTTCTGTGTGGTACCACCAGGCCCTCAAGAAAGGCTCATGTTTACTCCTTCATTACCTTTGACCTGAGGCTACATCAGAAGCTATAAAACGAACTGGTCCCCTGCAAGCTCAGCAAGTTTGAAATTCAGTGATTTGAAACCTTCAGACAAAAGCCACCACCATATCCTGACAAGGCCAGCCTAGGGATTTGGGTTATGCTGACTTGGCATTTGTGGAATAATAACTGATCTTGTTTATTGAGCAGCGTCATGGTGCCAGGCACTGTGCCGAGCCCTTGAATCTAGTCACTGCTCACCTCTACCTCTGAAGTAACATAACCATCTCCCTTCTATAGCTTAGGGAACTGTGGATCAGAGGCTGAGAAAAGTCAAGGTCATCTGGCAAATGGTGGACAAACCCAGAATTTGAACCCAGACCTATCTGACTCCAAAGAGTCTATTTTTCTTCTTTTAATTGAGGAGAGAAAATCTTAAAAGATGACTGCAAATTTAAAAATGTTCATTAGTGTGTCTTCAGACCAGAAGCTCTGACCAAATCAGGTCTAAATTCCCTAAACTAAATTCATATTGTAGATAAGTGAGCAAAACTGTGTTCTGTAATTTTCCGCGCTCTCATATCTTCCTCTTTGCAAACATTGTGCATTGAATTTGTCCTTAGCTTGACTGGATGTTCTTCACAAAACTGTTTTCCAAATTTATTTTCTAGATGTCTTTGTCAGTCTAAAGACATCCCTGACCAAGATTTCCACTTTTGTGTTAATATCATGCTAATTTCCTGTCCAGCATTTCTTACCAGCTATGGCCACTACCAAGATGCTGTTATAATTATTCATACTGCTAACTTTTTGGGTACCTATTATGTACCAAGTACTATGCTAAATGTTACTTTTCTCCTCACAACCACCTTGACAGTTAGGGTGCAATATCACCATTTCACAGATGAGGAGACCAAAACACAGAGAGGTTAAGTAACTTTCACAAGGCCACACAGTAAACAGCAGAGCTTAGATTCAGAACTAGGTTTTACTCCAATGCCCTTTTGAATTATCTAAGCTGCCTCTAGTTTTTAATGACTGAAAACGTTATAGGCCATTTAAGGGAAAGGCAGTGTTAATTTGGCCTAATTGGATTTGACAATTTATTTATAATGCTCCTAAAACCTGCAAACCTTTTATTGGAATATTCTGTTTGGTTCACTGGCATGTTTCCTTCCGGGATTGCACCAATCTGATTCATTAATATATCCGCATTGTCTATGGCTTAAGGTCTTTCTACAACTACACCTCTCTCTGGCGTCTACTTGCATACCTACAGAGAGAGGAACTCTCCATTTCATGTCACAACCCAGTCCATCTTTGGACAGTGCTCTAAGAAGGTTCTTTAATGTACTGGGCTGACATGTGTCAGATTGTGGCTCCCATTCTCTGTTAGTAGTTCTGAAAAGGTCCTTAGGTCTATCTTAGCATTTCAAAGGTCTTCCAAACCATCTTCGCACAGGTCTAGGCCACCCTATGATGTTTTAGTTTGCACATAGATTTTTTTCCATGTATAAGCCCTGGAGAAACCCCAACTTGTTAAGAGCCCACTTTGTAGCCACATTCTTTCCTTTTTCCTCTTTGGGAATCATTTTGACAACGCAGCACTGTCACAAAGGGATTAAGAACAAGGTCTCAGGTGCCAAATTCCCCGAGTTTGAATCCCACTACCCTACCTATGAGCTATGTGACCTTGGACCAATAACTTAACCTCTCTGAGCCTTGGTTTCTTTCTCTGTAAAATAGGGATAATAATAAGACTTAGCTCACAGGACTGTGGAGATAATGAAACGAGTTAAGACATGCAAAGTGTGCTTAGAACAGTGCATGGCACACTGGCACTCGTATTTTTAGCTATACTTATTCATATTGTTGTCATCAAAAGATAACATGGATCCCTGGCCCCTGCTCAATTCCAACACTGTGTTTCCTGGGAAAGTGATGCACTGCCGCCCAGATCAGCCTCCTCCAGCGTGGCCCAGACATCACAGCAGGCTGCGAGGGGAAAGCTGTCCGTTTGCCTGTGGGAGGCCCCTTGGTCATTCCATGGTCAGTCTAGATCACAGGCTGGAGTGGAGCGGAAATGGCAGGCTCTGGAAACCCAAGGGTATTGCAGAAAACTATTGCCTTCTGCCAAAGTGGCAGTCCAGAGTATTGCTCAGTTTCCACTCCCCTCTTCCAATTCTGAAGAGATTATTTGGTGGTCAGAGTCATAGAAGTTGACACTTCAAGATGGTCTAAATCCCCTCAGACTCTGAGGCCCAGAGAGGTGAAGTCATCCACCGAAGGGCAGCTCAGTGTGCCACAGCCTGTCTGGTGCTGGAACTCAGATTCTGTGATTCCCAGCCAGGCACCTTTCTATCTAGCCCCATGCCATCCTTGTTGGGCACTGTCTGGTGGTGGCTGGCACAGAGGACTGTTGTTCTTAGATTGTCCCAGCCTCAGGAAATGTGATTGCTTCATTCACTGGCTGGAAATAGTGTGGTTTTTCATGACCTTCATGACAGCAGCATGAAGTAGGAGGAAATTCTCACTCCAGCCCCTGCCCTCAGCACAGCACTGCTGCTCCCTAGGCAATAGTGCGCCCATCCCTGACAACATTGGAGCGTTTAGGAGGACATGTTCTTGGGAAAGTGGAAGATGTCCAGGAAGCACAAGGCCAGTGCCAGCGCTCCCCTTAAGCCAGCTCTCATCACTCAGGCGTAGCACTGTAAAGAGCATGGGTTCTGCAGGACTAGCAGCCCAGAGCCTGCACGGACTCTCCGTGCCTGTGTCTGTGGTGGAGTTGGGGGCATGCTGCTGGTCAGGGCCCTCAGCCCAGCTCCTGGCCTTTGGTACTAGCTCAGGAGGCCCAAGATCCTGGAAGCAAGAGACCTGTGCTCTGCTCCCAGCTCTGCCCTTAACCTGCTGGGTGACCTTAGCTTTCTGATCTATAAACAGGGACTGGGCCAGTTTATCTCCAAAGGCAGAGTGGAGCCTTTGTTTATGTGTTTGACATTATTTAAGCATCTTCTCTGAGACAGGCCCTGTTTGGGGTGCTGGGGGCCCAAGGAGACCAAGATGAGGACCTGTCCCCAGGATCTCCCAGACTAGTGTGAAAGAGAACAAACACAGGTCTTACAGGAGGTTAACCTGAAGGAGACAGAGTTCCAGCTATGACACCAGCTAATGGCATGGCCTTGGATTAGGGACTTCTCTCTGGGTATCAGTTTCCCTAATTCTGTAAAGTGGGGCTAATAGCACCTCTTCGTGGAGGAATGTGAAGATTGCATATGTGTATTTGTGCAGTGCCATGTAAGGCATGATTATTAGCATTGCGTTCACGGCTGAGGAGGAACATTTGACCAGCAATGATTTTGTCATTCCTGCGGTGGGCCAGGTTCACCTCCCTTCGCTGGTTTCCCCGGAAGGCCAGAAAGATCTAGCTAGAGTGGAGAAGGAAGAAGAGAGGAGAGGGGAGCCGGAAGAAGATGCTCCTGCCTCCCAGAGAGGGGAGCCGGCCAGGATCAAAATCTTCGAAGGAGGGTAAGACTCATGTTTGGTTTTCATCGTCTGCTTCCCGTGGAATAAGAGCCGGTGCCCATCGGTGTTCATGGGTGGCAGCGGCTCAGTTGGCAAGGGCTCTGCCCACAGGTGCCCTGTGGTCCCAGCGATGGCTTTCAGCAGACATCACCTTCCTCGGGCCCCGCTGTTTAAGAACGCTGTGGGGCTTCTTGGTGGGGATGGGTGATGCTGGGTATTTGTTGAGGATCTGGAGGGGTCTGGGTCTTTCTCCAGCCCTTCATTTTCTCAGATCCCAGCCAGGTTTCTGGTCCTCACATTGGAGTTGCCATCCCAGTATCCCAGCAAATGTCCAGACTCCTGTCTCTCTTGACATGTATTCCCAAAAAGTCACCTCTGTACTGCCCAATGGCCATCTTGGCACGTCTGGCTTCCCACAGGGTACTCGGGCTCAGCCGAATAGACTGCAGGGCTGATTGCACACCATATACCCCAGGTGTTTACACTGGTCCCCATCCTGACTGTCTGGGGCCCAGGGCTCATTGGTTGGTGAATATTGGATCTCATTCCTAGTTACTCACCTTTGATACTTGACAATGGTCTAAACGTTTCAGAGCTCACAGCTTTGGGGACTGTCTGGGTTCTGGAGGGTGCCTTGTTTCAGATGTGCTTTGTGGAAGTTTCGTGCCAGCTGTGTTTTGTGTGGCCACGTGTTTGCTTCCTGGGATTTGGGTGTCTGTGAGCAGGTCCCGTGGCGTCTGTCTCAGGGTCCTGTGTCTGTGTCCCTGGTGTGATCGGGGTGGCCCGGTCCTGCACAATCCTGAAGGACAAAAACATGGAGGAAAATATGTTTCCCAAGGAGGACAGTCCCTGTTAGCCGGCGCCACGGACTGTCACTAGAGACCTCTGATCCTCCAGCACCTGCAAGCGCCTAACTCACAGGGTCAGCGTGGGAGGCACGGGAGTCCTCTGTAAGGCTGGGGGACAGCAGAGACCGCCGCCCTCCCCAGGGCCACCAGTTGGCATCTTATGGTGGCACTGACCAGCAGGGGCTCTCAGGAGAGGGGGTGCTTGGAAATGTGTGGAGCAGGGTGGTTAGTGATGGGAAGGAGGCCAGGGGTAGCAAATGCCCCTGAAACCTACTGCCTAAAATACCATAGTGGCTGCACTCAGAAACACTGGACCAAAGGTCTTTGAAAATGCCAACCCTCTTTCCGTGTGGGGACAGATGCTGTTCCTTCCTGCTATTTGGTTAGAGCGCCCTCGTGTGTCTCTGTGTTCTCATGCCACTGGGTCCCTTAGAGACCACACAGAGGCTGGATTCCAGGATTGATGAAGCGCCTGCTCACGCAACTGGCTCTCTTCCTTCTTTCCTTCTTGCTTCAGAGACTGTGGGCTCTGAGGGCTGCTGGGTGTTTCGTGGTGTCCCAGGAGCTTGCCCCAGCAGCATTCCGTGTGCACCCGAAGAGGTTCGCATGTTCCCTGAGAGGCAGGTGCTCTGAGACCTTGGGAAGCCTGAGCTCCCAGAGGGGCAGCTTGCAGCAGTCACTCCCCATCCAGTTCTCTGCTGGATGTCTCTACCTACACAATCTGCATTGCCTGAAGGTGGCGGGGTCGGGGGAAGATCACCCCCGAGTCCCCTTCTCTTCCTCCTCCAGCCGGCATGGGTCCTGCTCCCTTTCCCCCTACCTTCCAGGTCTTCACTTAGTCCCACCTGCTCTGCTTCAGAACCCTCCTCTCAGTTGAGTTCTGTCATCTCTGCCCCATTACCTAGCCCCCAGCTCTCCAGCCCTCAGTTTCCCTATTTGTAAAAGGGGGAGAATGACGTGGGATTTTCAGAGGACCCTGCAAGACTCCATGTAAAGGCTACGGTTCATAGCTGCTCAAAAAATTGACATTGGTGCATTTTACCACTAGTATATCCATTTCATCAATCTCCCTCTGGGACAGTCCCCTCTGTTCTGTCAGCTATGGAAGGCATCCTCTCTCTTTCAACTTGTCATATGCAATTTGAGCACGTACGGAACTGATTACAGTGTCACATCCTTTCCTCCCCCAGCCTGGCTGTCTCAAGCTGGGACCATGCCTCCCACCCTTGTGTCTGGTGATGCTTCTACATTCATGGTTCCCTTAGGGCTGGCACCACCCCCGAGTGTTTGGAAATGGTGAAGGAGGGAGAGGGCATTTTGATTGTCACATAACTTAGGACACTTCCGGCATTTTAGGGATGGGGCCGGGGATGCTGACCTTCCATTCTACCAACCTTATCACCCCTTGTTTCTCCAAATTGCCAAGGGTGCCCCCACCCAGAATCACTGGACACACCCCTCCGTAGTCCCACAGTTTTGCCTTAGACTCAGTTCTTCCTTTTATTTTTTCTTTCTTTTTTAGTACAACGAACATATGTATTTCATTCCTATACACATTTGAGAAGGGTTTGCGATAGAGAGGAAGAAGGAAAAAATGGTTCCACCCAGAAGCTTCTGCTCACATTTAAATGGCCAGAGCAAGTCACATGGCCACACTCAGCCTACCTCCATGGGAGTAGGGAAGTGCATTCCTACCTTGTGCTTGAGAGAACCTGAAATATTTGGTATATGTAGTGCTTGTGACTACTCCAGTTGGTTTAACACACATCTGCAACTTGTTATGTTTATGCAACAGTGTTTTTGACATGCGTCCGTGCTGATATGTGTAGACCTGGTTCATCACGATGAATCAGTAAGCCAGACACAAAAGAGTAGATGCTGTATGAGTGCGACATCTATGAGTCTTTTTATCTCTAATTAAACTCACCTTTCTTTCTTGATCTCCATTTCAGCAGCTGATCAATGTATTAATTCATCAATGAGGAGGATCTATTTAATCAGTGCCTTTTGGGTGCTTTGTGCCAGAAAATTCAGTGGCCCAGGGGGGTTAACTGTCATCCTGCCCTCAAGGTGCCTGGGGACTACACCAAGGTGGCAACACAAGAACCAGTGCTAAGGTGGGGCTGGCCAGGGCTGAGAAGCTCACAGCAAAGGAAGGATGCCTGGGGGATGGAGTAGCCAGAGAGGGCTTCCCAGAGGGGGTGGGGCCAGGCCCAAAAGGGCGGGTGAGACCTAGACAGATGGGGAAGAAGGGTACACTGCCCAGCAGTCTACCTGCTACAGGTGTGATGGCAGCTCCTATACCTGATCAGTGAGACCTACTTCTTCTTGCCTTGAGCATTCTCCCTTGCTGGCGTCATCCATCTCCTTAGCTTTGAGCCTCATCTTTGTGCCGACATTGCTACATCTGGGTCTCCAGCCAGGACCTCACCCCTGAACTGCAGACACTGGTTTTGATGCCTCCTGTGCATTTTTGCCTGGGAAACTCACAACATCTCAAACTTAGCATGTGCAAACCAAGCCTTTCACTTCCCACCAACAGCATCTCCTTCCACACCCAGAGCTCAGGTGACACACCCAGCCCTTCACACTCAGAACCTTAACATTGTCTTAAGTGCCTTCTTTCCTTTCCAATTAGTCCCCCAGTTCTGGCATCTGCATGAAGTAGTCAGTGACTCAGTGTGGTCTCTACTTCCATTGCCACTGCTCTGGCCACCCTATCTCCAGACCTCCAGTGTTGGCGCCACTGAGCATCATTAAACATGATTCTGCCTGTGTCATGCTTTTCTCCAGAGCTGTCTGTGGCTGCCTTGTCTTCGGGATCCAGTTTAAACTCAGCCTGTGAGTGCTGGCCTCAGAACCTCTGACCTGCTCCTGTCGTCCTTCACTTTTTGCTGACTGCTGGACCCTGCCATTGCCAGCCTTCAAAGGCCAGTACTCAGCCCCACTCCTCTAACGAGCCTTCTAAATCCCTCCACACTCTGTAGTTCTGTGTTACTTCTGTCATAACCCTGACACTAAGATCCATTTTTGTCTCCTCCCAAGTCCCTTCTTGACTTGGGTCCTTGGGTCATGCTTTGCACACACAACACATCAGCCTCTATTTACTGCACTAGTTTCCTGGCACATGGCCCCCTCTGCCTTCCCCATCACTTCCGCACCTGAACAAAGCCCGCATTTTCTGGGCAGCCTCTAGGAGTGCCCATCAGGGATGTGCTGGCTCTCTCACCCAGCAACCATGCATTTGCCTTGGTTGTTTAGAATGGGTTTTTGTTAAGCAGTGTTGTTTTCACACACACAACGTTATATTGTTCTTTGAGGGTAATGACTATATTGTCCTAACTCAAGTTCAGTTGTTGCAAGGAAAGCTGGGAATTCAGCCCAATGGGCTTACATGGAAGAGGAAGAGACTGGAATCGATAGGAACCACCTGGCTGACCAAGCCCAGTTGGCCGGTTTGTTGTTGGGGCTTAGGTCCAAAGGGAATGATAAGTTCAGATGGTGAGATCCCAGGAGTCCACACCAGACCCTGCCTGCTGCAGGACTCAGCTGCTGCACCTCCTATGGGAGGTCATTGGCTCCCATCCCATCTCACCTAACCCAGTACCTCACTCCAGCCATTGCCACTCTCCTGGACCGTTTAAATTAGCATACTGAGACATAAGGTTTCCACCTTAAAAACACTTTGACCAAAGGGCCATATTGCCAGATTTCTCTGTTTCCTTTGAAGAAAAACACCATAAGGAGTTGACTGTGTTGCTCGCCTCTGTATCTTTCGTCCTGGCTTCTCTCAGACCTATTCAAGGTGGGCCTTTGGGCTTCTCGCACCTCAGAAGCTGCTCTTATCCAGGTCAATGGTGACCCTCACCTTGTCAAAGTCAGTGGTCAGTTCTCACTTGTATTCTTCCCCGACCCGTTGGCAGCATTTGACACGGGCAGTCTCTGGCTCATCCACGCAGGACTTTGTCCTCTTGGCTTCCTGTTTGTATCAGTCCATTTTCACACTGTTACAAAGAACTGCCTGAGACCGGGCAATTTATAACGAAAAGAGGTTTAACTGACTCATTCACGTGGCTGGGGAGACCTCAGGAAACTTACAATCATGGTGGCAGGAAGGAAAACTGAATGCAGGAGGAACTACCAGACACTTCTAAAACCATCAGGTCTCATAAGAACTCAGGCACTATCACCAGAATGGCATAGGGGAAACTGCCCCCATCCTTCAGTTACCTCTATCTGGTCTCTCCCTTGATGCATGGGGATTATGGGGATTGCAATTCAAATGAGATTTTGGATGAGGACGCAGCCAAACCATATCACTGTCTTTCTTGATACTCCTCTTCCTTGACTGGTTACACTTCTTTACCATCCTCAGGGAATCCCATCATCACCTGATCTCTGAACATTAGGGCTCCACATGGCCCAGCCCCAGGCTCTGTGCTCCTCTCCTAAATTCAGTCCCAATGTGATCTATACACCATCTACAGGACGATGATACTCAGACCCCTATCTCTATGGACTTCTCCCCTGAGCTCCATGTCATGCATCCATGTATCTGGGAGGCAGTCTACCTGCACATCCATGAACCCACCCTTTGTGCACCACACAGTGCCTATTGAAGAACTGTGACTCAGGAGATTCCCAGGGTTGGAATCCGAAATGGAAGCACAGAGCGCCGGGGCAGAGGAGGGCTTTACCCAGGTCACCTGCAAGAGTGGCCGGCAGACTAAGAAACGACAGGCTGAACAGCTGTCTGCAGTAGGAAAGGGCGGGGATGTGGGCCTTATGGACACAGAAGAGGCCAGGCCAGCGAAGAGGCCCATCTTCCTGTCCCTCTGCAGTGACAGGCACCTGAGTGGGAAAGAAGAAACAGGGAAAATTCCAGTCCCAGCTAACAGATACACACCATCAAAAGAAAACTGGATGAAGATATTTACTCCTATTGTGGAACATTTGGGACTTCAGATACGCTTTAACTTGAAATCAAGGAATGTAGAAATCAGGACTTATAAAGAAACCAAGGATGGTAGTGCTCTGACAAAAGCAGCTGATTTTGTGAAAGCCTTTATTCTCGGCTTTCTGGTGGAGGGTGCACTTGCCCTCATCAGGTTGGATGACCTCTTCCTAGAGTCTTTTGAAATTACAGATGTTAAACCCTTGAAGGGAGACCATCTCTCCAGGGCAATAGGAAGAATTGCTGGCAGAGGAGGAAAAACCAAATTCACCATAGAGAATGTGACATGGGTGCGGACAGTTTTGGCTGAAGCAAAAGTTCACATCCTTGGCTCCTTCCAAAACATCAAGATGGCAAGAACTGCCATTTGCAACCTAATTTTGGGAAATCCTCCTTCCAAGGTTTATGGCAATATTTGAACTGTGGCTAGCAGATCAGCAGATCGATTCTGATTTCAAGTCAGAGACTTTTTATCTTGCCTTTGGACTCTGGAGAAAAATACTTTATGAGTGGTCACAAGAAACCATCTGAAGAACTGCAGTCATTTGAAGCCTCTATCCCTTCTTCCGTTCTCAGCCATAAGCACAAACAGAAAAGAAAGGTTTAAGAGTATTCACACTCAGCAGGTTTTAAGATAATTTAAATATCAAAAATTGATTCTATTATTATATCTACACATTAGATATAATTTATCATTTCTTTGAAATCACATGTAGCAGATTGTATAGTTTATAATCCTCTCAGAGGGAAACTTCTTATTTAAACAGCTCTATGTGAATTTATACTTTGATACTTATAAATTCATAACTTCATAAAAATTTATAAACATTTCTTCTTTATAAATTGTAGTTTAATAGATTATCTTAGAAAAGCCTCTCTGAATGATGACCCCTCTTTAATACTGGGTGATGTGTGAATAATTTTTGTTGGGGGACAGGGTCTCACTTTGTCACCCAGGCTGGAGTGCAGTGATGCAATCTCAGCTCACAGCAGCCTCTACCTCCTGGGTTCAAGTGATCATCCTACCTAGCCTCCCTAGTAGCTGGGACTACAGGCATGCACCACCACACCTGGCTAATTTTTTGTATTTTTTGTAGTGATGGGGTTTCACATGTTGGCCAGGCTGGACTTGAACTCCTGACCTTAAGGGATCTTCCTGCCTCGGCCTCCCAAAGTGCTGGGATTACAGGCATGAGCCACCGTGCCCAGCCTTGATTTGTGAATATTTGAGAGGTCGTAAGCAGTTGTTTGCTGTATTATACTGTATGAATCCCTAAGAGCTCATCTTGGAACCTGTTTTGCAGTTTTAAAAATTAAAGACCTACATCACAGCGTTGATGTGAAGAAAGTTTTATTTTTAAAATGAGCATTTAAAGAAAGTATACATAGCCAATGTTGGGTATACAGGTGCTTCTCAACTTAGGATGGGTTTATGTCCAGGTAAGCCCACTGTGAGTTGAAAATATCAAAAGTTGGACGTCATAGCTTAGCCTGCCCTAAAAGTGCTCTGAACACTACTTTAGCCCACAGTTGGGCAAAATTGTCTAATACAAAGCCTATTTTATAATAAAGTATGTTGAATATCTCATGTAATTTTTGAAGATTACACTGAAAGTGAAAAACAGAATGGTTATGTGGGTACTTGAAGTATGGCTTCTACTGAATGAATAATTCTGAAATTGAAAAATAAGTTAGAACCATCATAAGTCTGTTTCCTCTAAGTAGTAAAGGTGAAATAATAAAAGAATGTTTTTCCCACCCAAAAAACTATGTTCTATAAATGCAGATTAACTCGTTTCTGCCTGTTTAAATAGTATATGATGATTTTATGCATTGTAAAATGGAAGCAACTTAATTAAATGTGACTTTGATTTAAAAAAAGAAGAACTGTGACTCAGGCCTCTTTGACAGTCCTTAAAGAAATTATTTTAAAAGTTTAATTCAGTATTGTTCCATTTGAAGGGGTTACATTTTTAACGAATGTACTTTCCTATCTCATCTATTTCTAATAATAGCCAAATTAATTTTTATCCAAGTCTTAAGAGTTCATGCAGTGTACACAACACACATTTTTGACATCATATTTGTATTTTTGAAGTATGTGTGTGTGCCTGTTCATGTGTGCACATGCCTGTGTGTTTCATGAAACAGTAGCTTGGAGAGAATAGTGTTAGTTTTTAAAACTGTTAAGATTATTTTCTTTTCTAATAATTTTTTACAAATCCATTTCTTCTTGGACTTTGAAACCCAGAAGTATAGCATGTTTTTCAGCCTAAACGTCTGCTCCACCTAGTCCCATTTTGCCATGAACTCCAGATTTAGAAGTAGGTCTTTGGGAATATTTGTTACCTCTCTGTATTTATTGGGGAACAAATTGATTAAACTATGAATTAAATAAATGGTAATAAGTTGGAGCCTTTCAGATAGGTGTAAAGAATAAAGTCAGTAAACCACTCTAAGAACCCACACAGGAACAAACCACATACCACAGGAGGGTTGGTAACATGGAGGTTAGGAAATATATAACATAGGCAGACAAACCGTGTCCATCACCCACACTTGCTGCATATCTCTTTGAAAGTCTTCTAAGTGGTCAAAGATGAGTATATTCTTGAGTCAGTTCTTGCATTGCTATAAAGAAATACTGGAGATTGGGTAATTTATAAAGAAAAGAGGTTTTATTGGCTCATGGTTCTGCAGGCTATACAGGAAGCATGATGCCGGCATCTGCTCGGCTTCTAGGGAGCCCTCAGGAAACTTACAATCATGGCAGAAGGGGAAGGGGAAGCAGGTGCGTCTTACGTTGCTGGAGAAGGAGCAAGAGCAGGAGGGAGGTGCCACGTGATTTTTAAACAACCACATCTCAGAACTCACTATGGCGATGACAGCACAGAGAGGGGATGGTGTTAAACCATAAGACACTGCCCCCACCAGGCCCCACCTCCAGCACTGGGGAGTAAAATTTGACATGAGATTTGGGCAGGGACACAGATCCAAACCATATCAGTGGGGAAAGGCATCTTTTTAAGGAGAGCGGCAAAGTACTCATTCTGCAGTTAAGCAAGATGGACATTCTACACAGGCAATTCCATTTTTCTAGAAGCTTGAGCCCAGAGCCACTCTGCCTCACATCATTAGCAAATCCTGGCAGCTTGACCCCGAAACCGTATCCAAAATCTGTCCATTTTTCCCCACCTCTGGGCCAAGCCACTGGTGGTAGCTCATACCTGGGTGATCACAATGTCCCACAGTCTCCTGCTCCCACCTTCCCCACTATGGTCCACTCTCAAACCAACAACAGTTATCCTGTTAAAGTCCACACACCCTGCCACTCCTATGCTGTGTCCCTGAAGCCCTCCTGGGCCTGCATGTGCTGGCTCCAGCTCTTCCTTGACCTCTGCCTATGTTTCTCCCCCTGCTCCCTGGGCTTTGGCCAATCTCTGCTCTTTGTGAGACAAGCTTCTGCCCCATGGCCTTTGCACTTCCTGTGCTCTCTGCCTGGAGCCCTTTTTCCAGAGACTTCCACAGCCCCTTCCCTTTCTCCATCACCCTTCTGTGAAGCCTTCCCACACTATCCACGATGAATTTGCACACTCCATGGCAATCCCCTCCCTTTCCTGCTTTATTTTTCTCCAGGTGTTTACTAGTGTGTTTCTGTTTCACCTGCCAGACTATAAGCTCTGTGAGAGAGCAGGAACTATGTTTTGTTCATTGCTGTGTCCCAGTGCTGAGAATAGTGCCTGGCACATGGACAGTGCTGGAGAATGTTTATTAAATGAGGGAATCTTCCTCAAACATGCTCAGGATTGACTGAGACTTTGGATGACAGACAGCAAGTCCCTGAATTCTGCAGCTTTTAGAATCTGGGAGCAGAATTGAGACTCTGGGTCTCAGGAAGGAGCCAGGACACAGTCAAGGTCAAACCAGGCCAGTGAGGACCCATCCATCAGCCTGAAGGCAGGCTTGGTATGGGGAAGGTGAAGTCAGACGGCCTCTGTTATGGGGCAGGCTCTGGGGTTGGGAGCCAAGGGCTCTTCCTTGCAGACCATCGTGCCCTGCAGGTGTTCAAGGTAAAAATGAAACACATAATGCCACAAAGGGCTGGCTCATGGGCTGCCAGCTCCTAGGCCAGGGCCTTCCCTGAGCAGAGCCCTTTGTGTTCTAGGAGCCGAGAGAATGGGTCCTGGGTTCTCAGCTCTGGATGAGGGTCTGCTCTTCTCCCAGGGTGAGTCTAGTCTATCAGACTGCCATATTCCTGAGGCCCAGTACCTTGCTCTGTCTTTAATTTTTCTGGCTTCTCCTCAGAAATGTAGATGTGCAGCTCTGAGCATGGCCCAGTGGGCTGGGGAGTAAGGTGTCCAACCTCCATCATGTGAGCCCACACTGGGCTTTCTCCTCTTTTTCTTTATATCTCCAAATCTTGTTGTCCCCTCTCTCCTTGGGAATATAACCCAGACTTTGGGAAGGAGGTGGTGGTTGTCAGGGAAGTGGGGAGAGCAGGATCCTGATAGCCCAGGTGAGACATCAGTGGCCTAGGCCAGGAACATGGCAATGAAGATGGAAAAAGGAGCTGTTGGACTTCTGATGACTATGGAGGCTGAGAGAGAAGTCTCCACGTGAGACTGACTACCGTATTTCTTGTAGGAACTGCTTAGTGGATGGTGGTGCCCTTTGTAGAGTGAGAAGGGATGGAGGAGGGGAGTGAGAAACAGGTCTGGGGGCAGGGAGATCAAAACTTGTTGGACACGTGACTTTTGAGATGGCAGGCCAAGCGGAGATGTTCAGGCAGACATTTGGCAACTGGATAGAGGAGCCTGGCCCTCCGAGGGGAGGCTGAGGTTGAATATACTCCTGAGAGTTGTCAGTTTACAGATGTGATTTAGGGCTATGGGGCCACCTGGGGGGAGATGGAGAAGAGAGAAAAGAAAAAGGCATCCAGGACTGATCCCAGGATACCAGCACTTCAAGGGTAGACAGAGACACTGCTGCAGAAGAGGTTGAGGAGGAGTCGCCAGAGAAGCAGGAGGAGACCCAGCCAAGTGTGAAGCCTGGAAGCCAAGAGAAGAGAGTGTTCAAGCAGGAAGGAGGCTTGGCCCAGGGAGGACAGGCATGTGGTATGTGCCCATCCAATAACGCCCAGTGCGGGCGACTGGTGACTGATGGCCGCTGTTTCCACGGCAATGGAACCCCGATGGTATTGGCCAAAAGGACGAGAGGAGGTGCCTGTGTAAAGCTGTGTCTGAAGAGTCTGGCTAGGGAGGACAGCAGCACAAGTGGGGAAGGCGGTGCCTGGCGGGAGCCTGAGCTGGGGCAGGTTTGAACCGAGAGCTCTCATGCATGTGTGCTGCAAGGAATGCCATCTAGCAAGGGGCGGGTGAGATGCCAAGGAGAGAAGGGAGCAAAGCCCTAGGGACCTGCGGTTGCATCGATGAGAAGAAGACATTTCCCTGGTCACGACAGGAGGAAAGGAGGATGCTGATTTGGGGGTGGGCAGTGGGGAGGATTCTCTTAGCCCCGTTCCAGACCTCTTCACTATTCCAGGCCACCTATGGGCTTCAGGTCTTCACCCACTATGGATTTGTGAATGACTATTTCAAAAACAAGAGGAGAAAATTTTTGTACCCAGGAAACCACTCAGACTCTTGGAAAAGTCATTCCTCTGTAAAGATGATCACCCAGTAAATATCTCCAGTGTTAATCTAGTTAGGGTGACTCTGGGCTGGCCTCCTGGCTGTCCTCTGAGGACTCAAAGGACTTCCCAGGGAACACTCACTCCAATCATTGGAGACAACTGGTGACGTATTGTGAAACCCAAGTCATGGATGGTTAAAAAAATGCGAAAAGCAAAATGGAAAGAAAAAAGACACATTGATCATTGGGCAGACTGAGTGTTCTGAGCATGCTGGGCCCAGAGCCCTTCAAAGCTCTGAGCCCTGTCAGAGATCTCTTTGAGTCCTGTTAAAAGTTAAAAGGAGACTTATTTTTCAAGTCGTCACAGCCTTAGGTTCCTGGGTAGGGGGTCTCAGCAGCCCCTGGTGGTCCCCTGAGAGCTACAATGAGGATGTAGCATCCTCTGGGCCTGGACACTGTCTGCCTGGATCGCAGCCTCTTTCTGCCCTGGAAAATCAGGCTGGGCTCCCAGGAGGAAGCTGGCTTCTCTCTGTCTCTCTCCTGTGGGAAAAGCAGCCTCTTTGAGAACAGAGGCATATGTACTCTCTCTCTCTCTCTCTCTCTCGCTCTCTCTCTATGTCTTTCAGTTTTTATCAAAGTTACACATGTCTGGGATTTAAAGAGTCAAATATTTCCATAGATCTTACTGTGGGAAACAGCAGTACTCCTTCTCTTTGCCCCACATTTGCTTCCCCCAACCCCTGCCCGCCCGCCCATTCGCCGCCATTCCCACCCACCGCCACTCCCAGAAGCAGTACCTTTCATCTCTTGTAGCGGACTGTCTTGGTTTGCTGAGTCTCTACATAATGTGCTCAGGATGCCATGACTTTGCTTCTCAGCTTCAGGCATCATCTGTGGGCTCCGAAGCCTTTCCCCCTTTTGCATTCCGCCTCCCCTCGCATCCCTGTCCTCTCGTTAGCATTGTATCATAAATAATTCACAGCCAAGCCATAAAGTGAACCATTATTACTTTCCTTTCCTGTGTTCACCGTGTATAATCATTGTATGTATGTGTGCTTAATTGCACTTTGTTTTCTATATGTGTATATATATATATATATTTTTTTTTTTTTTTTAGACGGAGTTTCACTCTTTTTACCCAGGCTGGAGTGCAATGGTGCGGTCTCGGCTCACCGCAACCTCTGCCTCCTGGGTTCAAGCAATTCTCCTGCCTCAGCCTCCCGAGTAGCTGGGACTACAGACTGCTCCACCATGCCCAGCTAATTTTTGTATTTTTAGTAGAAACGGGGTTTCACCACGTTGACCAGGATGGTCTCGATCTCTAGACCTCGTGATCCACCTGCCTCGGCCTCCCAAAGTGCTGGGATTATAGGCGTGAGCCACCGCGCCTGGCCTGTTTTCTATATATTTGTTACTAATTCAACCCCATATTCCCGCCTCACCCAAGTTTCCCCCCAAGACATTAGAGATGTTCAGTGGCACTGGACGTTCTGTGCCTCCCGTCTTGTTGCGACAGGGGCTCCCTGAGTTGCCTGGCGGCTGCTGGCTGCCCTGCGGCTCCCCTCTTCATGGTGTGCTCTCTCCAGCAATCTTCCTCTACCCCATCCCAGAGGGCCTCTCTGCCTCCCGTGTTGGGTCCCCTCTTTCCAAAACCTTGTGTCTTCCTTTTCCTTGGTTTTCATCCTCAGCTTACAGAGACCATCCTTCAGTGTGGCCTTCTTCAGAGAGGATGCATGAGAGGGAAATACTTCAGAGAGGATGCATGAGAGGGATACTTCAGATATCCTTCGCATATCTGAAAATGTTGGAAATGCCTTTATTTTGCAGTCGATTGAAATCTATAATAGAATTCTAGGTTGGGAATCATTTCCCTTCAGTGTTGTGAACACGTTGCTCCATTGCTGTCTGGCTTCCTGGGTTGCCATTAAGAGTTCCAAATCCATTCTGAGTCCGGTTGCATTCTCTAGGGTCTTGTCTTAGAAACTTCTCTACATCCCTAGACCATGACATCTCACAGTGATGGGGCTTGGCGTGGGTCAGTTTTCTCACTCAGTGGCTCCTTTAGTCTGGTGACTCTGGGACTTCTGCTTTATGAAAATGTCTTGACTGGGCACGGTGGCTCACGCCTGTAATCCCAGCACTTTGGGAGGCCGAGGTGGACGGATCATGAGGTCAGGAGATCAAGACCATCCTGGCTAACACAGTGAAACCCCGTCTCTACTAAAAACAAAACAAAAAAAATGAGCTGGGTGTGGTGGCATGCACCTGTAATCCCAGGTACTCAGGAGGCTGAGGCAGGATAATCACTTGCTGGGAGGCGGAGGCTGCAGTGAGCCGAGATCACACTACTGCACTCCAGCCTGGGCAACAGAGCGAGACTCTGTCTCAAAAGAAAGAAAGAGAGAAAGCGAGAGAGAGGGAGAGAAAATGTCTTGAGTTCTTTGATTATTTCCTCTTCTGTGTTGTTCTCTTCTCTCTCTCTCTGGAACTGCTGTTATTCAGGCCTTGGCCTCCTGTCTGTTTTCTCTGATTTTCATAGAAAATCTGTCGCATTTTCCATTGCTTTATCTTTTTGCTGAACTCTCTGAGTACATCCCTTCATTTTGTCTCCATTCATTCTATTGAGTTTTTTATGTCTACTGTCACATTTTTAGTTTTCAAGAATCTTTTTCTTGAATGTTCCTATTAATAGTGCCCTGTTCTTGTTTGGTAGACTCTCCTGTCTTCTCTTATTTCTCTGAAGCTGTTGACGTTAGTTGTCATTAATGTTTCTTGTGTTCTTTGGCCCGGTTCTTATTCTGTTTTCGTTGTTTCCTGCATGGTTCCTGTTTCTCTCAAGTTCCCCTTTAGTGTGCGTTTGTTTGGTCTCGTTTCACAGACATCTGATAGCCTTTGGTGTCTTCTCATGTTTAAGAGTGGAGGGGCTCAAAGATGGTTGAAAGCAACGAGTGAGGCTGATTGATGGGGAGTTCCCCAGAGCTGCCCGCCGGGCTGTTTTGTCTGGGAGTCTTCAACAGTGGTGTCCTTCATCTTAAGCAGAATCCCTATGAAGGTTCAGCCTCCCTCCTGGAGGGTGAAGGGTCTACTTCCCATGTTCTGGAAGCCACAAGAAAAAGGCAGGAAGGAGGAAAAGAAGGAGGGTCTCCGCATCCAGTCTGCATGCATTCACTTCCTCCCCACTATTTCTTTTTTTTATTTAATTTTTATTTATTTATCTGTTTGAGATGGAGTCTTACTCTGTCACCCAGGCTGGAGTGCAGTGGTGCAATCTTGGCTCACTGCCACCTCCACCTCCCAGGTTCAAGCAATTCTCCTGCCTCAGCCTCCTGAGTAGCTGGGATTACAGGTGCCCGCCACCATGCCAAGCTAATTTTTGTATTTTAGTAGAGACGGGGTTTCACCATGTTCACCAGGCTAGTCTCAAACTCCTGACTTCAAGTGATCCACCCACCTCGGCCTCCCAAAGTGCTGGGATTACAAGTGTGAGCCACCATGCCCACGCCCCTCCCCATTTCTTTATGGCACCCCTGCCATGCCCTCAGTATGCCTGATGTCCCCACTCAAAAGGCCTCAGTTTCACCTTGTGCAGAGAAGAAACCTCCAGGCTTTCTCTGGGGTCGGGGGAGGGGAATCTCCGGAGCTGCTGGAGTTGAGGAGGGATGGGAGTCTGACAGCTTCTAATAAAATTTTCCACCAGTCATGCTTACCTTGTTCCCTCCACCCCGACCTGCAGAAGCTTTGAGGGATCCTGGAATGTAAGTCAGATTGGTTCCCAGATTTCCTTCCTGCAGACTTGGGATTCTGTCTTCTACTCATTCATCTCTTTCCAGCTTCCAAAAGTTTATTGTCTGTCTCCTATCCCATTCTCCCCTTCCTTGTGGATTTATTATACCAGAAAGAAAGGAAGGAAGGGAGGGAGGAAGGGAGGGAGAGAGGGATGAAGGGAAGGAGGAAGGGGGGGAAGGAAAGGGAAAAGAAAAAAGAAAAGAAAAGAAAGTTTTCCCCACCATCTTTAATTAAAGACTGCCGGTAAGGTGGTTTTCACATATTTTTTAGCCTTGGAGCTCATTCTTCCCAAGAGCTCTTCAAGAAAGGTCACCCCCTCAGCCCCACCCCCAGGCCCCAGGGGCACCTCCCTGAACTTCCAGGCCTTGGAGGCACAGGGGGGAACCTGTCAGTGTTCTAGAAAGTCTTTGGACTTTGAACTGAGACAGAGTCAGATTCTAGCCCTAGTTCCAATGATTACCAGCCAGTTCCTTTGCTCTTTGAACCTCAGTTTCTTCATCTACATAGAGATAATGATACCTATTTCCAGGGTCCTTTTGAGAACTAATAATCAGATAACATGGGCTTGTTTATCCCAGGTCCAACATACAGAAAGTATTCAAGTGTTCAGCAAAGGGAGTCTTCCTTCTTCCGTTGTAGTTCTTTCCTTCCTTCCCTCTTCTTTCATCCTTCCCTTCACTAGTGTGATTCTGATTTTCTTCAGGGTAAGGTGGTCTTTCTGCCCAAGGAGTAGAGAGATGTCATCTTTGTGTGTCTTTGGCGGCCATGTGTGGACAGCACATCATAGAAGAGAGAAAACTGCGCCAATTCTGTAAATGCTTTGACCCACAGACAGTAACAATGAAAACTAAAATGAAAAGTGGCATATGGGTCAGGCCCAGTGGCTCACACCTGGAACCCAGCACTTTGGGAGACCAGGGCAGGTGGATTGCTTGAGCCCAGGGGTTTTAGACCAGCCTGGGCAACATGGTGAAACCCTATCTCTATAAAAAATACAAAAATTAGCTGGGCATGGTAGTGTGAGAAAAGTCTGCGCCAATTCTGCGAATGCTTTGATCCTGTAGTCCCAGCTACTCAGGAGGCTGAGACAGGAGAATTGCTTGAGCCCAAGAGGTCAAGGTTGCAGTGAGCCATGATCACAGCACTGCACTCCAACCTGGGTGACAGTGATACCCTGTTTCAATTTTAAAAAAAAGAAGTGACATATAGATTATTGGACCAATGAATTGTCTGAGAATGGGGCTGAGTGTGGGTCCACCTGAATTTTCTTAGCTGCAAATCACAAGAACATTTTACCTTTTCTATCTTCGGGCATTGTTTGAAATGAGGTCTTCTGCAGGAAGGGAGGTCGTGTGGTGTGAGCTGTGGAGCTGGAGGCTTTGCACAAGTCATGTTCCCTCTCTGGGTCACAGTTTCCTCATTTGCAATTGGAAGATGTGAGAACAAGGCTTGGGCTGTAGAGTCTGGGGGACTGGGGTTTGAGTCCTGACTGCCATTACTAGCTCTGCGATCTTGGGCAGTGCCCTTGCTCTTTGTGAGTTTCTCTTCTATGAAATGAATGATTGCCATGTGGTTTGGATGAATTGAGCTCGTCACAAGATGCTTCTTATTGGGCAGGATCGTGGCCATGTACCCTGTTTTGAGATGAGGCATCTGCTGGGAATTCTTTCCTTCCAGAGCCCAGAGCTGGGTATCGGCTTGCTAGAACACATGCACATGAGGCGAGGAGGAGCACAAAGGAGACACCAAGTCTCCAGAGGGTGCTCTGGCCCCAGGGGCCTGGATGAGAGAGAAAGCACCTCTCTACCCATGGCCTGGAGTCTCTTGGAGAAAAGAGGGGCATCTGTTGTGGTGCATGAAGACTGGAGACCCAACCTGGCAGCTTCAACAGCTCCTTGCAGTCCACGGAGTGAAGGCCAGGCTCCGGGAGGCACTGAGGTCCTCTGAGTCAGCGCCAGAGGTTTTCCAGCCTGGCCGTAACCCAAGGGTGCATGAAGCTCTAGCAGCATCTGCCCAGCTTAGTGCAGCTGGGTGCCTTTCCCCGCTCTGTGGGTGGAGGTGCCTCTCAGGAGTGCTGGGAACATAAAATCAAATCAGACGCATGAAGCAGTTGCCCAGGGCCTGGTACTCCGCCCCCAACCCCATTGCCAGTCAGAGCCAATGAGCAACATCCTTCAAGACCTGCCCTCTGAGCACAGCATGTGTCCCAGTTTAGCGCTGGGTGAAAGCAGCACACCTGGGTCCACATCCTGGCTCTGCCCAGACACGGAAGTTGTTTAACTTCCTCTCTGGCTCAGTCTCCTCATCTGGAAAATGAGAATAATCATAGTGCTGTGTCTCAAAGTAGTTGCGGCTTAAGTGAAATGGCATTTGTGTGTCATGAACTTGGCATGTGAAAGTTGACCTCTTATTCTGAATTATCAATATTTACTTCTATGATTGCCTCTTCAGGTAAAGAATAAATTCCAGATAGTGCCACCCACCCTGCCCCCACACTTTTCAGCAGAGTATCAACTCTGAACCCGACCTGCATGAAAATCTAGAATTTCTGAGTGGCTGTCTGAGCATAAGATATGTCACTGCTCTGTGCCTCAGTTTCCCAGTCTGTAAGATGGAGATGATAACAGTACTGTGATTATATCTTAAAGGGTTGGTATGAGAATTAACCAAGATGCTACATGTAAAGTACTCACAGTGCTTGGCACATAGTAAGTGCTTAATAAAAGTCAGCTGTTATTATTATTAGAAAAGAATCCTCAGAAAGCACTTAATCCTAATTCCTCATTTGCCAGTAAGGAAACTGTAGCCCAGAGAGACATTAATATGGCGTGTTAATGATGGAAGCCAGCCTCTTGACCCCTGCTTACAGGAGGAAGGGGTCCTTGCCAACAGGAGGAAGGAAGTGGGGGGAACATATGCTAAGTGTGCACAAAGACACGTACCATCCTTCTCTGGCTGTCTTGATGGCAGGGAGATGGTGTGGTCATCTCTTAATGTGCCTTTGGCTCCCTGACAGAGGGATAGTCAGCTCCAGAGGATTCCAAGCAGGTTGAGAGGGGCACCCCTCTGTGGAGACAGCTCCTGAGCAAAGGAGGAAGGTGTCATCCCAGGGAAGCCTGGGGTGGCCTTGGCTGTAGGAAATACACACTGATGATGAATTCAGGGGAGAGGGACATTGCGTTGCAACTTGCTCTCAAATGATTCAGGAGAAAAACGTTCCAGTATGTTTGTGATGTTTCTAAATAAAAACTTTAAAAGATAAATACAGCATGGCTCAGAAGAAAGTGGACCAGGGAAGCCAGGAATCGAGGGAAGACTTTAAAAGAGACAGAGGGCATTGGGAGCCAGCCAGGCAGATTTCTGGACAAGTGGAGTCTGCTGAGGCCAGGAGAGGCAGCAAAAGGCATCAGATCAAAGGAGGCGGCAGGGCCTGAGCTCCAAGCGGGGTTTTGGATCTGTGCTATGTGTGGTGTCTTCTGTTGACGTGAGTGGCTTACAGGTCCAAGATGGACAGGCCCAGCTATCGGGAGAGTCAAGGGAGGTATGTGCCGGGGCTCAGTAGCCAGCAAAAGACAGAGCAGGCTTGGAGTGGGGCAGCGTGGGATGGGCATGCTGGGCAGGCAGGCTCCCAAGAATGTGGTGACAGCCGACAGGAATGGACACGAGAGCCAAAAAGAGCCTACGGCAGCCAGGGAGAAGCCAGACCGTGGGTGAAGCCTTGTGACCAGCTGGCATGTGCAGCTGGCAGACAGGGCCAAAAGTGGCTGGTCCGGGGGCTGGACAAAGTGTTTACAGACTAGAGCCAAGGGCAAGCTGGGAACCTCCCCTGAATCCCCAGGGAAGGTGGCAAAGCTCCTCTGGGGCCACGTTCCCCCACGGGCAGGCCAGGAGGGGTACAGGCTGACACAAAAGGAAAGGGAGCTACCCCCCCACACACACAAAGAGGAGGTGTCAGCCTCCTACGACTTTCAGAACGTCAGCAGATCAAGCAGCTGGGCTGCCCAAATCTTCATTTCCCCAGGGTTCCCCTCAGAAGTTTCTGGGGCTGTGCAGCTGGCAAGCTCAGGATCAGGCTCTGCGCTCTGACGTTCCTGAGGGTTGTAGCTTACGCTGGTGGCGCACTGTTGACTCTGGTCTGTTCACCCATGACCGTGAGCGGTACAACCCTTCCAGTGAGGAAGGCAGCCCCCAGAGTCATGTGGGGACATGCATCCTCCTCTGTGGTCAGTGCTGGGGAGGGAGGAGGCCCAGGGGAGTAGAGGAGGTGTTGGCTTGAATGGATCTGTAACAGGGGAACAGAGTTTCCTCTGGGGAGCCAGCTATAGGCTAGGAGGTGACCCAGGAGCTGGAAGGAGAAAGCAGTGGCGTAGACTTGGGCCAGCGGTGGCCTGCACTGGGTGGGGCTCCAGCAGGGTCCCCAGGAGGTGTGGTTGCTGCAGGAAAGAGCAGAGCAGTGACTCCCAGGTGCCACTACACTGGTCCAGGCTTCCTTCCTTCCTTCTCTAGGGGCTAACATGCCTTCAGCCTGCTCTACCTTTCCGATGGACCCCTAAAGGTGGGGAGTCCTTACCTGAGGCTAGGAGGGACACAGAAGCTGTTGCAGAAGTCCACCAGGGACGGGCACCATGCTTGCTCATGTTCTCACCAGAGGGGCCCTCACAGCCGCAGGCAACACGCTGCAAACAGCAAGCGGGGCTCTGCGGTTCATGGGCATCGGGCCAGGGCTGGCAGGAGGTGCCTAGCCTGGCCTCTTCACTTTTCCCCCTGGTCCAACCGTGAGACACCTGGATAGGAATCAAGTTCCAGGCCCAGAGCAGGAAGGCCCAGGAGCGAGGAGGTGGCTGGGCTCCAGTAGGCTCTGCAGATGGGACTTGCCGTCCAGCATAGGGCATGCTCCAACGTCCCCAGTGCTGCCTGGACCAGGGGGCACCTCCCTGTGAGGACTTACAGGGAGGAGGTAGGGCACCTGAGAGGCCACCCCCTCCCCTTTCACTTAGGAGGAAACGGGGGCCCAGGAAAGAAGCAGGTGCCTCAGTTGCCAGAGTGCCCGGTTCAAGCCCAGCTCTGCCACTACCTATTTGCTGGGCACATTCCTACACCTCCGTGGAGCTCTGTTCCTTCTGTAAGCTGGAACAGAGCAGCACCTGCCTTGCTACCATGAGGCTGCTGCAAGGCCTGCGGGGCTTGTTTCCTCAGTGCGAGGGAGGAGTCCTCGCGAGGTGGGGCTCTCACCGTGCCTCGCCACACGCTGGCCGTGGATCTTTCCCCAGGGGCAAAGCCAAATCCTGGGGTCATCATTGAAACAAGATCCTTACTCTTTGTTCTCTATTCTCTTCCTTCCCCAAAACCACTGAGTCAGCTGACCTGGGTCCCCGGAGCACCCTCTGTAATAGATGGGAGGAGTCAAGCCCTTTGGGGCTGCCCTTCTGCCCCCCACCCCTGGAGAGAGTCGAGGCTCTGGGTCCCACAGGCTGGGTTCCCTGCCCACCGCTCCTCAGCCTCACCACTCCACCCCCCAACATCCCCTCAAGATGCCTCCAGGCTGGTAGCTTCCTTCCAGTGCCTGCGCCTCCATCCCCTAATGCCACTGTACACTCCGTCCCTCTGCGCAAGTGCCCCTACCCCATTTTCTACCTGGTAAACTCTTCAAAGCCCAGTGCAGTGTTTTCCCCCTCTGGGAAACTTCCCTGATCTCCCTCCACACCCATACTCACCCCTCCACCAGTGTCAGCCTGCCCATCTCTGTGTCCCTCTGAACTTGTGCATTCGGTCATCAAACACATTGCTCTTTTGTTCAGCCAGCAGTTTATCCAGCCGCCTCCTCCCAGGCTGTCACTCCTTAAAGGCAGACACCAGAGCGGATCAGTCTTGGTCCTTGACACCTAGCACATGGCACAGATGCCATAGATAGTTTACTATTCATTCATCAAATATTAATTGGGTGCCAACTGTTGTAGGTGTCAGGGGTATTAACAGTGAACAAGCAGATGAAAAGCAAGGGACCCCGAACCATCAAAACAATCTTGCAAAAGAGAACAAAGTTGCAGCTCTCACACTTGCTGATTTCAAAACTTACTACAAAAATACAGTGTTGAAACAGTGTGGTACTGATGTAAGACAGAAATATAGTGCAGTGGAATTGAACAGAGAGCCCAGAAATAAACCCTACATACATGGTCACATGATTTCCAGCAAGGTTGCTGAGACTATTCAATGGGGAAATAAAGTCTTTCCAAGAAATGATGCAAAAGCAGGATATCTACGTGTGAAAGTGAAGTTGGATCCATACCTTACACCATATATAGAAATGAATTCAAAATGGATCAAAACCCTAGAGGTGAGGGCTACAACTATAATAAAACTCTTATAGAAACAAATGTAACAAAACTCTTACAGGAGAAACACAGAGGAAGAACTTCATGACATTGGATTTGGCAATGATTTCTTGGATATGACCCCAAGCAAAGGCAACAAAAGAGAAAATAGATACGTTTGGACTTATCTAATGTTATCAAAATTTTATCTAATTTTATCAAAATTTAAAACTTGTGTTCATTAAAGGACACTACCAACAGAATGAAAAGGCAACCCAGGGAATGGGAGAAAAGATTTGCAAGTCAAATATTTGATATACCAGGGATTGATATCCAGAATATGTAAAGAACTTCTACAACACAACAACAACAACCACTACCCAAAAACCCAATTTAAAAAATGGGCAAAAGACATGAATAGACATTTCTCCAAACAAGATGTACAGATGGCCAATCAGCACATGAAAAGACATTCAACATCACTAATCATGAGGGAAATAAAAGTCCAAACCACAGTGAGTACCACTTCACACCCTCTAGGAGGGCTATTCTCAAAAACATGGAAAATAACACGTGTTGAGAAGGATGTGGAGAAACTGGAACCTTTGTACACTGCTGGTGGGAGTGTGAAATGGTGCAGCCGCTGGGAAAAATGGTACGGTGGTTCTTCACAAAACACAAACACAGAATTATCATATGATCCAGCAATTCCATGTCCAAGTATATGCCACCAATACCAAAATCAGGAACTCAGATATGTGTATACTCGTGTTCATAGCAGCATTATGCACAATAGTCAAAAGCCGGAAGCATCCCCAGTGTCCACTGATGGATAAACAGATAAAGAAAATACGATCTTGTCATGCAGTGAAATGCCACTCAACCTGAACATGGAAGGAAATTCTGACACCTGTCACAATGTGGATGGACCTTGAGGACCTCATGCTAAGTGAACTAAGCCAGTCACAGAAAAAGGACAAATACTGTATGATTTCACTGCTATGGAGGACCTAGACTCGTCATATCCGTAGAGACAGGAGAGTGGTGGTTGCCAGGTCCTGGGAGAAGGAGATGGGGAGTGAGTGTTTAACGGGTACAGAGTTTCCGTTTGGAAAATGGAAATTGTTCTGGAGATGGATGGTGGTAATGGCTGCACAACAATGTGAATATACTTAATGCCACTGACCTGCATACTTAAAAATAGTTCAAGGGCAGGGTGCGGTGGCTCATGCCTGTAATCCCAGCACTTTGGGAGGCCGAGGCAGGTGGATCACCTGAGGTCAGGAGTTCGAAACCAGCCTGATCAACATGAAGAAACCCCATCTCTACTAAAAATACAAAAAATTAGCCAGGCATGGTGGCATGCACCTGTAATCCCAGCTAGTCTAAGGCTGAGGCAGGAGAATTGCTTGAACCTGTGAGGTGGAGGTTTCAGTGAGCTGAGAGCGCACCATTGCACTCCAGCCTGGCCAAGAGGAGCGAAACTCAGTCTCAAAAAAAAAAAAATAGTTCAAGTGGTAAATTTTAGGTTATGTATTTGTTACCACAATTTTAAAAAGAGTTTTTTAAACAAGCACAGCCTGAGCAGCTTGGAGCCCATACGGACACACAGAGGTGAGGTTACAGAGCACCTGGAGGAAGCTGGCAGGGCAGGATGGGGGCAGGAGTGGCTGGGAGCCAGGAGCGTAGGCGTGGGACTGTGGGCAGATTACTTAGTGCCCCTGTACATCCCTTTCTAATCTGCAAGTGGGGAGAGTGACAACTACCACAGCATGTGTCACTCTGAGGACTGCATGGTGCTTGAGACACGTCAATGCTCGACACACACATATACACATTAGCTTGCCTGAGTCCTGCAGCCCAGTTCTGGCGTCTACTGGACTGCTTTGCACATGAGGCCATTGAATGGGAGGTCGCAGAAGGCTCAGAAAGCACCTCTGAGGACGTGGCATTCCAGCTGAGGTCTGAGGATCAGGGGTAGTTAACAAAGGCATGGGGGATGGGAGGGAAGGGAGGATTGTTCCATCTTGAGGAACTGGCATGGTCAAAGGTCAGAGGCTGGCCAGAGCATTAGCACCGTGGAAGAAAGGGGTGCTGGGGAGGCTGGAGTGGGGGATGGGCAGAGAGGAAGGGGAGTAGTGGGCAGCCTGGGAGGAGCCTGGGAGGAGCCTGGGAGCCCATGGTCTGGTGGAAGGTGTCAGTGGCGTGTGGCCTTTTCCATCAAATGGAAGAGGCCACATCACTCATCTCTCTTTTGTGAGGGGAGAGTGGCAATGAATACATGAAAATTATTGTAAATTACTGTAAACTCTAAACACTCTGTGGGCTGTTTTTATAAATCCCAAAAGCCTAATATCGCTATAACTCCGCCACATGGTTGGCCCTAACGCCTGGCTCAGCAGGAGTCTGTGCTGGTCCCCAGGTCCCTCCAGAGCGCCTCCTCGGGCTCCTCACTCTGCCAGCCAAGGTGCTCTCGCTCTCTCGGGGGATCCCAAGCGTCCCTGCCCCTGTATCTTTGCTCCTGCTGCCTCTCCACCTGCAGGGCCGTTTGCTCTTCTCCATCTTCAAAGCTCAGGCCAAGCACCCCCATCCCCTGGAGCCTCCCTGGCCGTCCCCCGCCCTGCCACTGCCTGCTTGTCAACAGCTCTCCTTTCAAACTCCAAGACCGACTGACTATTTTCCCTTAGCTTCACTTCATTATGTTCTGTTTGCTTCAGACAAACTATGCTTCCTCTGCCGGCCAGCTTTTGAGCCCACAGGCAGGGAAGGTACAGTTAATAAAATCCACAGATGCTTTAAAACATGGAAGTTTAGACATGTGGACCGCAGCCCTGGACAGGATGATCTTCAGTGTGATACGGTGCCACCTCCTATTAGCTGTGTGGTGGAGGGCAAGTCACTGTGCCTCTCTGAGCTCAGTGTCCACATCTGCAGAATAGGGAAGCCCTCTCTACCTCATAGGGCAGTTGTGAAAAGCCAAGACGCTAGAGGACACTTCAGCACCTGCCACCACTCCCGACGAGCCCTGAGTTGATCTGCAGTCAACCCGAGCAGGGCCTGTTCTCTTTCCGGCTTTTGGAATGACTCTGCAGCTGGACTTGATTCTAGCCACAGGGCTGCCTCCTGGCTGATGGCCGCTCTGAAAGCCACTACACATGCTTTGAACAGTATTTGTAAGTGCCACTGCATCCAGGCAGGGCCAGTGTGGTTGGAGAGCTGCCCACAAGCTTTCTGGAGACAATGCGTTGACTCGGTTCTTTACTGGGCACCAGGCCTGATGCAGGGAGGTGTGTGGGGAGCAAGTGGTGTCCTATAGCAAGGCCACACCGAGTTACATCAGCCCTGCTTCAAGCAGCAGGAGTCTAGGGTTGTAGTCTTGGCTCTGCTGCCAATGGCTGTGTGACCTTGGGCAAGGCCTTTGTCCGCTCTGGTCTTCAGCCACTTTGTTGACTCTACAGGGCCTCACAGCTGTGGGGAGTGAGCACAGGTCCCTCCACCCTGGGGGCTCCTCACTTAGAAACTTCCTGGGATGTCTGTTCTGAGACTGTAGCCAGACCCTCTGGACAGCTGCATCTGCTCTCTCTTGGGAACTTTTCTCCGTCAGCTCTGACCCTACTGAGAAGAGCACTCCTTGCTTTTCTGTGCCCTGAATTTCCCACTCTCAGCCCATGAAGGGAGCTGATTCTAGCACAGAGAGGGGTGGAGAGAGGCAGCTCCTGGAGGCTTCAGCCCTGCCTGCCTTTTCCATTATAGTCTCCACTTTGCACACTCAGGAGGGACTTCAAGCAACTTCACCTCTGATGACAACTGGTTGAGGTACAGCACGTGGTACCCAGGGACTGAGCCTATTCCAGCTGTAGTCACCTGCCTTGCTGCCCACGAGTCACTGGTTTTTTTTTTTTTTTCCTTTTTTTTTGAGACAGAGTCTCGCTCTGTCACCCAGGCTGGAATGCAGTGATGTGATCTCGGCTCACTGAAACCTCTGCTTCCTGGATTCAAGCAATTCTCCTGCCTCAGCCTCCCGAGTAGCTTGGATTACAGGCATGCACCACCACGCCCAGCTAATTTTTGTATTTTTAGTAGAGACAGGTTTTCACCATGTTGGCCAGGATGGTCTTAATCTGCTGACCTCATGATCCACCTGCCTCAGCCTCCCAAAGTGCTGGTGTTAGAGATGTGAGCCACTGCGCCTGGCCTGCAGTCACTGTTGATTGAGGGACTCACATGCTCCAGGCACAGAACTAGGCACTAAACTCAGAGGGACGATGGTCACTCGGGTTGTAAGGAGCAGAGCTGAGATTCACACTCAGCCTTGTTTGGCTTCAAAGCCTGTGTCCTTTCCTTCACACCTCACTGCCATTAGCTGGGAGCCCTACTTTCTGCTTTTTCCACCTGTCAGCTGTCTGCATGACAAGCCTCTGGTGAGACCGTTTCTGTTCCTCTCTGCAACTAGGGCCAGGCCTGAAGTGTCCAGTGAATGCTGTGGATGATGGTGATGGTCGTGGTGGTGGTGGTGGTACTGCCCTGGGGCCTACGGTGGGGGATGAGGTTTGCAGTGGAGAGACAGCCCCTTCCCTGTCCAGTTATCATTCCATGCTCTAGAGAACAGTTCTCCCACCAGCAACGTCTTCTGCAACCATGAGAGCCAGAGGCTGTTTAATCCATCCAAAGAGGGGAGATTGGTGCCTTTCTTTTCCTGCCTACTGGCTGTGTGACCTTGGGCAGGTGACTTTACCTCTCTGAACCTCCATTTCCTCACGTGAAACAGAGGACTGACGTAACCCCCATCAAGTTTTGAGTTAGGATAAGGAGGTCCTGGAATGAGGAGAATGCATTGCAGTGCTAAAGGATCACAGAGATTCAGTGCGTGTTCTTGTGGCTGCTGCTGTCTATTCCATGCAGAAAATGGCTGGGTAGTGTGTGGGCATCCAGCTAGCCACGACGTGCAGGCATCACCAGCAACCCCATGGGGCTGGACGGACCTTCCTGTTCATCTTGATCATAAAGGTGACATGGCGCTCTGATCAAGAAAGGTGTTGATTCCTACTCCAACAGAAGACAGAGACGGCCCTTTGGTGGCTGTGTCAGGACCTGTAAAATCTTGTGGCTTGCAGCCAGGAGGAGCCCTTGAGACTGGAATGAACAGCAGCAAGGCCACCAGCTCCAAGAGATGAAGGCCTGAGGAGAACAGAGCATGACAAGGACTGGGCAGGGGACCGGACCGTCGCAGGAGGTGCTGACCCCAGTCAGTGAAAAGCTTTTAACACGGCAAAGAAGCGTCTCCACTTCCCCTGCCCGTACATTGGAGGAAACCGAAAGAGCCACGTCCATAGCAGCCTCCACCTCATTTCCCTATTCTGACCTTGCTTTCTCCTTCCCAGCATCTGGGTCATGGTCAGGTTCACTGTGCAGCTCTCAAGAGGGTCTAGCCTCAGCCTCAGAATGATACACCAGGAAGGACCTCAGTAAGGAGCTCCCAGGTGTTGAGGGGCCTGGGCTCACCTCTGAAGGTGTGAGGTCTTGTGGAGTCAATGAGGTGGCTGGAGACCAGAGAGGGCAAGGGCCTGGTCCTGGGTCACACAGCCAGTTACCCAGATGTGACTGGGAAGGGACAAAGTGTTTTCTGCTAACTGGTTACCGCCTCCTTTAATCTCTGACAAGTTTTCATAGAAATGGGTTTCCTGAGGGATAGCCGAGCCAGCAGTGACAACTCTCACAGTCTGATCTTTACATATGAGCTCTGGAAGTTTTTCAGAGCCACATTTTTCACCCTGCCTACCTCTGTGAAAACCATCTATCTCTCCGTCATACTAAGAACTGCCCAAAGCATTAAGCACTTTGAACTGAAGGGAAGATGAGACGGGATCAGCAGGCAGGAGCTGAAACCATCTGTGGATCACTCCAGCTCGTGGCTGTGCCTTGACTCCTCGACCCCACTTTCTGCTGGGGAGGACATTACTTTGGCCCCCACTTTGAGCGGTCAGACATTTAAGGCAGCAGGTAGGTGAGGGGCTACTTACAGATCTAGAGCCCGCATGGCCCAGTCCTCCGTCTCACCGGGTGCGTCCTGTTTCATGCTTGTCAAGTGCAGATAAGCAAACCCCTTTATTCCTCAACTTGAAATTTCTTCTAAATGTGTCACTCATTTCGCGCCTCCGTTATCTCTATAGAAAACTGACAGTTAGGTTAACTTCCCCGAGGCTTTTATTGCTCCTGCGTATTTTTAATCTGGACTATGATCCTGCATCCCACTGATTGCCATTTTAAAGGTGGAAGAGTGGCTCAAGCTCCGTGTCATACGGATTGTGTGTCATAGGAGGAACCAAAGCCAGCTCTTCAGCACTGTATTCAGTGTCGAAGTTTAGAGGCTGAAACGCTTCATATTCCATGTTGGCAGCTCCATCTTCATGCCTGGAATTTGTTCCCCACCATCATCCCCTTGCGCTGTCTCTGCCTCTGCAGGATATCGTGGCTCTGTAACGATCTTTCTGTCCGAATCCCCTCTTTCCTGTACATCCACATCACCTTCATCATCTTCCTCTTCCTCATGCTGCTCCTCTTCTACTTCATCGGAATATTCACCTTCCTGGGGACAAGACTGTCATCAGGAGAGATGGGCACAAAGGAATCTTCTCTGTGAGGAGCTTCCTCCCCCTTTGGCCCCATCCTGGCATGAGCATGGTCATCTCCATCATCCTCAGTGGGGTGGGAGGCCCTGGGGAGTTCATGGTCCCCTTGACTGTGATCTTGGAGAGCTTCCAAGGGCTTCTGCGTCCCCATCAGCATGTTCTGGATGCTTCCACAAACCTGGCCCCCCTGGAGAGAAGGAAGAGATGGTAGAGAGACTCCATCGTGTCTTCTTACCCCGTCAGCTGGTCCCAGTATTGCCAGGGCTAGACAGATGAGCCAGCCTCTTAGCACGAAACCATTGCCTTCACTTTTGAGGTGAGTGAGGGAGACATCTCCAGGCTTCTGAACCTATTGAAATCTGGGGCACTTGGTTTTCCTTCCACTGTTGAAGAATGAATTTGACTGTGATGAGTGCTATCAAGGCAAAGTGCCAGGTAGAGCAAATTCTGATCGAGCCCCACTCCGTGCTAGGCACTCTTCCAAGCACATAACGTATATTACTAAGTAAAATGTGCAACACCTCTTGGAACATATGCTATTATTTTGTAGTTATTTTTTAATTGAAACAGATCATGCATAGAAAAAACAATCCAAGTTCTAAGTATACAACCGCGAGCTATTACCGAGTGAACATACCAATGGAACTGCCCAGTTACCCACAGGTCAAGAAATAGGGCATTATCCTCATTTTACAGATGAAGAAACTGAGGCACAGAGAGGTTAAGTAACCTGCCCAGGGTCATGTAGCTAATAAGGGACAGAGCCTGGTTTCCGCCTCAGGAATTCTGTCTGGTAAGCTCAACTCTTTTTCCTACTGCCCATAGAAAAGGTGGAACTGGGAGAGCCTGACCCATCTCAGGGTCAGGGGAAGCTTCTGAGAAGCTGGGGTTGGATCTGAGCTCAGGGGAGAACTGGAAGTTCATCAGAAAGGGAGAGGAAAGGCGAGGATTCCAGGCAGGGTGACCTGCCGAGAGGCGGGTCTGCTGTGGGGATTCAGGAGGGAGGCCACGTGGACAGCCTATCACAGCCACAGCACACAGACTCACCAGTCACTGGAGAGCAGCCATGGGGCTCACAAAAGGATTCTTCCTTCCACAAAAGGGCTCACGACAGGCATCCCTAGATAGCTTGCTGTGAGGAAAACCCGCTTTGAGTTGGGAACATCACATTTCCATAGAGTGGATTAGAGAAATAGGGCTTTCATGGGAAGAGGTGGCTCAGCCTGAGAATAACAGCTGGGAGGTGTAATAGTGAAACCATCCCACTGCCACAGCCATAGCTGGGCTACTTTGGGCAGCATCAGCACCCCCTCCCGGGGCGGGTGCTTGCTCAGGGTCACACAGCTGGTCGGAGGAGGCAGGATTTGAACTCTGCAGTCTGATGCATCCACACCGCCATGCCTAAACACTGCACGCTGCAGTGTCCTCATCAGACAGGCCACCTCAGCCCTCTGGGCCATGACCACACCCTCCCTTCCTTCCTGTTTTCCCACCCACCCACCTGCTGGCTGCTTATGTCTGGAGCCCCAGTGCAGTTGCAGTTTCCATTTACAGTCCAGCTTAACCCACTGGACCTGGAGTCCTGCCCAGCTCCCACCATTAGAATCTATTTTGCCCCAGACTTACATTGTCATTTAATCTGGGCTTGAATACTAGACCTGTTGGGGAGCTCACTACCACTCAGGCTTGCTTTTTTCCAAGTTTGTAACTCTGGGGTCAGAAAATTCTTTCTTAAAGGGAGACCAGATCTTCCTCCCTGTCTGGTTCTGCCTGTTGGCTGAGCTACCTCCCAGGAGGCTGAGACAGTGGTCACAGATATGACCTGAGGTGTCCAAAGACAGCTTTTCCTTGGTCCCTGTTTCTCCTGTAATCCTAACTGGTGGGGAACCGATCTGCTCAGGGCCTGGGGTAAGAAGGTGGCTGTTGTCATGGGTCAGTTAGAATGCCCTCTCTATCCTTCTCCTTCCAGATTGGAGTAAGTCTGGGGCCTGAGCATATGTCCCCACCCCTGCCCCACCCCCTACCTCGTGTTCTTCAGGTTTAAGCTGTAAAGACAGCTGCAAGAGATTCCAGCCAGCCGCCTTCATGAGCCCTGACTACCTTGCCCCATTCAGATGGATCAAAAGCTGTTTCACAGCCTTCGTGGTGCTGATGCCTTGAGTTCATTGCAGGATCTCAGACTGTTTGCAGGCTTTTCTTACCTAATGTGTATCTCAGCACATGTGTATCTCTGTGCAGCCAGGAGCCCCGAGGCCCCAGGCTGTGTCGCCCAGCATCTGCAGAGCCGTTGGCCCAGGCGTTGGCCAGGCACCTGGTGTACGCACATTGTCAGCTGCTACTAGGGACAGGCTTGGTCAGTGTCCCCTCTGGCTGCCGCCCCGCACAGCCCCAGTAGGGGGCTTCTGACTGCAGCTCCGCAGGTCCTGCCTCTGCCAGTACACCCTTCCTGCCCTTCACCACCTCTGAGACACTGGCCGAACTTCAGAGCCAGGCACTGAGGCTTTTCTAAGCCAATCTCCAACTGGCCTCTCTGCCTCAATACCTGCTATTTGTACCCAGGACTGTCATGATAGAATGATACCAAGGCTTCCACAATATAATTTCTGTAAAAAGTGCCTACCACAGAGTAAGCACTCAACAAATTATAGCTGTTTATTTTTCTGTGATAAAAGATTGCACCTATGACCCTGGTTGACTTTTTTAGTGCTTTTTAGCAAAAATAATAAGAAGTATTCCTAAGTGTCAACCAAGAAGAAAGGAGATGTCCTATGGAAAGCTTGTGGCACATAGCGAGGGCCTGGTCACTGTGGGGTCAGGTGGTTTGGGGTAGCCTTGGCCCTCCCAGTTCTGGGCATTTGCGTGGTGTGGAGCACCGGACAGGTTCCCGCCTCTTCAGGGTCTGGCCACTTCCCCATTCTGGGTCTGGGACATCAGGGAGTGAGGCTGGAAGAGTGGGAAGAGGAGACCGTGGTCCTGCATCGGCCTGGGCTGCGTCCAGCCCCACCTGAGGGCCTCCGGCTGCTCTGGGCCGTTCCGGAGAAGGTGGACTGTCTGGGGAGACTTTCTCATGCGCGTGGAATTGCTTGAGGACAGGAAGATGCTGAGATAGGAGGAAAGACGCTCCAGCAGCATCCTCGCTTTTGGAGACTTGTGTGAAGGAGGAGCTGGACTGCCCAGAGCTCAGAGTGTGGTGTGAGCACAGGTTGACACCTTCAGCTTAATAGTGACAGGGCTGCCCAGAAGTCGCAGGAGCTGCCTGGGAAACTGTGAGTCACCTGGTGCTGGAGGAATATGCACCCGTGGGAGGGTGTGGATGGGATCTACTTGAAAATGGCCAAATCCGAGGATGCAGGATGCTTCTCTGCATCAGACGTTTTCAGGACCTTCCAAGCATGAATGTTCATCAACAGTAATTTTCATATTGTTTGTAAATTCACAGTACTCCTTTTTACAAAGTTCAGTTTACAGAGATACTCACTCTGAAGAACAACATGATCCAGAGCTGCTGTGGGTGTGGGAGGAGGACCCAGGGCCCCACTACTCAGCCTCCCCACCCCAACAGCCCACGGATTGAAAGTCACAGTTCTAGAACCCTGCAGGCCAGGGCTGCTCATGGCTAGAGCAACTCCACCTAAGGTCCACAGTGAAGGAGTCCCCTCCTCTGGCAGTTTCATTTCTCTGAACACGAGGGGCCCAGCTTCTGGCGTCCTGCCTGCCTCCCTAACTCTACTGTGCGGTCAGAAATGGGGTAACAGCTGCATTTGACGGACCCGAGCTGGCTTCAGCCCAGGCTTGGTGCCTGCTTGCTGGCTCTTAGGCCTCTGCTGTTGGTCACCCAGAAGTCATTCCACAGGACCTCCGCCTATCATGTCCAACTCTGTAGAATAAAGGCGTTTCCTATTCTTGGAGCTGTGCTAGGCATCAGATCCCACTGCCATCTTCCCAGCCGCTGCCGCTGGGAGCTGATGTTTTCCTAGTATAAAAAAAAAAATCACAATAGTGAAACCAGGGAAATGGTGAAAATGCCACAGCTAGGTAGCAAGTCTGCAAAATGGACAAGAGCTTGCCTCCACAGTGGGAGTCCTGCTGGAAGGCGGAGAAGAAGGCATCCTTGACCCATTCTCCCCTCTTGCTTCTGTTGGGCCACTGCTGACCTCTCTCAAATCTAGGTCCCTTTTCCTTCTGCCCTCGCCTCTGCTCAGCTGGACTCTCCTCTCCTGGCCCCCAGACCTCCCCACCCACGCCATCCTCCATACTGCACCCAGCCAGGCGGCTCATAAAACAAGAGTCTCAGGTCTGACCCTATGCACCCACAAAGACCCAGACAAAGGCATTTCTTCTGCAGAAGCCACCTGCCACCCACCCCCACTGGTTCCTCCTCTCATCCTCCTTAGCACTGTGCTCATGGTCTGTATTAGCGTTTCCATCTCTTTGCTTGACGATCTTTTAAGTGCCTGTTAGTCACACTTGAGACCAAGGTCAGGGTTTTATTTAGCTTTCTATTTCTGGCCCTGGCCCAGCACCAGGTTCAGACCAGGGCTTAGGGAGTAGTGTTGAGAAAATTCACAGAGCACTGCCTGCAGCTCACGTCGCCGTTTAGAACAAAGTGTGCTGGTGGGTGTTGTGCCTGCATGCCGTGGAATTCCTGGCACAGCAGCCTATCTCTGGAGGGTGCGCCCAATGCCCCTCAGCTGATTGTTATGATGTGATGTCATTTCTGCAGAACCCCAACAAAAGGAGAATCTGGGGTGTACCCAGAACCCAGAGTGAACTTTCCACATGACCCACACGGCCTCCCGGTTCACTTTCCACCAGGGATGTGCCTCCTACCTCTTACCAACTGAGTATATTTAAGAGAGACACAGCTCGGCAGGCTGCCACCTGGCACCTGACCCTCTTCCCGCAGACATCCCTTCCTCTGTGAGTTTCACTCAAAGAGCAGCGTGTCACTGTGGGCAAGTCAGCCAGCTCACCTTGGCTGGACCTCCCAGGGCACTGGACCTCTGGGAACTGGCCCCAAGCCTGTTTCGCGAACACAGGCCGCCCGCCAGAGTGGGTCTCAGAGCCACAACATGTGCACCCCTCGTCACATCTTCCTCTTCCTCCGCATGACTGGCTACACCCAAGATGTGTGCCCCCTGGGAGGAAAGCATATTTGGTAACAAGATCATAATAAAATCAGAAATTTGGCAAACCTTGGAAATAGCCAGACTTGGAAGAGATGCAGTAGTTCTCTAATTATATATTGGTAATAGGTGCAAAAGTCACAATATAAATGCATAATGGCTTAATACATAGAATACATACATGGACTCTCAGACTAAGAAGGTAACTTGGAGGCCACTGTGTTCATCCCATCATTTCAGAAAGTAATGCAGCTTGGTGGAGAGAAAAGTCACGGGCTTGAAGGTCAGTCATGCCCTGTTTACCAGCTACGTGACCTTGGGGAAGTTACTTTGAGCCAGAAGTTTAGATCCAGGCTGGATCTGCCTCTTGCATTTTATTTGACTTACACAATGTTTTTTAAAAAACAGAATTGCATAGCAGTTAAACACGTGAATTTTATAGCCAGGCGACCTGAGTTCAAATTCTGACTCCATTAACTAATTGGCTGTGTGACCTTGAGCAGATTACTTAACCTTTCTGTGACTGTTTTCTCCTGTGTAAATGGGAATCGTGACAGACCCATCACATAGGGCTGTCATATGATTGAATGAGGTAACGTGTGTAAAGCATTTAAAATAGTTCTTGGCTCCCAGTGTAAGAGTTTGCTAAAATTTTTAGTTGTTTTTTTTTTTAATCCGGATTTGTGGTTTCCTTGAAAAAAACTGGAAGATGTAACACTTCATGTGACATTTGGCAGGACAGGAGTAGCCACTGCCCCTTCAGAGAGGGATGTGCCCTGCCTCCTGGGTCACTGCAGTCCCCACCACTCCCCCGACTCCTTCACCTCCTCTGCTTTGCTTGGTCATGTTGCTAGCCCATCCCCCTCTAGTGCCCTGAGCCTCCCCTTGGCCCTAGGAGTAAATATATCCATTTATATTTACTGGAACAAATATGCTAAGCTAAATATATCCAAGTGGACTAAATATGTCCACTTTACAATGTCATGACCCGAGTACACCAGCTAATCCACCCAAAACCCTCTGTCGGTGTGCCAGACGTGTCCTGAGCACATAGGCGCCATCAATTCCCTCCCACTAGAAGATCTCATAGCCCGTTCCTCTGGCCTCTAGGTGAACAGTGAGAGTGATGAGGAGCCCACTGCATGGCAGACCAGCTTCTTTCCATCTTTGTTATATTCAGAGCCCAGGAACAACGCCCTCCTCCATCACCTTGCCTGAAATGCCATGCACTTTCCACCACGACCCCTCCTTGGCGCCTAGAGCAGAGGAGCGTGCCATGTCCTTTGGGGGCTCTGTGCCGAGTTCCTTTGTGCTTGGCAGAAGCTGCGGGTCTGCTACAGCCTGAGATGTCATGTGCTGATGGTTCCCAGTCAGTCCGGCAGCTCAGTATCGCCAGCCCTGGGATTGCAGGAGAAGCTGCCGAGGGCAGGAGAGGCCATCACACCAGACCATCCTGTGCCGCATGTAGGGCACAGTAGTCAGCTCTGGTGCTTCACTACTTTTGAGCTGCCTTGTAACTTTGGGCAAGACACTCAGCCTCACTGTTTCTGTTCCCTTCTCTATTCGGTGAAGATTATAAGACCCTCCTGATCAAGGGGTTAAGGATCTTTTTCTTTTCCTTTGAGTCCATGAGACTTAGAGCCACAGCCTAAGAATGAAAAGAGCCATCCATGAAGAGCCTGGTCTGGTCAGACCCCTCCCCACAGCCTCTGTCATCCCCTCACCCAGGCATGGGGCAGGAGGCTACTTCCAGACAGGGGTCTGGAACCTCTGCTGACACAAAGATGGGTCAGGAACTCCGGCGCCACCTTGTTGCATGGCCTGGAAGTCACAGCCCTGAGCTTCAGGCAGTCAAGCTGTCAGATTTCAAGGTCCCCAGAGGCAGCTAAGATATTCAAAATCCACAGAAACAGCGATTCTTCTTTAAGAACAAACCCAAACATAGTTTTCCACAGTGACTGATACCCTGGCTTGTGAGGGCAGCAGAAACCAGGTGGGCAGGGGCACTGGAAGAAATTACTCCACGAGTCAGCCCTGCCAGGCTCATCAGCAGTGGACTATCTTGCAGCCTCAGAACAGGCAGGGACGTCAGTCACTTGTTGCCCTGATAATGGGCAGCCTGTGGCACAGGCTTCCAAAGGGCTGCCTTGGGTGGAGGAGGGAAGAGACCATCAGACCAGGGAAGCAGGACTGTACCCCAGGGTCCCCCATCATGGTGTTCCAGTTTCCCACCCTGGCTCTTCCCCAGGCATTTCTCTGGGAGTTTACCCCAGTGCTGGTGGCCTTCAGGAAGGGCTGGGTGGGGAGCCATTCTTATTTGTCTGCAGCGTAACAGGTCCCTGGGAGAGGAACGAAGCTAACAAAACCTCAGTCAGCATCATCTAAAAGCGTGCAGGAACAGGGTGCTAAGTGGTAAAATTGCTGGCTGGTGGTCTTGGCCAAGTCACATGAACCCATTGGGCCTTAGTTCCCTTTTCTATCAATGGGGACAATGGTGAAGGGGTTGGTGGGAGGAGTGAGTGATGCCAGGCAGGTCTGCATCGGAGACGGTGCTCTGCCATGTCTCAGGTAATGAGGACTAGTTCTGAGGGAAAGAAAGTGACTTGCCCAAGGTGACCAGCGAGTTCCAAAAGGGCAGAACCAAGAGCAGAACCGAGACCCAAGTGTCCTGCCCACCCCTCCCCTCTGAGCAGAGTCACTTCTCTCAGAAAGTGGGCAGCATTATCCGACCATCAAGGTTCTGAGGCACCGCCTGTGTCCCGCCTCCTTTGGGAGCCCAGCATTGGATTAAACTTGTGCTCAGGAGCTCCTGGAGTGGAAAAGGCGAGGCTAGAATCTGATGATCGCAGGCCTGAGGAAAGAGGGCCTCGGCTGGTCTCTCTGATGCACAGCTAATGAATATTGATTGGGCATCTCCCAGGGATGCCCTGGCAAATGAGGTGGATGTGGTCCTCGCCCTCGCAGGGATAATGGGGGCTGTGCTTGTGAAAGGCCACTGCAGCACACACAGCTTGACACGTGCCCTGAAGAGGAGCAGGTGAGATCCCCAGGCCGAGAGGAGGGCTGTGGGACAGGGGTCCAGAGGACAGGACCTTTGTGCAGACCCTGGTAGAGTGGAGGAGCTGGTCACACGGGAGAGGAGGTGGTGCTGGGGCAGGGACTTGGGGTCACAGGCGACCTTTGGCATGGCTGGAGGGGGAGTGCAGCAGGAAATGGGGGATCCGTGGGAATCGGTGGGAGATGAGCTGGAGAGGTAGCCAGGGCAGATGGTGCCCTGGGCTTTCCCTGCCGAGGAAAGGAGCAGGTCTTCGCTCTGATGTAGTGAGAGAAGCATGAAGTGGGACCTCTAGGCTGGGAGGAGTGGCAAGACTGGACAGATTTGGAGATAGCTCCTGCTGGCTGTTTTGTGAAGAAAAGAGGAAATGGTATAGGAGAGAGAGTGGTGGCTAGGGCTGGTGGGGACAGAGAGGTGGCACCTGCCTGCAGCACTGATGGCTGTGGTGATGGATTGATTATAGGGCATGAAGGACATGAAGCCATCAAGGATGAAGCCCAGGCTGTAGGCCTGGCCAGCCACGTGGGGGCAGGTGCCCCTTACTGAGAGAGGTGGGGACCCAGGAGCAGACTTGGAGGGACTTGGAAGGCTGGTTCTGGGCACGCAAGGTTTGAGGTACCTGAAGACCACCAGAGGTGATATTCAGGGGCAGTTAGATGTACAGCAGAGCGTCGGAGCTCGAGAGAGAAGCGGCTGGGGACTGTCAGCACCCAGGTGGAGGGTCACCTGGGGAAGGTATATGGTGAGGAGAGTGCAGGCTGGAGCCTGGTGGGGGCCATGGTGGCTTGGGAAAGGGTGGGCAAAGAAGGAGCCTGCAAAGGAGACACAGCAGGAGGAAATGGGGTCACCAGAGCCAAGCTCCTTGAGGGCTCCTCCCGGTCCTGGCCCTCAGGAAGCAGAGAAGCCACAGGTTCCAGGTGGTTGAACCAGGACTGCCTCTTCAAGTCCTGGGTCCTCAGCAGCTGGCCTCCTCAAGCTCTCTGGGATGTCCAGCCACCGGCCCCGCCTCCTCTAAACCCTCTCCCCTTGGCTAAGCCACAGGTCTCTCCCAGTTACCTGCTTCTCTGGGCTTTCTCTTTTTGAGGGCAGGGTTTGGGGTGTCATTTGTTCTGCCCACCCTTGCATTTGGGTGCCACTCAGGCCTCGCCCTCAGCACCGCCCTCTTCTGTCTTGTGGGGTCATCCTCCTCACAAATCTACACGTCCCCTCTGAGTCCCATCGATTTCTAACTCGGATACGAGGACGTTTCTTCATGTCTTTCTCACAGGCATCTCATAGTCAATGGTTAAAAACTAGGATCCGCCGTCATTTCCCTCCCTGCTGGGGAGTGGTGCCACCTGAGCCAGCCAAGTGGAAATTTTTGGATCTTGGTTTCTCCTTCATCCTCACCCCGCGCCATCCAGATGGCAACCAGTGCCTATGGAGCCTATGCTTAGAGGGCCTCCCAAATCCCTGTCCTAGAACACGAGCCTGGGCCTGGATTCACTCTTTCCTCCTGCAGGCCATTCCCATGGCCAGGGAATATCCTCTCTTGGAGACTTTCCATTTCTCTTTAAGGCTTTGATCAAGCCCAAACTTAGCGTGGTGTTCAAGGCCATTAGTGATCCAGCCTGACTTTCCTACAGCCTCATCTACTCCCCCGAACCAATTACTCCAAGCTCTCAACACTCTACCTTCGCTCTGGGGGTGCCTGCCTGAGTCCTGCCTTCTCTCCCATCCTCCGTCTCTCCCTTCCTCCATCTCTCCCTTCCTCCATCTCTCTTGTCCTCCCTGGCCTCACCCAACCCAGGCTCCTCCCACGTGCTCCCCAGCAGGCTGCACACTCTCCCTGATGCGACAAGGTGCTGTACGTGGTTGTGTATATCCTGCCCCAAGTCAAGGCACCACCCTTGAAGGCTCGGAGTCCTTTCTCTCCCTCCTTCCCTTCCTCTCTCTCTCTTTCCTCCCATTTGGAAAGACAATGTACCATTTAAGCTTGATGTGGCGGAGGAAGTGAAGGGGTCTGGGAGCAGCTGGGGCAGATGGACCCTGGCACCTGCTTCCAGTTGGCTGGCACACAGGCATGGTAGATGACAGAGTGGCTGTGGGCCTGTGCAGGGATCAGCAGGGTGAAGGCTGAGGCTAAAGGACACCCTTGTGGTGGTGGCGGGAAGGGAGCAAGTGCCATGGACCCGACGAGCAGGCCAGGTGGAGGCTAGTGTCCAGGAGGTGGCGGGGCCTCCAGTGCAAAGAGGAGCCCAAGCCATCATCACTTTGTCTTCTCCTAGGTGGGAAAAGGCCCCATCTCAGCCATCTTCCCCAGCCACCAGGTCCCAGGGGCATGGAGGAACATGAGAATTAAGATCCAGGTGTGGGCAACTGGTTTTGGTCCTGGAGATCTGCTGCGTGAGGGTGAGCCACTGTCACTTTGAGGCAGATGCCTCGTGCTTGGCCACAGGGTGCCCTTCCTAAGAGAAAGGTGTCATTTCTGTGCACTGCCGCCACGGCCTCAGTTCCTCCTCTCAGACGCAAGGTGGAACGTGTCTCAATCCCGCAGAAAGGTGTCCCCAAAGGGGGACGCAGAAAAAACTGGCTGGTCAGGGTGGCCACAGTGGAGAAAGGGCAGTTTTCGACTCCTTGATGGCATCAGTTGGCCAAATCTGAGGTCACCAAAAAAAACAGGGTCCACTTGTACTAGTGGACAGCAGTCCATGTGTGAAGTGTGCGTGAGGGTGTGTGTGCAGGAGAGTGTGAGCATGAGCGTGGAGGTCTGACTGTGCAACTGAGTGTAAGTGTGTGGTGTGTGTGCATGGGTGTGAGTGTGTGGCCATGACTGAGCATGTTAGGGTGGGGGTGTGTGGTGCGTGTCTGTGTGTGTGATTGTCCTGTGCAGGGAGTGGGTGTGATTGTGGGAGAATGCATTGGTGTAAGTGGGAGTGTGAGGATGTGTGACTGAGGGTGACTGTGAATATGGGGGTGTGTGATTGTGGGGTGTGTGATTGTGGGTTATGTGTGTGGATGAGTGTGTGGGCATATGGAAAAATGTGAGTCTGGGTGTGTGTGTGTGGATGGGTGTGTGAGGGTGGCATGTGTATGTGTGAATATGGAGTATAAAACTGTGGAGGTGCAAGTGGTTGTGGAAGTGTGTAGGGGTGTGAGTGTAAGGGTATGGGGGTGTGTGGTGATGTAAGTGTATATGTGTGTATGAAGGTGGGGACATGAGCATGTGTGAGAGTGGGGTGTATGTGTGTGGGTAGGGGGGTATGAGGAGGAGAGTCAGGGTGTGTGAGGGTAGAGGTGTCAATGTGTGTGAGGATGGGGTGTGGAGTATGAGAGTGTAGGTTGTGAGGTTGGGTGTGTGTGTGGAGTGTGAGCATGTGTGAGGGTGAGTGTGGGGTGTGAGGGTAAGTGGGGTGTGAGCAGGTGTGGGTGTGTGAGTGGGGTGTGAGCAGGTGTGGGTGTGTGAGTGGGGTGTGAGCAGGTGTGAGTGTGTGGGATGTGTGTGGGTGTGAGCACATGTGAGGGTGTGGGGTGAGCATGTGTGAGGGTGACTGTGAGGGTGAGTTTGGGGTGTGACCATGTGTGAGGGTGTGTGGGGTGTGAGCAGGTGTGAGGGTGAGGGGTGTGAGCATGTGAGGGTGGGTGTGGTGTGAGCAGGTGTAAGGGTGTGTGTCATGTGAGCATGTGTGAGGATGTGAGTGGGGTGTGAGCATGTGAGTGGGGTGTGAGCATGTGTGAGGGTGGGTGTGGTGTGAGCAGGTGTAAGGATGTGTGGGGTGTGAGCAGGTGTGAGGGTGTGTGGGGTGTGATCATGTGTGAGGGGGTGTGGGGGTGTGAGCATGTGTGAGGGTATGAGGTGTGAGCATGTGTGAGGGTAAGTGTGGGATGAGTGTGAGGGTGTGTGTGGGTGTGAGCATGTGTGAGGGTGTGTGAATGGGGTGTGAGCATGTGGGTGTGGGATGAGTGTGAGGGTGTGTGGGAGTGTGAGCATGTGTGAGGATGTGTGTCGGGTGTGAGCATTGTGAGGGTGTGTGGGATGAGTGTGAGGGTGAGCATGTGTGAGGGTGTGTGTGGGGTGTGAGCATGTGTGTGAGTGTGGGGTAAGCATGTGTGAGGGTGAGTGCAGGTTGTGAGGGTGAGTGCAGGGTGGGAGGGAGTGAGGGGTGTGAGCATGTGTGAGGGTGTGTGGGGTGTGAGCATGTGTGAGGGTCAGTGTGGGGTGAGCATGTGTGAGGGTGAGTGCAGGGTGTGAGGGTGAGTGGGGTGTGAGCATGTGTGAGGATTAGTGCAGGATGGGTGTAAGGGTGTGAGTGTGGGTGTGAGCATGTGTGAGGGTGAGTGCAGGATGTGAGGGTGAGGGGTGTGAGCCTGTGTGAGGGTTAGTGCAGGATGGGTGTAAGGGTGTGAGTGGGTGTGAGCATGTGTGAGGGTGTGGGGTGTGAGCATATGTGAGGGTGTGGGGTGAACGTGTGAATGTGAAGGTGAGCGTGTTGGGGTGAGCATATGAATGTGAGGATGTGGGGGGGTGAGGTGAACATGTGTGAGGGTGTGACTGGGTGTGAGGATGTGTGTTAAGGTGTGAGTGGGGGTCAGGGTGTGAGGGTGTGAGCATGTGTGAGGGTAAGGGTGTGGATGTGAGGGTGTGAGCATGTGTGGGAGAGTGTGTGAGGGTATGTGAGTGGGTGTAAGCATGTATGAATGTGAGGGTGAGCGTGTGTCTGTGAGGGTGTATGTGTGGGTGTGGGTGTGTGTGAGATGAGTGAGCATGTGAGTGGGGTTGTGAGCATGTGTGTGAGGATGTGTGTGGGGGTGTGAGCATGTGTGTGAGCATGTGTATGAGAGGATGTGTGGGGGGTGAGCATGTGTGTGTGAGTGTGAGGATGTGTGTGGGGGCGTGAGCATGTGTGTGTGAGGGTGTGGGGGTGTGAGGGTGAGAGTGGGGGTGTGAGCATGTGAGTGTGAGGGTGAGGGCGTGAGCATGTATGAGTGTGTGTGAGTGTGAGCATTTGAGGGTGTGTGAGAGTGTGAGCATGTGGGGGGGTGTGCATGTGAGTGTGAGGGTGTGAATGTGGGAGTAAGCATGTATGAGTGTGAGGGTGTGTGAATGTGTGAGTGTGAGTGTGAAGGTATGAGCATGTATGAGTGTGAGGGTGAGCGTGTGAATGTGAGTGTGTGAGGGTGAGTGCAAGAGTGGGGTGTGGCAGTGATTGTTCTGTTGCTGCTGGCGTAAGTCCCCTCTTCCCAGCCCTTTTCTGACACCCTTTCAGCTATCAGCTGACGGCCCCATTGGAGCAGGGTGGAGTGCCCTGCTGTCCCTTGCTCACCTCCTCCCAGCCACCTCCTGCCCCTCTGTGGTGGCCCCGGGCAGGGGCAGGTGGTGCGGGGTGAGTGGGCCCGGGCAGCTCTGGCTGGCATTGGTAGGCGCGCTCCACAGGCTGCGAGGCCACGCCTCCTCCACCTACCGTGCCAGTGCCCCCCACCCAGGCTTTGCGAGTCAGAAGGCTCTTCTGGAAGTGTGCCAGGGTCGCCTCTCCTGGCGCGCTCCCTACCACCCTCCCCACCGCATCTGAGACTCACACGTGTATAGCATTAGACCAACAAGACGGCTTCATCGTGATCCTGTTGTGCCTGTGGGACTCGTGGGTTTCCTTCTAAGTGGAAATGAGAGCATTCTGATTTGTGCTTCAGGGGCTGTTCCTGAAAGCTGGTGGCACCTCCAGCTAGAACCCCAAGCGATGTGGCAGGCAGCTGGGACACTGGGTCCTGCAGAGCTTGCGGGAGGTGGAGGTGAGGGAGAGAGCTCAGGGCTTCTCATTCCAAACTCTGAAGCCAGGGATGCAATGATGGTCCCTGTTCCCTCTCCTCCCGTGAATGTCAGGGTGGCTTCCTGGCAGACTGGACAGGCTTTGGGGCAGGCAGGTCCACAGCCTGGTTCTGGCCCCTTCTGGCTATGAGATCTTGGATGAGTCTCTCACCGTCTCTAAGCCTTGGGGTCTCATGGGCTCTCCATGGTGAGGTGATTGTGCTTTGATTTGGGTAAAGTGCCTGGCAGAGTGAGCACTTGGTGAATGGCAGCTGCCGGAGCTGCTGCTGTTGTTTATCATTTCCTCTCTGTGACTCTGGTGGCCCGTGGTGGCTGTTCTTTGTGGAGGAAGTTGTAGCCCAGGCTGGCTCTGCCCAGGAGGCTGTCTGGCACCCTGCAGCTCCACATCCCCTCAGTGGGAAGCACGGGTGTCTGCTGCCTCCGGGGGAGAAACAATAGTGCAGCCCCACCTGTCTGAGGCGCAGGGGTGCTGGGGTCTGTGGTGGATCCCCAGCACGACTCAGTTCCTCCCACTCCCGTGGTTCTCTCTGGTTCCATGGCCTCCACTCCTTGCGTCTGTAATGGGCTGAATGCAGCTAGGAAGCGCGTGCGTCTTCTGAGGTGGGAACCTGCCTCTTCTCCTTTTTTTTCCCTTTACTATGACGCCTGTTGCTCATAGGTACAAATCAAACGAAGAGTATGTATATGTGCGAGGCCGCGGCCGAGGGAAATATGTTTGTGAGGAGTGTGGAATTCGCTGCAAGAAGCCCAGCATGCTGAAGAAACACATCCGCACCCACACTGACGTCCGGCCCTATGTGTGCAAGCACTGTCACTTTGCTTTTAAAACCAAAGGTAAGAGACAGTCAGCTGGGGCACGGCCCCTGCCCGCTGCAGGGAGCTCCCCTCTGGGAGTCCCAGCGCAGAGTTCAGGCGCCCAGACCTCTTTGCAGGGGGCCTGGAGCAGCCCCATTTCCTGGATTCGCACCCAGCTCGGTGCCCAGTGGCAGAGCAGCTGGCTCCAGACTGGCCCGTGGCTCCCCATGGCTGCCCACAGCTGTCCTCTTGGGTCTTGCACACACAGCCCCTGCACCTGCGGCTGCCCGGCCCTGGCTTGCCCAGCCTGGCATGGCACTCTTGCGCACAGTTCCTGGTTTTGCATCTTCTCTCATCTCCCCTCCCTTCTGCATGTCTCCTGAGCCACTGATCTGAGGCCCTCCAGCATCCATGCTCGTCACTGCCACTCTTGCATTTGGAAATCCATTCCACTCCCAGCTGCTTAACACACTCGCATGCTCACTTGTCATGCCAGCGTGCGCTGGCCTCCACCCACCACTCCACTCCCACCATTCCCTGCTCCACCCGGCTTCTCTGCACCTCTCAGCACAGGGCCGGCCCCCCACTCCTAGACTGGCAGCCCTGTCACTCCTGCCCCGGCCACACCCCACATCAGGATCAGGATAGGCTCTAGCAGTCACCTATGAAAGGAGGGACCTGCTGTGAAAGGCGTGAATTCCAGAGAGCTGCGATGGGCAATGGACATGGCCTGGCCTGCCGCAGCCGCCCAGGCCATGCCCCTGGTGTGGACGACGGAGCTGAGTCCATGAGATTCTTGGATCATGCTCTCCTCCTGCAGGACAGGCAGGGAAGGCCCTGGCAGCTTGCTCACTGCGGACTGAAGTGCCTTGGTGGGAGACTCAGGGCTCTCGGCACCCTTGGTATCTTCAGCCTCTTGAGCTTTATAGATTTCTGGGTCAGGGTTTGGACATAAGGGTCCCGTCTTCTCCTTTGAGCAGGTTGGGGGCCTCCAGGAGCCCTGTGGTTTCTCAGGGGGTGAAACTCAAGGGCATCTTTCAGCTGTGCCACCACTGACCTTTCTTCTGTTGGCAGAGCTGCTCCCAGCGAGCGAGGCTAGGCAGTGCTCTGGAGGGGCCCAGCAAGGTCCCTGCCCGTCTTCACTTCCTCCATGCTCTTGTTCCTGGTCCCTTCCATTATCGCTATACCAGGTCAGGGGCCAGTTTATCACATCCCCTGGCACAGTGGCCTCTTCTCTGTGTTCCCGTTTCTGGTCTCCTGACCCCATTAACTGAACCCCTGCCCTCCTCTGTCCCCTCGTCATCATCTGCAAAGTTGAGCTCCAATTTTCCTGCCGAGCTTTTAGTTTAAACAAAGGTGGCTGCCCTCCCGCTCCTTTCCCCGATCCTCTTCTCTCTTAAGTGTCTCATAAACAATGTCCCAAAGGGTGCCCAGAGAGGGCAGATAGGCCCTGGGCTCCCCACTCCACCCCATGGTTGCTTCAAAGTTGTCTTCCATCCCTGGAGCCCTGCCCAGCACGCGCCGCCGGACATGGGCTGCCCCTGACATGCCCCCTCCAACCGCACTTCCTCTGGCCTTCTGCAGCCAGTGGAGATTTTATGGAAGAGCAAGATGGTGATCACTGACTGACACTTCAATTGACGGTCTTCAACTCTAAAAGCAGAAAACTTCTCGCCCAGGTCCCCTTGAAGGTGAAGAAACTGATCCCAGAAAACAGAATGACTTAATGCTAGAGCTGTAACTAGAACACGGGACCCACGCTGCAGGAATCACCCTATCATCTTCCTTTCTGTGAGCAGTTACTTCCCTCCCTTCCTGGGAGTAGGTGACAAAAAGCTGCACTTGGGGTGGCCTGTGTCCAGGGGACCACACTGTCCTCAGCCTGAGGAGCCCTGAGAGCTCCCCATGCAGAGCACACCTGTGCCCCACACGCAGCCCAGGTGGCCCATCACCTCAGGAAGCCATCACTCTGCCGCGAGACACTGGAAGTTTCCAGCCCAAGCAGTTTCCCTCAGGGGCCCACTCAATTCCCTTTCCTTGGGTCCCTAGCAGGAGCCCCTACTTTCTAGAAGATGCCTTCATTGGAAGCCGCACTGAGCCTGTCTGCAGTCCCTACCTGGGTCTCTCTGAGCCAACACAGAGCCAGGGGTGGAGGGCCTTGGAGGGTCCCGAGCGCATAATCTGAACAGACGGGCTGTAGCCCTCCACATTTCCAGGGGTGTAGAACGTCCCCCGAGGGAGGGCTGCCCCTGCTGTCCTGAAGGCCAGGTCCACGTGGCCATGCTCTCAACCAGTGATCAAGGAATGCCCTGAGCTCTTCCTCAAATGTTCATAGAGGCTTCTGGAAGAATAGAACCTTCCAGAACCAATGCAGGGAGCAGATGGGAAATGGTGGAATCTGAAACTCTTTGGCTAACAGAAGGGAGGCCAGGTGGAATGGTAGCAATGGAAACAGGGAATGCACCCCATTAGCTCTCTCTGCAGTATGGGGGTGAAGGGAGAGCAGGATGCTGGAGCTCCTGTTTCTGGGGCCAGGTGCCTTCGTGGAGTGCTGAGCCCCGTCAGCAATCAGCTCAGACAACACAGGCCCCTTCTCTCTGGGGCTGTGTGCCTCCCCGTCGGGGCACCTCCAGGCCTGCCCCAGGCAGCCCTCCCGGCCCTGCCACCCAGCTGCACCAGGGCCTGGGTCCCTCCTGCCTTCCTGTCTGTCTCTGTCTGCCGTGTGTGTCTCGTCTCTTGTGTCAGACGTCGTGGCAGCAGCTCAGCCTCCTGAAACTGGCTAAGGAACGCGTCAGTAGGTGGGGCTGGGGAGGCCTGTGGGTGGCCCTCTGGTGGCTGGGGGTCCCATTTCCTCTTCTCAGATGGTTCCCAGAGGCTGGCAGGTGACTGTGCCATGTCCAGGCCCTTGCACCGATCGCCTCAGGGGACAGAGATGGCCTCAGGTCTGCCAGGCTGGCAGGGGCGGGGACAAGGCAGTTGGTCAAAGCCAAATGAGGCAGGCAGGGTTGTTGGTGGAAGCCCTTTTATTGGAGGTTCCGCCTCCTCCCGACACCCGTCACTTCCTCCCTCTTGCCTCTACTCTTCATTCCAGGGCTGTCAGGCTTTTGGTGGGGGCTGGGATAACTGTGAGAAGCTGTAGCTCTGCCTGACAAGCCGAGGCTCTGGCCCTCAACAGGGAAGTGGCGTTCAGGCTGCGCCTGCAGCCATGTGCTCACCTTCCCCTTTCACAGAGGAGGAGGCAGGCCTGGAGAGGGGACGTCATGGAGGGACCCAGATACTGCCCATCCAGTGTCCACTCCTGGAACCTGCAGAGTCACCTCCGATCCCTGACTCCTTCCTGTACCCCCCAGGGTGGGGGCAGAGGAGAGGCAGGCCTTTGGGGGGGCTCCCTGGCACCTTCTTCTGAGAGAAGTAAAACCATTTCACCATAAGCATCATCTTAGCATCTCTTCCTCCATACCCAGCATGGCGTGGCAGAGCCCCCAGCTGCTCAATAGAGTGACTGGCATGGGGGCGGGGTCTGCTCTCTGCCAAGCACACTCTGCTGCCACTACATGTGTCACCTCATCAAGTCCTCCTGCATCCCCACGAGGTAGGTATTACTTCATAGCTGCAGAAACCAGGGCTCAGAAGCTTAAGGAACTTGCCCAGGAGCCCACAGGTAGCAAGCAGCAGAGCCCACAGTCAAACCCAAGGCTGTCAGGTTCCACCCAGGTTCTGTTCTGCCTCCACATGGAGTGGGAAAGGCCCCCAGAGTCTCGAGACCTGGGTCCAGATGGAGCTCGGCACCAACCGGCACTGAGGCTGCGGGCCCCTTGATTCACTGTGTTGGTTCAAGCAGCCCTGCCAGCATCCAAAACAGCCAGTGATCTTGTCTGATGGTGCCATCAGCACCTGGGCCCTGAGTTAGATCAGAAGCAGGGAGAACCTCAGCCTGGTGGAGGTTGAATTACATGGACTGTGAAGTTCCTTCCAACACTTTCCTCCTGCGATAAGAAGGGCGTTTCCCACACATGGCTGTTGTACATCCATTGTGTGCCCAGCATCTAACTTGGTTGATTAGAGACCTAAACCTTCCAGGCAGAACAGGTGCGACAAACGAGGTAATAGCCAATGAGCAGTGTCTGTAGTGCTGTGTGTCCTGGGGTAGTCAGGGAGGGTGGGCCTGGCTCCAGAACCTTAGGACAGTGGGTCTCTCTGATCCACGGAAGACCCCAGCTGCCTTTTCCCACCGCTTGACTGTCCTACTCCAGCTCATGACAATGAGGGCAGAGGTCCACAAGGTTGAATGGGGACCTCTGGGGACCTTCTGGCTACAAGATGACTCTGGAAGTTATGGCTTTGCTCCCACTGTGGCCAGGAACAGAAGATGCAGGTTTATTTCCGGTTGTAGAAGAAAAACCCAAATTGGGAAGGATAGAGTCATGAACTAGGACCAAGGTAAAGAAAGAGGAAACAGCTCCCCTCGCATCCCTGCTGCCCTTGACTTGAACACCTCAGGGAATCCCAGCTTAAGGTTCCCCCATCAAGCTCTTAGCAAAACCCTGAAGATTTCTTCTAATTCTCGGAATGATTAAGAAGCACCCTTTGGTTCATCCATTGGGCCCTCTCCCTGGTCACCCATCCATCCATCTCATCTAATAGCTTTCCTGTTCATTTATCTTCTCATCCTATTGTTCCTACCATTCTCCCATTTGTCCTCCCACCCATCCAACTTCCCATTCTTTCATCCTCCTGTCTGTACTCCCATGCATGTAAAAGTGCATGTGTGCATTCACCCATCCAGCCAGCCGTTCTTCATTCTTCATTCATCCATGTCTCTGTCCTCCCATCCAGCTCTCCATCAGCCCATCTGTTTACTGACCCATTCTCCCTCTATCCTTCCATTTATTTTCATCTGCTCACCCATCCTCCATCTGCCTACTCATCTCCTTATCTGCTCATCTAATGTTCCATCTGTCTGTCTATCCTTTTCCTGTTCTTCATTCTCTTTATATTTCCTTTATCCACTTTATCCATCAATCACTCTGTTCACCTGCTCCCAGAGGCTTACCTCTTTCCATTCTTCTCTCCCCCATCCATCCATTCAAACTTACCAATTAATTAAATGACCGGGACAGAGCGCCTGACTCAGGGAACTTAGGACTTACAATGTTATGAGCATAGGGAAGTATAGCCATCCCCGGGGCAGCAGTGAGCACATCATAGCTTGGGAGTAGCTTCTGGGCCCAAAGGAATATCCTGAGGCATGTGGCCCGTGTTCTGGGGCAGGCTGGGATGCTCTGCCTGTCCTTCCTAGAACACTCCTGTTCACAGAGCCGTGTGGCCTGTGAAAGGTGGTGCACCTGTGGGGGAACTGAAGTTGTTGGTACTGTTCCCTGATTCCACAGAGCGGCTGCCTCTGCTCTTCAGCTTGTGGGCTGGACCTATAACCAGGGCAAAGACAGCCTCCCCTCTGAGGGCTTTGTAGGCATCAAGCAGGACAGAGCCTTGCCTGAGCCTTCCCTGAGCCACCCGGGTCCTGTGTCTGCACTGCAGATTGGCCTGGGGAAACAGGCCCAGAAAGGGGACTTCTCTATGGAAACCAAGCTTGGCCCCCAGCCCTGTGGCTTCCGAGTCTCTGGCCAGTAGACTTCCCTATTCTCACCTTCTGTCCTCTCCCCAGGCCTGATATTAAATTTTCCCTGGTTTCTCTACCTAGACTTTAGAATTCTGCCCTGTGGGCTGCCCTAGATGTGTCCTCAGCCAGAAAGGCATGCTGAGTCCTCACCCGCCATGCCGGTCAATGGGAGCCTCCCACACCATCCCACACCTGAGATGGCCAGTAGTCCCGCCTGATGAGTGTCACCAGCTCCTAGGGCCAGACTTAAATCAGAAGCCAGAAAAGCCTGTTGCACTTGAGTTGTCTTTTAATTTCTTTTTTCTTTCTTTTTTAACCAGCATCCCACTTCCTCATTATACTCTCCGTCTCCTCGCAGCCCCACGTCCACCCCACCTAGCTCCTGTACGCTGCCCTGAGCAGCAGCTGTGGCTACACTTCTTGGCCTGAGCACCAGAGCAGAGGGATGCTCCAGCTGCTGCCCAGCCCCTGCAGCTGGCAGGGCCTTGACTGGTCTGAGAAACCACGGCCCGCTGGCCAGGTGCTACCTCCATAAGCCCTGGGTCCGCCCTGGCCTCCTGCCCCACTGCAGAGCCTAAGTCTGTTCTCGTTTCTTTCCAGGGAATCTGACTAAGCACATGAAGTCGAAGGCCCACAGCAAAAAGTGCCAAGAGACAGGGGTGCTGGAGGAGCTGGAAGCCGAAGAAGGTAAAAATTGCCAACCTCCTCCATCCCTCTTCCCCTCGTCCACTTTCCCTGTCCTCCTCTACCTTTCCCCCTTGCCTTCCCTGCTTCCTTTCTGTCCACTTTGCCCCATTCCTCCTCCTCCTCTCTCTCCCTCCCATGCCTTCCCCTTCTGTTCTCCCAACTAGCAGACACAAAGGGTAAATTCCCTGAATGATGGAGCCCACTCCCCACATGCCATAGGGTATGCTGTGCAGCCCTAGCTATCATGCATTACCATCTGTCATGCAGGTGGAGCACCTGGCACCCATGGGTGCTCAATGAATGTTTACTGAATAAATGCACACAAGAGTACTTAGAGTCAACGTTGATTCAGTGCCCACTATGTGTCAAGCAGGTCCTAAATGCATGCCCTGACGTATCCCAGCAACCCCTCCCAGCGATGCTATGGGACGCATATTCTCCAAAGCTCCACACCCACACTCCTGCCTTCACACCCGGGCATGGGCCTGACATATGGGCCTTTTGGAGCTAGGAGAGTTTCAAGAGAGCCCACAGCAGACCTCAGCCTCCTGTTACCTCCTAGCCCATCCCCAAAGACCCCAGCCATGGCAGTCAATCCTCAGGATGCACCTTAGAGTCAGTCTCTGAGGAGACAAGGCAGAGAAGTTGGAGGCAGCGGGTCTGGCTAGGCACTGCCTGGCCTCAGCAGTCAGGCAGGAGGCCAGAGGGGCTTTGGTGGTGGACGGGGCCCTCCAGCAGGAGGAGGCTGGAGCCATTTCTCCAGCACTCCAGCACCAAGCAAAGCAGGAATCCTGCTGATTCCCTGAAATCAGTCCCAGGACTTAGAGTGTGACAGACAGGAGTGTGTGTTGACGCACGTGTGTCTTGTTCCGTTTTTGTTTTTCCGATTTGGGGATGTATTTGTGGTCTTACACAAAAAAGTTAAGTTACATTTCCTTTTAAGTGGAATAAGTCGCTCTTAAAGAACAGAACACAATGAACTTGAGGCTGTTCCCCCAACGGGTAGAATGTGGCTTCATTATGTTTGTCAAGGATACACTAGGCCATATACATATGTTGTCTCATTGAGTCCTCATAACAGGTGGCAGAAACTGTCATGCATGTTAAGTCAGGGAAGGTAAAGCTTAAGCAGGTGAAAGTAGCCCCAGGTCACACAAACACCCTGGCTGCATGCCACCCCACTGCCTGGTGGACCGGACCAGGGGAGCCTGAGCCTAAGCCGGAGTCCTCCCTCGAGGTCCCCGCCCCGCCCCAGCCTCATTTTCCCAGTGGGGAGAGCAAGGATGCTGAGAGCCACGTTTTTGAGGACGAAATCCGTGCATTCATTCCAGAAGTAAAATACTGGGCACAATCTCTGTGCCAGGCTGTGTTCTGCGTGCTGGAGATTACGCAGTAAATAAGACAAGGGAGGAACAAAGCTGGGCATGGAGCGAAGGTGGAGTACAGCAGGGGCCCTGCCTGTGAAGCCGAAGAGAAAGCAGAGGAGCCAAGTGAGGGCTGGGTCGCGTGGGGAGGGCTGCTGTGCTAGACGGCGGTGTGAGCAGAGAACCCACCTGGAGGAACCGGGGTCAGGCAGGAGCTCTTCCCCAGAGAGAGCAGCAGGCGCTTGGCCCACGTGCTGGAGCCCGCTGGGCGCGGGGGTAGACGGTTCAGTGAGAGCTGGAGCCTGAGGGTTGAGGGGCACGGGAGTGCCCGGGAGCAGGGGAGGAAGGCAGGGCGTCCTCTGGCCTGTGCCGGGGGCGCGGGAAGTCCGGGTGTGCTCAGGAGGTGGAGAAGCGGCGGGATCTGGGTGGGCTCTGGAAGGAGAGCCCACAGACTCAGCTGGCCCCGGAAGGAGAGCCCACAGACTCAGCTGGCCCCATATGGAGCAGAGGGGAGGGGTGAGGACGAAAAGGGGCCAAGGAGGTCTCCAAGGTTTACGGCCCAAGAGACTGAAGGATGGAGTTGCCACTTCCCGCGACGAGGCAGATGCCGGGAGGAGCGGCAGGAGGAGTTCGTGTCTGTGGGACGCAAGGTGGCGCGAGGGAGGACAGCCCGGAAAGAGCGAGGCGCCCCGGCCCCGGCCCCGGCCCCGCCCCCGCCCCCGGTGCTGCCCAGGCTTGGCGCCAGCGCCACCGTGTGGCCTCTCCTAGCGGCTCCCGCCGCGCGCTCAGCTTTCTCATTTGTGGAGCCTTGGCCTCGATCCCAGCAGGGGCGGAGCCGCTCCAGCAAGGGCCCTGGGAAGGGGCCGCCCAGCCAGGGGCATTCCCCAGAGCCCTGCAGGAACGCACATGTGTAGGGCCCGGCCAACTCTGAGCCGAGCAGGGGACTCTTGGCTTCCAGCATTCATGCGCTGAGTGCCCAGGACAAGCCACTACCCGCACTAGGCCTGAACTTCCACGTTAGTAAGGAGGGTCTTGAGGTGCCCTCCCTGCTGGACATCAGGAGACGCTGGTCCTGACTCTCCTTCACTCCTAACACTACCCGTCACCTTCATCTGCAAAATGCTGACAATGCCACCCCAGCTGCCTGCCTGCTGAGACTAGGGGGACAGGGGATCACAGGATGACAGGAGCTGAAGTTTAATGGGTACTTACTGTGTGCCAGGCCCCCACAATCCTCTCAGCAGCTTCCTAGGGTCCTTTTATTGCTACCCAGTCTACAGATGAGGAAACCAGACACAGAGAAGGTATCCAACATCACACAGCAAGGAAGTGGTGGTGCTGGGATTCAAACCCGACCACTCCCTGCTTCTTGATGCAGCAAATCATTTTTAAACTGTCAGCGTAATAATGCAAGAGCTGTAAACCTTAGTTCTGACTCAACCATCAGCTCTCACTGGGTCATCTGTGCCTGGATTTTGCTGTATGTAAATGAGGGGCAGGGCCAGGTGTCCTGGTGCTGAAGAAGGCCCCTGCCAAAGTCCTAGGCAAGGGAAGTCAATGCCTGGGGCATAACTGCGAAGTTCACCCCCATCCCCAGCCTGGCTCTCATCCTAATCCTTCGTTCTGCCTCTGCTTTCATCACCCTGCCTCTAGCCTCGGGGCCCTCCCTCTGCCTGCCAGCTCCAGCTCCGCCCCATAGTTTTTGACCTACATCCAACTGAATGCCCACTTTTGTCCACTTCGGACATCTGACTGCTGTGTGCTGAGTGACTTGGAAGTGCTAGTGCCAGGCTTTCTGGCCCCTAGGCAGCTGGGCATGGTGGAGAACTAAAGCCTGGCTGCCCCACCGGCCTGGGTCAGCTTCTGTGCCAGCCCCTTTGGTCAGCGGTGGGTACAGTACTGACATGTGTGAGTGATGGGGCTGGCCGGCTCAGCCCACCTGTCAGCAGCCTCACTCTGCAGACCAGAAACAGGTTCCGACAGTTTAGTGATGGGCCAGCGAGCAGGCCAGATGTTAGCAGAGCTCTCCCCAGTGTCCGGATTGCTGGCCATTTCAGAGGTGCCCAAACTAGACCCCTGACATATTAGAGGTGACCCGGCTGGTTGGGGCTGTCCCAGAGGAAGCAGACCAGGAGGCTAGAATTTCAGAGCCCCAAACCCTGCAGCCGGGAGCAGCCTAGACTTCAAAAGGGCAGTGGCTCCTCAGATAAGAGCGTGGCTGGGATGGGGACCTGCTCTACAGCTGGAGGCCAGCTTAGCCAAACCGCCCACAGAGGTCAGAGTCTGCTACCTGCCAGGTGCCATGGTACCAGCCAGCAGGAGCCTGGTCACTATGGCAGATGTGTGTTTAGACTGACCACGGGTGGCTGTGTGCTGCTGGACCAGCCAGTGTGACTGCTCTGCCTTGGAATAATAGATTTCATCATTAATGGATTAATCTGGTAGCTATAATTATTTCTAAGCCCTTGCTGTATGCCAGGCCTTCATTTTACTCCTCCTAGAAAACCCTGTGAGGTGAGACCATCACATTGATTCGACAAAGGGGGAGGCCAACATAGCAAAGTGGGGTGACTTGCCCGTGGTGAAGCCAGCACTGAGATGCTAGTGAAAAAAACAAAAAACAAAGAAATGAACGAAGACTGTCTTCTTTGTTATGCTCAATCTCAGCCCTATTACTGACTTCCTTGGGCAAGTTACTTACTCTCTCTTACCTCGGTTTCCTCATCTGTAACAGGATGATAAGAATGGTACCAGCTTCACAGGATGCTTTGAGGTCTAAACGGATAAATATACCTAAAGCACTTGTAGCTGAACATTGTACATTCTAGGCATAAGGGAATTATTGTTCAGTATTGTTATTCACAATGTGCTCCCATATCTATTATGCTTCTTGGTTGTCACAACAATCTTGTGCCCTTGCCATGGCTATCATGCCCAGGTGGCAGGCAAGGAAACTGGGGCTCAGAGAAGAGCAGCCATGGGGCCAGTGGGGCCAAGGCCTAACGCTGACCTTGGGTCTTCCTTGTTTGCCCTCAGGAACCAGTGATGACGTGTTCCAGGACTCGGAAGGGCGAGAGGGCTCAGAGGCTGTGGAGGAGCATCAGTTTTCAGACCTGGAGGACTCGGACTCAGACTCAGACCTGGACGAAGATGAGGATGAGGATGAGGAGGACAGCCAGGAGGAGCTGTCCAGACCATCCTCAGAGGCGCCCCCGCCTGGCCAGCCACACGCACTGTGGGCAGACTCCTCACCCATCTCGGGCCCTCAGCCCCCAGATGCCCCCGCCTCTGGCACGGAGGCTACAGGAGGCAGCTCAGTCTCGGAAGCTGAGCGCCTGACAGCCAGCAGCCGCTCCACGTCCAGCCAGAGCAACCTGTGCCTCCCCCAGCTGGGACCAGCCGCTCTGGGCTCTGTGGAGAAAGACACAGGCTCAGCCCTGAGCTCCAAGCCTGTGTCCCCAAGAAGACCGTGGTCCCCAAGCAAAGAAGCAGGCCGCCCAGCACTAGCCCGCAAACACTCACTAACCAAAAACGACTCATCTCCCCAGCGATGCTCCCCAGCCCAAGAACCACAGGCCTCAGCCCTGAGCCCGCCTGGCCTGCACATGGACCCAGGAAGGGGTCTGGGCCCACTCCCTTGTGGATCTCCAAGACTTGAGCTGTCTCCTCTCACCCCCCATCCCCTGGGAAGAGAACTGCCCCTTGGAGCACACATGCTCCCCAAACTCGAGGGTACCACCGACCCAGGCCTCCCCAGACACTCGCCCACGCGGAGATGGTCTCCAGGTCAGGCCGAGTCACCACCACAGTCAGCGCTGCCAGGGAAGTGGGCCTTGGCTGGGCTGGGCAGCCCCTCCACGGGCGAGCATGGCTCAGGCTTAGGGCTGGCCCCACGGGTTCTCTTCCCGCCCGCGCCTCTACCTCACAAGCTCCTCAGCAGAAGCCCAGAGACCTGCGCCTCCCCGTGGGTGAGTTCCTGCCCCTGGTGGCTGGGCCACTTCTCTCCTGTGGGTGCAGGGGTTGCAAGTTCACCCCCTCCTGAGTATCACACCTGGAACTAAACAGCTCTGCCAGCTCAGTAGTCATTAATAATTTAGCAAAAATTTATTAGGCACCTACTGTGCCAGGCACCATGCTGGGTGCCCTAAATCAGCTGGCTTATTAAACTTCATTTTAGTCTCAGAAGCACAGAGCATGGACTCTGGAGTTCATGGGATCTGGGTTCTACCACGTATTAGGCCGTTCTTGTATTTCTGTAAACAAATACCTGAGACTGGGTAATTTCTAATGAAAAGAGGTTTAATAGGCTCACAGTTCTGCAGGCTGTACAGGAAGCATGGTGCCAGCATCTGCCTGGCTTCTGGGGGAGCCTCAAGCGGAAGGTGAAGCAGGAACAGGCATCTCACATGGCAGAGTGGGAGCAAGAGAGAGAATGGGGCGGGGATGCCACACACTCAAAATGCCAAATCTCATGAGAACTCACTCACTATCTGGAGGACCATATCAGGCCATAAGGGATCAGTCTCCATGACCCAAACATCTCCCACCAGGCCCCATCTCCAACACTGGGGATTACAGTTCAATACGAGATTCCACGGGGACAGATATCCAAACTCTATCATATCACTTGCAATGGGTGTGGCCTTGGATGTGGGTGTAAATACTTGTGCAATTTCCAACCCCCCACCCATCCCCATCTGCCTGTGTTCTTTGAGCAGATGGCAGAACTTAACCAAAACCATCGCCATCTCCAGCATCACTGTCACCAATGCCCTTGGAGGCACCACAGCCAGTACCATCCCTATCAACCATCAGCACTATCCCCATGGCCAGCAGCACCTCCGTCACCACTGCACCAACACACCACTGCTGCCACCCCTCAGCAGGGCCACCATCCCTGTCCCCTCAGCTGCCATGACCCCACCATGGACAGCACCATCATTGTCAGCTGACCTTCACCTTCTGACACCTTCTCTGTCCCCATGTTGCTGTGATGCAGCCCTGTCACTCCTGGGGGATACTGATCTAGGAATCTTTCCTTGATTTTTAATTTTGGGGTCACATTCAAATTCCTGGGGGTGGCACAATGTCAAGAGCCTCAGGTAGGAACTCATGTCCAAGGGTGAAGCTGAGTGAAGACCACTTTACAAACATGAGAGGCAGCAGACCCACATAGAGGCCAGGCTCATGGGTGACAGCAGGGCCCCACCTATCTTGCTCAAGTGCCCCCTCCTTTGAAGACAGATATGCTGGCCAGAGAAATGGAGTCCATAGGGCCCGAGTGTGCCCATGGTCACTGTAGAGCTGGACGTGGCGCATTCCAGAGACAGCAGCTGGCTTCCATCAGTGGGCAGGGAGTTAGGAATTTGGTTCTGGGCCCAGCTCAGCTGGGACTCTGGACTTGCTCTGTGATCTCGGGCGAGTCCCCCTCCCACTTCCAGGCCTCAGCTCCCCATGTGTCTAGCACGTAACCTTCACCTTACCTTGTCTTGTTTTCTGACCCCAGCAGAAGGCCGCATCCCGAAGTCCCTCCTGCTCACCCGGCCCTGCTCGTCCTCTCTCCTCCCGACCCTTCTCCGCCCCCCGTGACTTCCACGGCCACATCCCGGCCAGGACAGAGGAGAACATCTTCAGCCACCTGCCTCTGCACTCCCAGCACTTGACCCGCGCCCCATGTCCCTTGATTCCCATCGGTGGGATCCAGATGGTGCAGGCCCGGCCAGGAGCCCACCCCACGCTGCTGCCAGGGCCCACCACGGCCTGGGTCAGTGGCTTCTCTGGGGGTGGCAGTGACCTGACAGGGGCCCGGGAGGCCCAGGAGCGAGGCCGCTGGAGTCCCACCGAGAGCTCATCAGCCTCCGTGTCACCTGTGGCTAAGGTCTCCAAATTTACACTCTCCTCGGAGCTGGAGGGCAGGGACTACCCCAAGGAGAGGGAGAGGACCGGTGGAGGCCCGGGCAGGCCTCCTGACTGGACGCCCCGAGGGGCCGAGGCACCCACAGAGCCCACACCCATGCACAGCCCTTGCACCCCTCCTGACACCTTGCCCCGGCCGCCCCAGGGCCACCGGGCAGCGCAGTCCTGGAGCTCCTGCTTGGAGTCCCCACATGCACCGGCCAACCCCGAGGCCTCTGCCACCCCGCCACTGGACCGCAGCAGTTCCGTGGGCTGCCTGGCGGAGGCCTCTGCCTGCTTCCCAGCCCGGAGGAGGAACCTCTCTGGGGAACCCAGGACCAGGCAGGACTCCCCTGAGCCCTCAGGAAGTGGGGAGCCCAGGGCACCTCCACATCAGCCTGAGGACAGGGGCCCCCCCAACGCTTAGCCTCTCTCCAGCCACCTCAGCATCTGACTTCCAGTGTCCAGACGTTTCCAGCCGCACTCCTCGAGTCATCTGCTCCCTCAGCCCCATCTGGCCCTCCGTCCAGGAGTTCTCACAGCCCCGTCTGTTGTACCTTCTCATGTATGCAGTTACCTGTGCCTTTTTCTACACCTTTTGTTGCTTGAAAGGAAACAAAACAAATCACATACATACATTTAAAAAAAAAAACCCACGAGGAGTCTGAGGCTGTGAATAGTTTATGCTTTTGGGAAAAGGCTGAGGGTGGAACCTCCTGACCCTCCCCGCTGTGGTTAGCAGCCACCCACCCCAGAGGCTGGCAGAGGGGGAGGGGTGCACTTAGAGAGAGAGAAAAAGGAAACTTTAAACAATATGGAATTAAATGTAAAAGGAAGCACTCCTGTGTACAGATGCTAGCAAGGTTCCTGTTTATTGCCACTTTACCGCTGCCCAGCTCGTGGCAACCCCTCTCTGCCAGCAGAAAGACCAGTGTCCCCAGGCAGAGGGGTGCAAACACAGGCAGATGACCCCACCCAGGCCCCAGCAGGTAGGCCCAGAAAAAAATAATCTTTTTCTTTTTTTTTCTTTTGTAAGAAAATAAAATGTTACTTTTCCTAGGATTTCAACACAAAATAACAGGAGCAGGTAGAAGGAGGAGGGTTGGCTCCCCAAGGGCTCTTGGATACCCTGGAAATCTGAGTCCTAGGCCCATCCTGGCACTGCACGAGTGGGCAGGCCACCCCACCATGCAACCCCACTCCCGACACTCCCTTCTGCTCCCCACCCCGGTCCTCTGGGCTGGGGAAGGAGCCCTGACTGTCCGTCCCTGGCTCTGGGCCCCTGACTGAGGCCTCACTCTCCTGTTGCTTCCTGTGTTCTAAAACTACCCAAAAAGGTGGAAGTGGCAGGCCCCAAGCCCTAGGGGCCGCTCCTGAGACTGGGTTTTGGGTTTTGTTTCACCTTAGTCTCTGGGGTACAAGGGACCCTTTTCCCCTCAGGGCTGGGTTTTTCTAGTGTTCCACAGCAGAGGTTTGCAGGCAACTGTTGCCCCTGCCCCTGCCCCACACTGTCCCTGTCTCCACTACCCCGAGGAAATACCCAGAACTGTGACTGCTGGGCATGGCCTGGACCTGTTGGTCATCTTACACCTCTTTTTGAAAAAGAGAAGGGATGGTGTTTGATAGTTTGCCCTGCCACCTCATTCTCTTGACCTAGAGGATTTTTGAATTGTCCTAAGTCATTGGAATTCTTCTCTGAAGCAATCAGTGCAAGCCAGTGCCTCTTCCTTATCCCCATCTCTACCTTCAGAAAGCTGCCCTGCATTTCCTGGGGCAAAACTCTACTTTGTAAGAAAAATAATAGGACCAGAAATTTAAATCCGAAATTGAACTATGGAACCTGAACTTTAGCAAGTTTGCCCCAACTGGGAGAGGTGAGTTTTCTCCCAGTCTTCCAAAAGCGATTGTCTTTACTTTCTACAAGGGAGGGCCGCACAGGGACAGCCGTCATGGCCTGTACAGGCTGGGTTTGATGCCACCTATACAGAGCAGGGACCTCTCTGGCCAACCTGCAGTCCTCAGCCAGGCTGTATGAATCCTGGGCCTTTTGAGCTGTTGAAGCTATTCGGGTCTGGGACACAGTAGGTGGGGGGGTTGAGACCCTTCTGTGAGCTCCCTGTGCTGGCTGTACTTGCCTCTTCCAATTCGTGGCCTTTCCCTGCTTGGTCCCTCCTCGACAGACAAACCAGCCACCGTCCAGCCTGCAGCCAGAACACCTTCTTCATTCTCCTTTGCCTCACTCAGCACTAAGACAAAAGCGAGACAAAAGGCAGGGCCTCCCTGGGGGTCCACTGTGCTCCAGGGTTCTGAGGAGTCGAGGTTAGCCAGTAGCTCCTGGTGGCTTCACTCAGAGACCAGGGCTCTCGTCCTCCCGAACAGAAGCAGCAAACCCAGCCTGGACCACACTGTCCATATTGCTGTCGTGGTCTAGCAGAAAGTGACTCCTCCTCCGAGTCCTGGGAGGCCAGGGCTTTCTCCACCCCCGCCTTTCTGCCCTAACCCACGGGACTGCCCACGGATTGGAGGCTTCAAGGGCTGAGGTCTGGGAGGTGCATAAAGGGCATTGCTTCGGCCCAGGTTAGAAATCTTCCTGGCCAAGCTCTTCCTGCCCCAGACCTACAAAGCGGCAGACTGGGGGCTCTGGTGGACTAGCCCCTGCCCTTGGTGGGGGGCCCCACACGACTCCACCCCACCCTGCCTTCCAGCTCTCCTGGGCATTTTTCTTCCCGTACTCAAACAGCCCACCCACCCAAGGTTTCTTCCATGGGCTGCCTAGCAATGAACAGTGCAGCTGGCAGGGCAGAGTCCTGGCAGTCACCGGGCTTAAGCAGAGAAGCCACAGGGGCCAGAGTCACTGGAGACTGTTTCTAAATGATCGGGGAAAATGCACCAATAGAATCTCACTGAAGGGCTGCCTCCATATTGATGCCGTGCCCAGAGGGACAGCACCAATGCCACCAGCCTGGGTATATGTCACTGGGCACAGCTCTAACCCCCTCTTCTGGACTCTAGTCCCACTCCTCTGTGCACAGAGCCCCCAGCCCACAGGTACACCTTCATGATTTGGAGAAGACGCATGCCCCATGTACACCCGCCCCTGGGCTTTCTTCCCTGCTCCCGGTCACTTCCGAGCTTCCTGTTTGCCTGTGATGTCACTGTACCTGTTGAGGGAAGCGTCAGAGGAAGCAGTGGCTGACTTGGCACAGATGCCTGCTGTGGGCTCTGTTGAAATGCTCCAGGTGGCCATTCCTTGGTACTAGCCCTGGTCCTTGGGTGTGGGCCGTGGGGGAGGAACCAACTGGTCGAGGTTTTAGAGCCAAACCTTGCCTTCAGCTGGTAAGTCCTTGTCCCCCAGGCCTGCACTCCACGATGCCCTTCACCCTTGGCAATCTCAGGACCATTCTGCGTAGTAACCCCACTCCTCTCTGAGGACACGCCTGCCCCTCCCGCCCGCACCTATGGCTCTCACTCTGGCCTCAACCCCTGTGACCCCCAGGAGGCTGACAGCAGCCAGCTGCCTGCACTGTCACCTCCACAAACTCCAACTTCCAGACCCAGAAGTCCCTCTGCTTCCCTCTGTTGGAAAAAGCCGAAAAGAATTAGCTTCCAGATTCCTCTAGCCCCTCTCCATTCCCACCCAGCCCTTCTAAGAGGAATGGGCAGCACATCTGCACTGGATTTCTCTCTAGTCCTTTCTCCAGGCAAATCCTTCTTAAAGCAAAAGTCCTGGCTGAGCACCTGTCCTTAGGGACCGAGCTGCCATGTGACCAGGGGAAGGACATCCCCGAAAGGCCAGTCCACCGATTCTGCTTCTGCGTTGTGAATCCAGTCTGTTTTCCATTAGAGAACCGCTTCGGCACTTACGATCACTTTACTAAATCTAGTATTTAAAAAAAAGAAAGAAAAAAGAATTGTGCAGGCAAATGTAAATTACAATGCTCTCTGTAAGATAAATATTTGCCTTTTTTTCTAAAAGGTGTATGTATTCTGTATGTGACATTGTCTGTAGAGAGTTTCTATGTTCTTAAATGGCAATACATTCCAAAAATTGTACTGTAGATATGTACAGCAGCCGCACTGGGACGGGGTAGTTTTGCCTGTAATTTTATTTAAACTCCGGTTTCCACACTTGCATCTTGCAATGTTGGTATGGTATATATCAGTGCAAAAGAAAAAAAAAATCTACGCAGGTCTAAAGCACAGAGTCTGACGTACAAAAGGAAAACTGCGCAGTATTGATGTGTGTGACCTTTGTTGTAAATTACATCTGTACTGTGAATGAGAAGTTTTTACAAGTATAATAATTGCCTTTATTACAGCTCTGGCTGCGTGTTCAGCCTGAGGATATTTTTTAAAAAAAATGGCATGTTGGAATAAATTTGAAAATCCCAACATAGTCCTGTTTGCCTAGCTCATGGTTTTTCTAGAGGGTTCCACAGTGTCAGAGTTGGAAGGACACTCGGCATCCCAAGTGCTCATTTTGCTGCAGAGCAGTCAGGCCAAGAGAGCGGGGGTGACTGGGCCACAGTCACACAGCCCAGGACTCGCCTGCGGCCCCTGGGACAACCTCGCGAGGAAGCACCAGATACAGCACCGTGTGGTTTGGGGCCTGTATTTGTTCCCTAGTCTGCAGTGACAAATTACCACAAACAAGGTGGTTTAAACAACAGAAATTTATTCCCTCACAGTTCTGGAAGCCTGAACTCCAAAGTCAAGGTGTTGGCAAAGTTGATTCCTTCGGGAGGCTCTGAAGGAGAATCAACTCTACGCCTCTCCTAGCTTCTGGTGGCTGCAGGCAGTTCTTGCTTTATACACCCATCACTCCAGTCCCTGCCTCAACAAGATCACATTTCCAGATTCCAGGCATGAGGACATGAACTTAACTTTTTTGGGGGCCCCCATTCACCTCACTACAACATGAGTAGTGAGTGAATTGGTTCTTGAGTGTTGGCAGTGGGGGAGGCACAGCCACTTACTGCCTGTGTGACCTTGGGCAACTCACCTAACCTCTCTGTGCCTCTGTTTCCTAGTCGGTAAAGTGGAGGGTCATGATCTATATAAGGGCTGGTGCGGGGATTAAATCAGATTGCACATACAGTAGTGGCTAACAGAACATAGTAAGCCTTCAACAATTTGTATCTGAGCGGGCTTTGCACAGCATGCTGGGGTTACGAGAGTCGAAAAGAAGTGGAGTCCCCACCTTTCGTATTCAGCAATGGTTTGCCAAGTGCCAATGAGAGGCAGTCATTGATACCACAGTGAGTGCGACACACACAGATCCACCACGAGAAGCTCATATTCTAGCAGGGGAGGCCGTCATCAATTACTCATTCACAGTGGCCACCACAGCTGTGCTGGAAGAGTGACGGTGCCAATCCAGAGTGAGTGTGCATCACCCAGGGGACCTTTCCTGGAAAAGTCCTAAGGGTCAGGAGGACAAAGAGAGCCATGAGAAGGAGCAGATAGATTGACTGATGGAAGATCAAGAGGGGTTCTCAGGGTAAGCGCTGTCCAGAAGTTTCATGCTAAGAGCCTAATAGGGTCTGTTTGTTCAAAACAATCAGGGGATTAATTGCTGTGGCTTTTGGGAAAGCTGGACTAGTACAATTCCTGGCGCATAGCGGGCCCTTCGTAGATGCTGCTGAGTGTGGAATAAATGGTGGTGGTGGATGGGGGTGGTTGAGGAGTGAGAACAAGGTGGGGAAATGGAGGCAGCAGACACAGACGCCTTCTAGGGGCCTGGGCTAGAGACAGGGAAGAGCTGAGGCCGTCGTGGGGGGTGGGGGGTGCAGGGAAAGGAAGCCGAGTATGTGACAGGCTGGTGGAAACGATGAGCAGACGTAGACTCCTCTCCCACTGTGGCCCAGAGGAAGGGGAGGGAAGAAGTGCAGGCGCAGTCAGCGCGTCTGTTTGGTGACAGGAAGTTGAGGACACTCTTTGTTCGTTTGTTTGAGAGAGTCTCACTCTGTTGCCCAGGCTGGAGCACAGTGGCACGATCTCGGCTCACTGCAACCTCCACCTCCCAAGTTCAACCAATTCTCCTGCCTCAGCCCCCCAGTAGCTTGGATTACAGGCACACAGCACCATGCCCAGCTAATTTTTGTATTTTTAGTAGAGACGGGAGTTTTGCCACGTTGGCCAGGCTGGTCTCGAACCCCTCGCCTCAAGCAATACACCTTCCTTGGCCTCCCAAAGTGCTGGGATTATGGGCATGCGCCATCGCGCCCAGCTGAGGACACTCTTGAAGATGGATTTCATGTGGGAAATAGAGTGAAGTCACCTGAGGAAGTTGCAGGGTGAAAAGATCAAAGACACTTGAGGAGGTGTGAATGAGCTTCGAAGGAAGCAGGCGGAAGCCCACAGGGAAACAGGGAAGGCACCTGTGTAGCACCACGGGCCGGCTGCCCTCTGTCTGCTCAGTGTGGTTTTTCCAGCAGCTCTTGTCCGATGGCTGTGGGCATGGGGAAGGTGGCCTGGGCTTAGCCAGGTCATGGGACATGAAGACAATGAGTCACTGGAGGTTAGTCACTGGCAAGTGAAAAGGTGAGGCTACCGACCACTGAGCCCACAAGCCGAGAAGGGAGCAAACAGGCCTGGCTGATAAGGAGAAAGGCCAGCGGTCAAGCAGTCACTTGGATGAAAACAGGAAAATGCTGTGAATTGTCTTAACTCGTTGGATGAAGACTGTGTCGGCCACAGGCGCGGGTGGTTGAGGCACAATGAAAGAGATCACCACTGGGATGAAGGGGACGGAAAGTGAGCGTGCAGGGTGCTGAGTGGGCTGTGCCGGTAGCAGGTGAGGCCATCACTGAGGATCGCAGGGCTGAAGCGGAGATCCGGGCTGTGAGCCAGAGCGTGACAGTCAGGATGGGTTCTGTTCGCTGCAAAAACTAGCAACCCAGACGCTCAGTGGCTGAATGCAAGGGAAGTGTATTTCTTTCCCTCGCTGTGTGTTCAGTGGGGGTCAGCACGGGAGTTATGCTTATCCTAGTCAGTCGGAGACCCAGACGGATAGAGGCCACATCCCTGTGCTTCCACGAACCCACGAGGCGAGTACAGTACTGAGGGCCTCCCACTGGCAACTACAGCGAAACTCTATCTCAAAAAAAAAAAAAAGCTGGCATAGTTGTCAAAGAGGCCTGTGCTTGCGCCGCCCATGTCCTTTTCCTCGGTAAGGGCAGGTACGTAACTCACAGCTGGCTGTCTTTTGGCTCTACGTGAACACAACTATCCCTTCCATGCATATGTTGCCAGCGAAAGCAAGTCACATGGTCATGCCTGATGGAGGAGAATGAGAAGTATTGGAAATAGCCCTAACGATAATCATACAAGGCTTGGACTTGTCAGAACTGGACAAGGAGATGAGCAGAGGTCAGTGATGGGAGGGGGAGGGCCTGACGGTGTTGGCCTCCAAGGTGCTGGATTTTTACAGTGAGCAAGTGAAAAAAATAACAGTCCAGAAGAGGCCCCGGGAGCAAACGTGGCACTTGGCTTTAAAATCATGGGACAAAGAGCCATTGTTGGAGCAGGTGCCTGGGGAGCACATCCTTGGGCGGTGGTGGCAGGGGGCACATGTCAGTCTAGGCCAGTGGCCCAGAGGGAGAAGAAGAATAGCGGAGCGTGTGCTAGTCCCAGTGCCCAGCATTTGACAAACTCCATTTGTGGTCCTTACAACAACCCGGCAAGATGAGAGTTACTGTCCCCATGTTTAGAGAGGAAAACAGAAGGGCCCCCAGCAGCCGAAGGTACACAGCTGGGCAGGGGTGGTATGAGGACTAGAAAACCCTTGTTTGACTCCCATGTAGTCCTTTAGGAAACCTGAGGTCTTCCTCCCCTCCCATCTCCACTCAGGCTCCAGGGGAGCCCCAGGTCTCAGACTGATCAGCTGCGACCACCCAGGGTCCAGCCAACGATTCTCTCCAGGAGCCAACCTTCTGACGTCAGTATGGCCACCTGGTAGCCATACTTAGGTCCCTGTGCCTGAGGCCACAGGTACAAGGAGTGACCAGCAGATGCCAGGACCTAGGTTCCAGTAGCCAAGAGCATGAAAAGTGGCCATGAATTCTTTCCTCCACTGTCTGCCAACAGACCCAAGGCCCACCAGTCAGTCACACATCGTGGCCAGCACGCCTCCCAGGCTGCTCTCTAAGGTTCGTGAAGTACTTTCCCATTTGGAGTGGACTAGGGCAGGACGCACACTCCCATTTACAGACGAAGGGGAAAGACCAAGATCACACCCTGGCCAGCAGCAGGACCACTCCCCTGTCCCCTTGACCCCAGCCTCAGAGGGCAGTGGCCACTATTGGCTGCTGCTGAGGGCTTCACCAAGCTTTGTCTGGGTCCCAGTTCAGGTCTGGCTGGGGCTGCAGAACTTGGAGATCCTACCCTCACCCTTAGGCCTGGGTCCTCTCTGGGCTCAGCACCTGGAGACCACACTCTGTCCTGGAGACTCCAGGGGGCAGGCCACTGTAGGTAGGATGGGCCAGCCTGAGATGGGCAGGAGAGGAAAGAAGAAGGGAGAGCTGGTGGAGGACAGAGAGCAGGAGAAGAGGGTGCAGACGGGGCTGCGCTGCATTGGACTCATCATGGGCACTGCTCAGGAGACGCTGGGAGGAGACGCCTTATAACCTTGTCATCTATGCCAGAGCAGAAAGGTAGGAAGGATCGGCCCCATTTCACAAGCAAGGAAATTGAGTCACAAAGAGGTTATTTGCCCAAGGTCAGGGTGCCAGAGTGGTGACACTGCTTCCCCGAGGACATCAGGTCCAGGAGTTGAAACCAGGTCCCCACGTTTGGGAAATGATTAGCTTCCTATGGGAAGAGAATCTGGGCCCCTTTGCTACTGAGCAGCCCTGCAACCTGGGTTGGGGCTGGGGGACCCCAACATACATATTCCCCAGTTCTTTCCAGGCATCACCGACTTTAGGGGGACCCTGCTGCCTACCGCTCCCTTTCCAGATGAGAATATTGACGTCCAGTGCTTGGCCCAAGGCCAGGGCTATGATTCCCGAACCCTCAACAAAGCCACCTGCACCACCCCACCCATCTCTCCTTTGACCCCAGGCCTGAGTTCAACTGCCCGTCTCTTCTGCCCAGCTCTGCCTTTTTAGGAAAGGAAAAGAGCAGCACTGGGGGTGGACGGACTGGCGGGCAGGCAGACATGCTAATCCACCAGCTCCCGGTGTCTCTAGTTACCCGTGGTTTGGGGCTGGGCAGCCCCAGCTGGGAGTGCCAGTCCAGCCAATGGGTGCCGCCGGCCGAGCTCTCTGCCAGAGCCATACAAGGCTTTGCCACAGCCCAGGCCTGAGCTGGCATAGGGCAGCCCCAGCACCAGCACCCGCCCCGCCCCTGAGCCTTCCAGCCCGGCACGTCCTCGGACTCTGCCTAATCCAGCCTGGAAGCAGATGGGGCTGCTATGCACGTGCACCAGGCCCAGGCCACTCCAAGGTCAGGGAGGTGGCACCACCAGGGCAGAGTCAGGGCAGGGGCCTTGCTAGCCCTGGTGATCCTGGCCGGGGTCTGGGGTGGCAACACCTAGGCCTGGTCCAGGCTGAATCGTCTCTGGACAATGGCCACCTGCCCCCTTCACCTCTGAAGAGGGTCTCAGCAAAGTTACTATCTGGCTCCTGCACCTCATGGGGTCTTCCCAGCCTGGAACCCATTTAATCCATCCTGGGTTCAGGCTGCATGCTCCTCTCAAAATGAGGGGTGTCCATTAGTGTGTGCCTATTGTGAGAGCCATATGTATACGTCCCCTGTGGCCTGCAGGTGGGGACAGACAGCCCCTCCCCAGCACAGCCCATCCCACTGTCAGCTCATAATGCCTCTAACTTAATGCTCATACAATCCCTGGAAAATAGGACGTATTGGCCCCATTTAACAAGCAGGGAAACTGAGTCATGAAGAGGTTATTAGCTCAAGGTGAGGGTGCCATGATCCAACTTTGGAGCAGTCTGACTCTGGAGCCTGTGTTCTAGACCTCTGGGCACGCAGACCTCCTCTTGGAATTTACCAACCTGGAGGGAAGGGGGACGGACACCTAGACCAACGTGTGAATGCAGGAATGATAGGCATGTCTGACATAGCTGAGATAAGAGGACGCTTTGATCCCAAATGGTGAGAGAGTAGGGGGTGCTTCCCAGGCCTCCAATGCACCAACATTGCAGGCCAAGGCCATGACGGCCCACGTCTGCAGCGGCCCAGACTGGAGTATCCCTGGCCACCTCTGACAGCTAGATTCCTCACGGAAGCCACTGGGTTCGAGCATCCTTGTGTGTCCTACATAAGCCAAGCTGAGCTTAGGGCCAAGACTGCGGTGCTCTCCAGGGCCACCCTACAGGTGAGGGGAACGTACTGGCATGGGGGGGAGGGTAGCGGGGCTGGCTGGCATCAGGCTCTGTTTACTCACCCAAGAAAGGAGGAGATAAATATAGACACAGGATTACTCAGATACAGCCTGGGAAAACCGGCTCCTAAGCCTCGACTTCAGCCCCGGCCCGGCCTCGCCTTCTCCAGCCTGCCCACGCGGTGCCTGCTGCCAGGCCTGCCCCGCCTCCTCTCAGGACTCCCCACCTGGAAACTGTGGGACAGCCCTTTCTACCTGCTCTGTCTGGGAACCGGGCGGGCACTTGTTTCAAGTCCCACAGCAAGTGAGGAACAGACAGAGTCAGCACTCAATTGGGCACTGGGAGTCTTGAAGGCCCAGGCACTACACCAGTACAGACACAGTTTCCTCAATTTCCCCGTCTGTGAGGTGAGGGGCTGCTGCACCCAGCGCTCAACTTCCTTGGGCCTACATGTAGAATGGAGTAGGAGACTACCCACCAGAAAGGAGATGCCAGTCAGAGTGGCAGGAATGGGGGCGGCTCTCGGACCCTGGAGCCGAGCTGCATGTGTGCCAGGAATTAGCTGTGGGACTTCAGGCAAGTTACTTAACTAACTGTGCCTCAGTTTCTTCATCTCTAAAATGAGAATAATAATAGTTTATTAATGATAATTATAACATATTACATAATCTAAATCTTATGCATAGTATAATAATAATAATAGCACTAGCCTCCTAGGGCATTACAGAGAATTAGAGGAGTTATCGTGTGCAAAGCACTTACACCAGGGCCTAGCACACGTTTATTAGAATAGTAGCCCGCTGTGGCAGGTGGGGTCCAGGGTGCACGTAGCCTGGGTGGGCTCTCACCTTCCAAAGGACCTGCTGGGCCCTGGTCTACGCAGTGGACCACTCTCTGCTATTCTCAGGCCCTGACAGCAGCTCCCCTGCCTCCCTTCCCTGACTGACAGCTTCTAGAGTCAGGTAGACACACAGTAGGCAGCGGCTCCACCACTTACAGGCTGTGTGACCTTGGACAAGTGCATAGCCCTCTCTGAGCCTCAGATAGCCGTAACCCTAACCCTAACCTCAGAGAAGCTCAGAGAGGGCCATTTCTCCCGCATTTCTCCCTCCAGGGATTGGTATGAGAGTAAATAGGGGAACATGTGGGAAGCTTCCAGCTGAGCTGGGCAAATGGGTTTTCTGCATTTGCTTTCATCCTGACCCCCTTCCTTCAATTCCTCCAACTTCCTCCTGTGGCTGTGAGCATGGCCTGAGAAGGGCCACACCTGGGTACATAACCCTGACATATGCAAGGGCCCTCAGGTATGGGAAATGCATGCCCCAACATCATGCATGAGTAGAGGTCCCACTCACAGGCCCATGGGGTCCCCAGGAGTTTGTATGTTTCCTCCTGCACAGGCCCCCGCTGTCTGGCATGCATGTGCATCCACACGGCTGTCTGTGCCCACTGTGTGCATACCTGCCAGCGCACACACAGACCTATGCACACGCGGACACACAGGGGCACAGCCATGCACAAACACGGAGAAGCAGGTGCCTGGAGGTGTGTCCCTGCACATCCTGGCCAGCACGCACGCTTCCACTCTCAGGGGGCATCCTAGCCTGGCCTGGCCCCAAGGTGGCCGTCTTCATGGCTCAGGAATGTAGACAGCTGGGGATGTTCTGCCAGCGGACGTGATAGAAAGGCCAAGGGGAAACCACATGGGCAGAAACCCAAGCAGGCGTGCCAGGCCAAGGCGGGGCCCGTGAGTGCCAGGAATTGTGTAGTTGGGTTGGGGTGGGCACGTGCAGATACTTGCTTGCTCCAGTCTCTGCTGTCACCCTATGTCCTCAGAGTCTCTGAGACTTGGAGGTCAAAAGGGCTCACAGACCATTCTGTACCCAAGGCAGAGGGCAGGCTCTCTGTACCCAAGGCACCTAGCCAGGCTAGGTGGCAGGGCTCTGCCTCTCTCTAGGCTACAGTGTGAGCTGGGAGGGGCCATATCAAGCAGTCTTTCTTGCTGGGAAGAATCTATGGCCACAGAGATCCACAGGAGGAGGACTGGTGTCACTGACTCTAGTCAAGAGAGACGGTGACGACGATGTGGACGTCACTATAACACTTCAAGGGTAGGCTTGGGGGACTTGCACTGACTCAACACTGTGTTCCAAGATACTTGCATCTACTGGCCCCCCACTTATGGATGCAGAATCTGAGGTGCGGAGAAGTGCTGTCCCAGAGCTGGCTGGCTTCACAGCCCGGCAGCTAACTACTGTGCTGTGTGGCCTCTGCCTCCGCGCACAGTTCACACCCTGCAGAGAGGTTTGCAAGTGAGGCCTCAGGACTGCTAGCAGAATGAAAGGCACCATCCCAAGTGCAGGGACCTCTGGCCCCAGGCAGGAGAGCAGCCTCCCCAACCCCTACAGCATCAACCTTGCCCAAGGCGCAGCCATGCTATCTGTGGTTGAGACCACCACACACGGAGGAGTCAGGCAGAGCCAATGTGGGGGCTTCAGCCTCTTCTGCCAGTGCCCGTCATGGTGTGGGGGGCAGCTGAGGCTGGGTGGAGACCATGTCGGGGTACCAAGAGAGGACAGACACAAAGGTAGGAACAAGATCATGCAAGATAGGCCCTGGTGTAAAGAGAGGCCATCCTCTTTAGAGGACATCCCTGTCCCCCACATAGAGCATATAGCCTAAGAGGGACAGAAGCCGGAGTTCCAGAATATGCTGAGTGCCAGGAGCTGGCAAGGACCCCAATGAGGACCTGCTCAATTGCAAAGTCCCTGAGGCCGAGGCTGACAAAGGCAGCTTCCTGCAAAGGGCCTCCAGGCCAGCTGGGACCCCCGTGTTCCACCCTCTTTGCTGGGCAGAACTGTGGGCTGCTATGCCCTGGTGTCAGGGATCTTGCAGATGACAGGAAAGGAAGACAGCACTTTTAAAAATCCCATCCAGCCGCTCCAGCTCAAGAGTTAGAGGCTGCAATGATTCATGATCACGCCACTGCACTTCAGCAGCCCGGGTGACAGAGCAAGACCCAGTCTCTTAAAAAAAATCCCATTCAGAGGAACCTCCCAGCAGCCCGCTGGCTGCGCAGGCCCCTGTAGGTCCTAAGCACAGACTTGGCCATTTAGTTGCTGCACCCCAGGGATGGTGAAGCTAACATGGAATTCCTCGTGTCAAGACAGAGCAGTCACGGGAGGACCTAAAGGCAAGTTGTGCCCAAGGCCACCCAGGACGGGAGGGATCCTGACTCCAGCGGCCTCTGCACCCTCTCAGAGCAGTCCGAAGTGGAGCCTCAGGACTCCCCGCTCCCTCTGCCAGGGCTCACCGTTGGCAGAGTCCTGTAAGGAGGGTCTTCACCCATCCATGAGAAGGGGTGCCCTGTCAAACTCCTCTGGGTCCTAACTGCCCTGCCAGTCCTCGTGTGGCGGGGGCAGATGACGTCACCTCCTCTGTGCCTGCATTTCCACATCAGCAATGTCCAGCGTTCAGGGTTACTCTGGTCAGATCCTGACGATGCCTGGCACCAGCAAAAGGCCCTCCGCATGGAAGTTTACAAGACTTCTCAAGGTGGCTACACTTCTTTCCAAAGCACTTCTGGGCTCCAGACCTCGCTACCCAGACCAGGACTCTGGAGAAGAGCAAGACAGCCAGGGTCATCCCACTTCCCACTGGACAGGCCCAGGCCCATGCCCATGCCCAGGCCCAGAGAGGGGAGTGGCTTCGGGGAAAGAGCCCGCAAGCTGAAGGCAGGACTTGGGGGACCCTGCCCCGCTTCCTTCCCACACCAGCTTCCATGTGGAGAAGCGGCGACGGGCCCCACCGGCCTCCCCAGGGCAGCGTCAGGTCTTGCTGTGGCCGCTCGAGGTCTCTGTGCCTCCCACTAGGCTTTCCCGGGCAGCTGCCCTCCTCCTCCTGGGCAGCCATGCCCGCAGTTGCTGATTCTCTGCCAGCCACGCAGGGTCTTGGACAGCCGCGACCATTCAGACCAGACCCGCTTTAGGGAGGCTTGGGGAGGGGGCAGGAGCTCCAGGGACTGCTGGAGTCCGGGCTGGGCTCTCAGGGCCCCCGGGGGTTCCGGGCCCCAGGGGGAGACGAGGTGCGGGCGGCCCTGCGCCTCGGGGGTGGGGTGGGGGCGCACGTGGCCGAACTGCCCTCGCGGTGATGTCAGGCCCCACCGCGCCCCGGTCCCAGCACGTTCGTTCGCCGCGCGGGGAACAAAGCGTCCTGCGCATTCCTGCGCGCTGACTCACGGCCGGCACGTAGCGCGCTGCCGCCGCCGCCGCTTTGCCCAAAATTGGTTGGGAGGCGAGGGCGCGCCGAGTGTCGCCGCCTGCAGGTCCGCCTCGGCCGCTCACGCTCGGCCCCCAGCCCAAGGATTTCCCAAAACAGGCCCGAGAGGGAGAGGCCGCTGGGGAACCGCCAGGCCGCTGGGGAACCGTGGCCGCGGGGCCCGTGTCGGGGTCGGAGGGCGAATCTCTGCGGCGGAGGAGGGGAGGCCTTCTTCTCTTTCAGCCTCATTTTCTCCATCTGCCGAGGGGACATGTGCCAGACACCGCTGTAAGGACTTGGTATGAGTTATCTCACCTAAGTCGCACACCCACCCCAGGAAGGTACTATTAGCATCGCCATTTTGCAGATGGATAAACTGAGGCACGAGGAGGTTCCAGGCAGGGAATGAGACACCGACACTGATTTGCTTGAGGGTGAGGTGCTAGTGAGCTGCAGAGCAAGGATTTGAACCCAGGCTGTAAGGTTTCAGAACCTGCATGTGTCCCCTCAAGTGAGCGGCCGCAGTGTGTGGCCCGCAGGGGTCCAGGTTCCCTGCCCTTTGGTGGTAGACTGGTCCATGGGGCTCCGGATGCACCGCTTGTCCCTCTCTAAGCCTCCATTCTGCTACCCACCAAGTGGGTGCCGGCAGAAGGGGGCCCCCCAGGGGTTGTTGGGGAAATTACAAGTGAGGATCCAAATGTTACTGTCTGTTGGAAGGAAGAGGGAAAGGGTTCCACAAACCTGCTCCCCAGCACTCTCCAGTCATATGAGCAACACCAAAGCAGAGAGGGGGACAAGCTAAGCCCCACCAGGCAGGGTCATACTGGGCTGGGCCTCCTTAGGGCAGCCTGGCGACTTCGGAGCTGTGAGCTGCCTGTCCCCCACAGGGAATGCACTTGTCAGAGATGGAAAATGAGGCAGTGGGAGGGGCCCTGCCCAGGATGTCTCTACCAGCCTTGTGCCTTTTGCCCTTGCAGCCTGGTTTCAGAGCCCGTGGAGTTCTTTGGAGCTGTGGGGTGCTGGGCTCATCAGAGACCCTCTGAACTTGAGTTTGCAGGAATGAGGCAGCCAGCAGATGGCCTTGTTCTCAGGTACCAAGATAGACTGGGCTGTGGCATCACCCACCTGGGGCCCTTCTGAGAGTCCAAAGGAACCCCCCCACACACACACCCACCAGTTTGGGACTACCTGGTCCAAGCCTCTACAGCACAGATGCAAGGCCACTGCCCCCACCCTCACCTTTTCCTCTGACTCCCCTTTAAACTCAGGAAAAGATCAGCTCCTCCACTTGGTATTCAAGATCCTCGTGGTCTGGTCTCAACCTCATCTCTTACCACTGAATCCCTCAAGCTGTTCACTCCCGATCGTAGGGTACTCCATGCCCTTTCAGGCCTCTGGGACTTTGCCTGTGCCGTCCACTGCCAGGAATGCTCGCTCCACCTTCACAGCCTCACTCAAAGTCTCTTTGGCTAGCATGCCCTCTCGAGCCTCCAGGCAGAAGCATCCCTCCTTCCTCTGGGGTCCTGCAGGTCCGTATTTGTCACTCCCTTTTGGGCAACAAAGGACCAAGCACGGAAAGGTCCTCCACACGCCCAGCTACCTGTTCCAGGCAAATACCAGTGACTTTGGGGTACGTTTCCCCAAATCCCAGTCGGGCCAGAGATCCATAGCCCCACCCCTGGGCCTGACACAGAGTGGGCTTGGCTTGTGAGCTGCGTGATGGCAGAAAGCACAGCCATGGGGTTGAAGACCCTTCGCCTTTACCCCTGGCTGTGTGACCCTGGGCAGCTTATGCAGCCTCTCTGAAGCTCACTCAGGCCCTGTCCTGCCCTCTTCCCAGGGCTGTCTGGAGGACCAGATGAATGAAGGCAGGAAGAGTGCTTGGCTGGCATGTGGGCACAGCTCACCACACAGCTGTCGTTCTCACCAGGTCCTTATTACAGACCTCCCTTGCACCTGAGGCCTGGGTTCCAAGGCTGGGCGACAGGCGATGAACTCAGAAGCAGCCACAGCCCCTGACTGACATAGGCTGAGGAGGTACCAGGAGAAGCGGTTGCTCTATGGTGAGCCTGGGCCAGCCAGGCTCCGGCCGTCCCCTCTCCACCCCCAGGTTCCACCCAAATCTGAGGCCACAAGGCCTTCCCAGCCCATTCAGGCCCTCTTATCGGGGGAGATAAAGGCCCCCTCCCCTTAGATGGTGGACATCAGCTGGCTGTTGTGTGACCTTGGCCACCCTCAGCCTCTCTGGATCAGCCTTGGGAAGTGCTGGGTGGGAGGCAAGCAGTTGACTCACAAGGCTCCCAGGCATAACTTCCAGGTGGCATGGCGGAGTCTCACCCACTGCATCCGGTCCCCAGAAGAATGGCTCCTGCTCTCTTCCCCCGCTATTTATGACCCACAGAGTTGGTGGGAGCTCTCAGGAACCCTGCGACATCATCCCCTATCTCCTATTGAGAGTCTGAGGCTATAATTTTTATTTGATACTTTGGGAAACTGAGGCCCGGTGATCAGAAGGCTCTCACCCAAGGCCACACAGGCAGTGGCCAGGACACTGGGGTGTGGCGCTGAGCCAGAGTGGTCAAGGCCAGTCTGCGCAGCCCCTCATTCTCTAGTGGGCTCCTGGCTGGTGATGGCCATCCCCTCCTCCACCTGCCTCTCCCAAGCTCCAGCTGTGTGCCAGAGCTTGGACAAGATCATCAGCTTCTGAGATGCTCACATAAACCCATGGGACAGAGAGGAAGCCAAAGCTCAGGGAGCTGGGATTGCTGCCCAGGACACACATCCTCAGGGACAGAGCGAGATTCTGTCCCCTTCTCCCTACCCTGCCTCCTATACCAGCTGCCTCCCCGATCTGGCAGAGTTTGGGGTCTCCAGCAACACAAGGCCTTGGGAAGTCTTAAGGGAGACCCTCTGGTCTCACAGACACCCCCTGACTATGGGCAGCCAAGGAGGCGGTGTGCCAGTCCTGCCAGGTTGGGCCCACCAGGTCCACCTGGACCCACGGCTCCTTGACAGGCCCAGATGAAGGTGTGAGGTCATCGGGCCATCCCTGCTCCCTGTCTGACCTCACTGCCGTGACTCAGCCCTGCCTCACCCAAACCTCCTCTTCCTAGGGGACCCCAGCATTGCTGTGCCCAGGCCAGTACTGTCCCTGCTGTGTGCCCACCCGCTCAGGGCCTCTCACCCTGAGTCACTGCTCACCTCACCACCCAGCACGCCGTATGAATAGCCTGCTCCACCCCGCAAGCTCCCAGAAATCCTGCTGCTAGAGGCCGGGTCCAGGCTAAGGGATGGGGAACATAACCTGCTGCTCCCAGACTCTGGTCCCGAGGTCCAGCCCAGGACTTGTTCTGGGGGACTCTTTGGTTCTGACAAGAAAATCCAAATTGAGATTGTGTGCTCAGGCCAAGAGCTCGGGCTGACCTAGGTTCAAATCCCAGCTCCTTTCTTGCTAGATGGACAAGATACCTTAGTTTACCCATCTGAAAAGTAAAGGTAATAATAAGCTGCATCCCATGAGGATTCTACCTGGGATCATATGTGCTGGGATAGTGGATAAGAGTGCAGGCCATATAGCAGGCAGACCTAGATTCAAATGACCTTGAGCAAGCCACTTCACCTCCCCGAGTCTCCACACTTCCTCAGGCTCCTCATCTGTAAAATGGGAATAATGCTAAGTGCCTTCCCACTGGGAGGATTAATTGTGATGATATATAATATACAGAAGGTTTTGTGAGTGTTGGCACATGGGAAGGTTCAGTAAACAGTAGCTCTGGTGAATTCTTATGATTCATATAGATTCTTATGATAGCACACAGTGGATGATGGAGAGGTGGCGAGTAGATGAAGCTCCTGAGGTGCTCTCACTCCGGAGTGCCCTCTGCAGGCCAAGCACTAAACTTACCCAGGTGAGTGCAAAAGGCTCTAAAGAAGTCTTTCTGGCCTGCCGCTGACTTCACGCTTTAGATCCCAAGGCACCACCAGGGCCACATCACTTCATGGAGGACAAAGCTAGTGCTCAGACAGGAGAAGGGGCTTGCCATCAGCCACCCAGCTAAAAGCCAAGCCCAAGCCTGCAACTCCATGTCCCCCTCTTCTCAGCTTGGGAGCAGCCTGCCTGGGCCCAGGACATCGTCACTTCCCAGTCTCCAGAAGGCCCTCTGGGAGTCTCAGAGCTCATCTGTCCACTGAAGACGCCTGGACAGAGTTGGGAATGCTTCCTGGGAGAGGTGACATTGAGATGGACCTGGAAGAACGATCAGAGTAAACCAAGTGAGTAGGAATGGAAAGAGGATGGGAGACCCCAGCTTGCCTGGAGGCATAAGGCAAGGAAGTCTGTGATGCAGGCAGAGTGTGGCCCACCGTGGGGTCTGGTGGGCTAAAGCCTTGGACACCCAGATCAGCCTTAGTGGGATGAGGCAGGAAAGACAACTGAGGGTTAGAACCCAGGCAGATCCAATGCCAGAGTGGGCATTTTGACTTCCCACTGGTGCCAGGCTGGCAACAGACCACAGACTTCAAGCTGAAGCTGGGTTCTTGCAGGAAGGCAGCTTTGCCTAGAAGCCCTCCAAATCTCAGCACACTTCTCATCTGGTGTGGCACTGTATGGTGTGCCAAAGCAAACATGGGTGGGCAGAGCAAGCCAGTGTGGCCACTTGCCTTGGACAGATTTAGTGACCTAGAGCAGAAGAGGGACCTGTCTTGGGGATCTGGTCCCTGGCATGAAGTTGGCACATTCTAATAAGACCCTACACACACACACACACACACACACACACACATGCACGCACACACACACCCACCCACAAACTACTTCTTTCCAGGACTTTGTTCACACTACAAGGCCCACAAGCACTCTGTATCCCAAGGTGAGTGGGGAAAGGAGGCAGAAGTGGGTGGGCAGTGCCCTCCTGAGCCAGGCAAAGGCCAGCTCTCACACTGGCTCCACCACGAAGACTCCCAGCAGCTGCCAGGTGGGATTTTTCTTCTTAGATGGTCTTGACAAATGTGGCCTCTGACACTCAAGAAGATTAAACCATGGTGTGCCCTTACTCACAGGGTTAGTGAGCAACCAAACCAGCCCCCAGACTGGCCAACCCTTGCCCAAACTACCCCCTGGCCTGGCACAGTCTCAGGCACTTGTCCATCATGGGATAGTGGGTGAGGGGGTATTCAAGCCTGAGTCACAGGGCTTTGAGGCTGGCACCCAGATCCACCAAGCCTCAGAGGTGCCAGGGGTTGCCTGGCCTCTTACCCTACACCTGAACCCCTCCCTGCCAGACAGTGGCTTCAGCTCCTGACCACCCTACTGCCCACCAGGGCCCAGCTATGCCCATCCTGGGTCATTCATGGCTCAGGATTCCCAGTAGCTGGGCAGAAAGGCCAAGGCCTTTAGGCAAGGAGATGCCCCAGGCACACCTCTGCCTAGGAATGCTGGCCTAAAACCATAGGGGGAACCCTGGCTTTGCCTGCCTCCTGGGCACCAAGTTATCCTGATGATACAGGCACCAGGCACTTATTTTTAGCAGACATTTAATTCTAGAATGAAGTACTGTACTCCTGCATGGCCCAGCCTCCTGGTGGCTCACCCCCTCCCAGAGGGGAAAAGTGGCCTCCTGGTGGGGCCCTGGGTGTGCCTTGGAAAACATGGGTTCTAAGCAACAGAGTGGGTGTGACTCTGAAAAAATACCAGCTACATGTCTTGGCTGGTGGTGATGGTGGGATGCAGGAGAAGGTTGGGGTTCCAGTCCCTCCGAGCACAGGGGCCCAGGCCTCAGAGAGAAAAGTGTGCAGATGTCCCGGGTCTCCAGGATCCAGGCCTGGCTGGGAGACCTCTGGCAGGGTCTTCCCTAGACCCCAGCTTTATCATCTGGGTGTAGACTGAGGGCCCTTTCATCTCTGTCTGACTTTTTCCTTAAAGATAATCTCAAGTCTTCATCTTTAGAGCATTTTGAAGAATAGTATCAGACAGGAAAAGAGGCTTAGACCTCCTGAGAAGGGGTGTCTATGCAGACACAGGCTTTGTCCAGTGAGATGAAGCCATCTTGTTGCATTTCATTTCACCCCATTGTTTGGCATAGATCGTGGCTGCAGGCCCATGTTAGGCTCTGAGGTGGGGATTCCAGAGAAGACCGTGTCTCAATGAGCTCATCCTATCAGTGGGGAGACACACCCCTCTCTAGGTAACCAAACAATGTTTCCAGGACAAGTGTAACATGCCATTCAAAGCTCTTCAACCCTTGACCCTCCTAATCTCCCCAACCTTGTTTCTCATGAAGGAGGATGGGTGCAGTGGGGGCTGGTTGAGTAGATGTACGAATGGAAGGATGGATAAAAGGTTTGATGATGAGCGTATTGATGGATAGAAAGAGGGTGGATGGGAGGAAAGGTGAATGGATGGATGGGTAGATGGATGGTGAATGGATGGATGGGTAGATGGTATGTGGATAGATGGGAGGATCACTGGATAGACATGGTATAGGCTGTTGGTCCCATAGCAGATAAGCTTGCCCTGTCTCATGTTCACTGTGTGACCCTGAGTTAAGTCTCTTCCTCTGGGACCTCATCTGTGGTAAGAATCATGAGCCCAGGTCTGTTCTGGGGGTCCAGTGAAATAAGAATGGGCTGCCCATGCCTACCTAAGAGCTGTGGTCAGGCCTCAGCCATTGGCCTCTTAGGCATGGCTCACGTGCTGTGTTTTTGGCATGGGAGTGAGGCTCCGCTAGGACACAGGTGAGAGTCTTGCCTCTGCTCCTGGGCTCCGCAGTTTCTGAGCCTGCCTAGGACTCTCTGCCTGCTGCAAGCAGGGAAGTCTGCCCTGGAGAAGAGTTGCTGTGAGGTGTGAGGGCTCCCCAAGGGCTGGGGTGTCAGGAAAGCACACTGGGTACATGTCGGCTCAGGACCGGGCCTTGGAGCTATACTGACTTGCTTTCTAACCTTGGCTCTGCCACTTCCTGGCTGTCTGATATTGGGCAAGTCACCCTCTCTGAGCCTCATTTCTTCATTTATAAAATAGGGACTCATTATAGTAACTACCCCACAGGTATGTTGTGATAGTTCATGAAGCTAATGTACATAAATCACTTAGCACAGGGCTCAGAATATATTAAGTGCTCAATAAATGCTTATTTACCCTCCATTCCTAAAAGGCTAAGTGGGGAATCTGGCCCTTAGCCCATTAAAGGTAACTCAAAACCTTGGAGTCCAGAGATTTCCATCCTAGATGCTGAGTCCTGAGTTGATTTTCGCATTTCAGCAAGTCCAGGGGGACTCACATGGCCTTTTAACAAGTGTGCCTTGACAACCATGTCTGCTCTCGGCTGAGATTCCAGCAGTTCCATAGGCCTCGTTGACCCTGCTCTGATTACCTTTAGATTAATAACAAACAGGACACATGAATTATTCTTTTAAAAGTACAGTTTATGTGGGAGACATAAATCTTTCCAAATGGGCTGAGACAGAGGGAGGAGGACCAAGGGAGTCCCCCGAGGGAAGCCGTAGAGACCAGGGGAGCAGGCCCCGCAGGCTGAGGCTGCGCTTGCAGAGACCCAGTGTGGGGACGGTGGTGTGGGTGGTGGCTGGTCCTGCTGGCTCAGGGTGAGCTGTGGCTGATGGCAGAAGGCCCAGACCACCCACCAGAAAGAGGCCCTGAGGCTGAGTGGCCCCAGGCCCAAGTGGGGGCAACCTGACCCACAGCATTTGGGACAAGTGGTGAGGGGAATGTCTGAGTCTCCTGAGTCCCTAAGCCCCAGCCCAGGCCGGCTCCAGGGCCAAACCCTCCCAACCCCCAGCCCCTGCAGCCCCTCTTCCCAGCGGCTCACTCTGCTAGGCCGTCTGCACGGCGTGTGCCTGCAGGGAAGACACTGTGTCCCTTCCACTGGGGCTGCAAACAGAACTTCCCGAAACCCAGGGGGCCAGGTGTCCATGGGGAAATGACTGGTTTTGCAGAGGTGAAAAGAGCAGAAGGCCTCAAGCTGGGGGCAAGAGCCATGCTGCAGGAGTCTGCAAGGCCCCCATTTGGGGAGCTCTAAACTCAGGTCAGCTTGATTCTGAATGTCACAGGCAGTCAGAGATGAAAGCACCTCTGGCCATCCATGGGAAGGCAGGGAGAGGATGAGACTAGCCCTAGGCCACATAGCTGAGTAGCAGAGCTGGGACAAAGCTTCCCGGTCCAGGGCCTTGATTGCAATCCCAGGCACCTGCTGCAGCCCAGCCCTGTGTGTCAGACATCACCAGGACACATGCAGCCTCCATCCAGCTCAGTGTCCACAGCTGCTGGACACCTGCGTGACGGAACCACATTTGCTCTTAGAGCTGGGGCTATAGAAGGAGCTTTGAGATGCACAAAGAGACAGCCTAACCTCGTCCCAGTGCCCCAGCCTTCCTACCAGTGGGGTCCTTCCCACGAGCCTTTCTCCTAGGGACCCAGGATCCCCGGCTCAGTTTGAACCCCTGGAGAGCTTCCCGGCTGTACCGGAAAGGGTGGGGCAGGATAGGAGCCAAGAGAGCACACCCAGCCCCATCCGTGTCTTGAGCAAGTTGCTCCTCTTGCCTCTCAGTTATCTCATCTACCAAATGGGAGTAGAGACAGGGGGATTTCTAGGGAGCAGTTTCTAGCCCAGTGTCTTACTCGGAAATACACTCAACTGCTCTCTTCTGCCAACTCTCCCTCCCTACACATCCCTCTTTCTTGGATTGGGCTGGTACAAGCACAAGGGAAACAAATCCCTTAGTGAGTAAAGCAATTCTCTTCCAGTTTGGAGAGGGTGACTTTGGGTGGCTCCCTCCCCGTCTCCCTGCAGCCTTTACAAACCCAGGCAGGTGCCAGGGCCAGAGCAGTGGGGCCAGTGGGCCGTGCAGCCAGGCCACCTAGAAAGGACAGGGACAGTGAAGCCAGGACAGGTATAGGTGGCAGGGGCATGCAGTCAGACCAGCCATGAGGGACAGAGGCTCGGGCTAAGAGAACCAGGTTGCTGGGACTGGCTGTTATTAACCCATCTTAATTTTCCCTACCTGGAAACTAACTTGTCAGTGGGGCAGTGCTGTTCTGGGAATGGTTTCATCCCCTAAGACCTGGGCTTGCTCAGGTTCCTGGGCCACTCATCTCCATTTTACAGGAGCCCTGCTTGTCCAGCTCGAGCGGAGGGCAGGGAAGGAGGGAAACCAGAGCCGGGCCCAGCTCGCAGCTCCCTGCGCTGACCCTGCGAGGCTCAGACCATGGCCCCTCCCTTGTCGTCATCCTCCTTTCACACCTGGGAAGATCCTGTCTCTGGGTTCATTTAATGCTTCTATTATGTTTCCCGGCTCCGGCTCCGAGCCTCTGGTTCCCTATTGTCTTGAGCAGGCGCTTTGCATTTGTGTAAAGATTAGACGCCTTAGAACTTTCCCTCTTCTCCCTATGGTTTCCCTCTTTTACTTTCTCAAATCCAAGTTCTTTCTTTCTGGCTGCACACTGCTTCCTCGTTCTCCCCCTGTCTCCCTGTCTGTCTGTCTTTATCTGCCTCCCTGTTTGTTTTCCTCCCCACCGTGACCCCCTCCTCTCCCTGCTGACCTGCTTTTCCTTCTTTCTTCTCTTCACGGTCCAGCAGTTTGAATTCTCCATCCACCCCGCGCCAGCCCCCGGCCCTGTTTAATTCCTTATTCATATTCTCCAAGAGGCTGGTAGAAATGACTGTGAGTATTGCTCACCTCATTCCAGAAATACTCTTCTAAATTCTTCCAGAGGTGCGACGTGGGAGGGCAGCGAGCACCGCACCGGGAGTCCCTTGTGCTTTGCTTGAGAGACCAAGCCATCTGCCTCAGGGTGGCCTGAGCCAAGCCCTGCTCCTCTCTGAGCCTCCTCTTGGGCATTCCCGTGCTGACTCCCCAGTGATAACAGCTGCCTCTTGGGGTGTGGTGAGGAGGAGTCGAAAATGCTCCAAGCTCGTAGTGGGTACTCAGGAAACATTTGTTCTTCTTTTCACAGTAGCCAGCCCAGCCTCAGGGAAGGAGGACCCCCCGCTGTCACCCGCCATCAATTCAGCCAGCTTCTCTGGGATTTCACACATGCACGCTTGCTCTGGGCACACCCTAGGAAGATGCAAACTTGCCTGTTCCTGGTGGTCACCTATTGTCCCCTTCGTAAATGTCCAGTGACAAAGGAGCTGCTGAGTACAGGAACTGAGCTTCGGGCATCCTGGGTTCTGCAGGTGGAAAGTCAGGTATGCATCTCCTCACGCCCCGCCCTCAGGAAGCACTCTCAAGGCCCCTACTGTGTGCAGGGGAGGCATCAGGCCCTGCCTCCTCTGGGGCTCCAGACCTTGAAGTTGCAGGGGAGATAAGTGTGATGGCATGAGTCAGGCAGGCATGAGAGGCACAGGCCCTGGGAATTCCGAGAAATGAGAGGGCCTTTCCTATTGTGCCTGGAGACAGGGTCCCTGGGAAGACTCCGGCAGGAAGTGGACTCTGAGCCAGGCCAGGGCAGGAGCAGAGGGTGCCTGCCAGTTCCCTGAGCTGCTCGGCACAGCTCTGGCTCATGCCTACTCTCCCCTCTCCTGCAAGGCTTCTGGGACAGCAGGAGCAGAATGCCAGCCCCCAGAAAAGTCCCTCTGCTTGACCTATTTTGCAAGCAGTAGCCACCGATGGGAGCCGAGCCATCCTGCCATGGCCAGGACTGGAGACTGCTCGAGGGGCGCTTTAGGTGTGTCCTCAGGGGCATCTTTCTGGAAAGGGGTCTGAAGCCACCTTCTTAGTCTCAAAGGAGGCTGAAAGCCAAACAGGTGAAGTACCTTCTTGTTTTGGCCTTGTTTGCAAACAAGGAAACTGGGGCTCAGGAAGGATGTCCTTGGCCATGGCTGCATAGCTGAATACCTTCTGGAAGGAACCGGAACTCCTGCCCCAGGCCCTGGGGTGATAGAGCAGGTGTTGAGGGGGGCACTTCCTGGGTGAGGTGAGGATGAAGCAGTTCCAGGCCGGTCAGGAGTCAGGCGTGAGCTGTGTCCTTCACTGAGGGAGGCAGGCCCAGAGAGGGCTCTGACTCGCCCAAGGCCACGCAGCCTTGCGTGGGCCTTTCACAGCCCACACAACAGAGGGGCATCCTCAGCCTGGTTGGCAGAGGGCAGGCAAGATGGATGGCAGAGTCTCCGAGGAGAGGGGGTTTGCTCATGAAACCTCCTCCACACTCAACAGCCCTGGGTGAGACCTGTGGAGCAGCCTCAGAGAGAGTGGGGGAAGGGGCTCAGGGCAGCTGGGGGTGACTTGAGGAAGTTCAGCTGGACTTCGAGGGGCCCCTGGGGACTGCCAGGAAGCCTCAAGACTCTCAGAGGTGCTCCAGGCACAGAGGGAGGAGCAGGCCTTCCATCTCCCTCCCCCTTCACAGCAGAGGCTGTGTCGGGCCAGGCACCCGGGGAGGAGGCGGTGTCCCTGGCTCCCAGCCCGCCGGTGCAGCGGGGTAGGGCTGGACCAGAAGGGGTGGGGCACAGCCCTGGTATTATAAGAGGCAGCCAGGGCACAGAGGCAATGAGCTATCTGCTCAGCTTAACAGGAGGACGCTGGCAACAGGGTCTCCCTGCTCCAGTCCAGCCTGCCCGCTCCGCCGCCGCTATGGTCTCCGTGCCTACCACCTGGTGCTCCGTTGCTCTAGCCCTGCTTGTGGCCCTGCATGAAGGTGAGCTGCCAGGCCTCACCCACGGCCTCACCCGCTGCCTACAGCTCCCGGGTCTGTCTGTGTGTGTCTCCCTGCCTAGGGCTGCAGTGCCTCCCAAGCCAGCTGGGGGCAGAGAGGGATGGGAGCCCAGCGGCAGTGGCGGCAGGGGGATGGTTCTGCAAATGCAGAGGCTCCTGGGCAGGGGCAGCCGCTGGCCCTTCCCATGGGCTGCTGGGGCTTCCCTGGGCTGGCCTGGAGCTCCTGAGTAGCAAGAGCGCCAACTCCCTCAATTGTGCAAGAGGAGGGGCCCGGTGGGTCCCCCACTCCGGGATGTGCCAGGCACCCCAACCCACCTCTCGGCCTCTCTCTCCCTCTTGTGCATGCAGGAAAGGGCCAGGCTGCTGCCACCCTGGAGCAACCTCATGCCCAAGGCGCCCACCTACGGCTTCGCCGTTGCTCCTGCAGCTCCTGGCTCGACAAGGAGTGCGTCTACTTCTGCCACTTGGACATCATCTGGGTGAACACTCCTGAGTAAGCATCCATGGGGATGGGGCCGGGGGAAGCTCTAGGGCAGGGTGTCAGGGTGGGAGCTATTGGCATGCTGGGGAACCTTGACACAGTCCAGCTCTCCCTGGGCCTCCAGATGGGGGCATTGTCTAATATCAATAGTTAATTGTTTCAACTCCTGCGTGGGGACCACCTGAGCCATAAAGAAGGCTGTCTCCTGAGAATTCTTAAGATAGCCTGTTAAGCAAGTGTGGGCCCCATTTTCCAGATCCAAGTACTGCAGCTCAGAGAGCTTCAGCGCCTTCCCCAAGATCACACAGGAAATCATAAGGGGAGGTGCTATCCTCAGTGGGGGAATGCCAGAGCTCACACCCACTCTGCCATCCTGCCTCTGCATGGGCTTCCAAGAATAATACGATTAGTGACAGCACTCGTGCCTTGACTGTGCCAGGCTCTTGCCAAGCACTGCACGTGCATTATCATCTCAGGAGCTCCCCATCCTCCCCATAAGACAGGATTGTCCCTCAAACGACAGATGAGAACCTGCCCTGTGCTACCTGGCTACACCCGGGTGGGAGCCCAGCGTGTCTGTTCCGCCTGCACCCGCGCTGCCTCCAGGCCACTGCATACCTTCAGTTGAAGCTTCTGTGTGTGTTTGTGATGTTTTTCCCTTCCCCAAATTGCAAAAGGCAAGAGAAGCCCGGCACGTAAGCGTGTGTGGAGCTAATCCGCATCCAAACGCTTGCTTAGGGCGGGAACCCTGCCAGTCCCTGCGTGCTGAGTCTACCTGGAGTCACTACCACTTCAACCATGCCGTCTAAAATTAGCTCTGTCACTCGAAAGTGCTGGTCCAGCCAGCCACGGGGCCCCTGCCCTTCCCCTGGCCTGCTTGATCAGACTCTGAATCTGAAATCAATCCCATCGGAACACACACACACACGCGCACACACCCCACTTTCAAGTCAAGGCTCTAAGGCACATTTGTTACCCCTCCAGGCAAGTGGGGACCAGGTGGGGGCAGCTTAGCTGTGAGCCTGTGTTTACTCCTGTGAGGTGGAGTGTCTGCCCTTCCTCCAGAGCTAGCTGAGAGCGTTCTTTGAGAACAGGGGTTCCAGCCCGTCTGAGAGGGGAGGGAGAGTAGGAGGACCCCAATTCCCAACTTCGGGAAGGACCACAGATTTCCTTCCCCCCATGCTGGGAGCTCCCACTGAGCTAAGCCAGGCCCAGAGAAGGGGAGGGTCTTGCCCAAGGCTACCAGGACCCTTGTGGATGGGCCTGTGACTTTAATGGTGTGACTTCTTGAGGTCAGGGGCTGATCACCTTTCATTGGCACCCTGGTGGCATGGGTGGCTGTCCCAGTGGGGAACATGGACAGTCCCTGCTTGCCAGTGGTTGTGGTTTATTTAATCCTCTCTCTCTCTTTCTCTCTCTCTCGCTCCACCCCACACCACTACCTTGCTGGCTGCCCGCCCACAGACAGACAGCTCCTTACGGCCTGGGAAACCCGCCAAGACGCCGGCGCCGCTCCCTGCCAAGGCGCTGTCAGTGCTCCAGTGCTAGGGACCCCGCCTGTGCCACCTTCTGCTATCGAAGGCCCTGGTAGGTGGGCACCCAGCCTGCAGGGGCATAGGGTAGCCGCAAGCCCAGATATGCCCTGGGGAGCAGGTGTCTAGGAGGCCAACCGACGCGTTAAGTGGCAAGTTGGGGGCAAGCAGCGACTCAGGGGGCCACAGACTGCTTTGGGTCCATGGGCAGCATCCCTTCCTGAGGGAGCCAGTCACCCAAGGGGAACTCCCGATGCCCAGTTCTGGGGGCTTCTGGGAACACTCATGTCCTTACTCCTGGGCAGGAGAGAGTCTCCTGGTGACAGCTGAGAAAACGCAGGCCCAGAGAGGGGGCAGGACATGTCAAGCTGCACAGCTCATCAGAAGGAGGGCCAGGTCTTGAGCCTGTCTGTGATCACGTCGTAGTGGGCTTTGGGTTCCAACCTGAGGTTCAGGGGACTTCGGAGCTTGCTCAGGGGAGAAATGGCATCTGGAGTTGGGAAGCCATGTCACCATCCCAGGGTGGCCCCAGAGTTGCTGGGGGGCCTTTGCCATGTCTCCTATCTTACCTGAGCCTTAGTTTTCCCATCTGTAAAAGGGGTATGAAGATTTGTTCCTTCCCTCCCCCACGTGGAGCATTTGGGCAAACTAAACTGGCTGCAAAATCCCAAGCTCCGGTTCCCATGATGGTTTACAAGAAACTCCTCCTCTGAGGCTCTGCCCCTGCCTCAGTTTCCCCTGCAGGTGGCCAGATTCTGGGAAGGCCAAAAAAGCTGCCTCTTTCTGGGGCTAAGAACACGTTCCTGGTAGCTCAGTTTTCCTCAGTCCCTACCCCGCCTGGGAAGGGAAGGATGCCAGGTGCACAGGGGTGAAAATGGATCTGCTCCTGCAGGCAGATGAGGGTGGGGAAGGGGTGGGGGCTGGGCTGGGCCTGCAGCCAGGTGGCTTCAGGGCCCTGGGCAGTCCCTCACTTGGGCCCTAATGGTATTCATGCAGGGCTGAATCCAGGGCAGTCCCAAGCCGCAAGTCCTCTGCAGATGTGTTCCAGACTGGCAAGGCAGGGGCCACTGCAGGAGGCCTTCTCCAAAGACTGAGGTGAGAACGTGGGACATCTGTACAGATTGAGCACCTCCTGTATGCCTTGCATGTTTCCCTTATTCTCTATGTGAAGGAGGCCTGGGTCCTCATTGGGCAGCAAAGAGAACTGAAGCTCAGAGAGGGAAAGCCACTTGCCCAAAGTCACACAGCAGTCAGTGGCATCTGGCTGACTCCAGAGTCTGTGCTTTAACCCACTGTGTTTTTTGTTACCACGAGGCCTAGAGTGGACTTTTTAGAGGGTTTGAGGGCTCATGACTAGGAAGGACCACTGTTGTTGGTTCAGGCTGTGCTGAATGAAGCATCTCTCACATGCCAGGGTCCAGAGGGGCCGCATGCTCAGCCTCCTCCCTCTCTGCTGCCCAGATTGCCTCTCCTCCCTGGTGCCTCACTGTGGCTCAGACCTGGCCCCCAAGAGGTGCCCATGAATGCCTGTTCAACCAAACCAACTCAAGAACAGACACTTGTACCTGGCCAGGCAGCAGAGTGGCTGTAGGAGAGCCTCTGCAGCAGGGACTGCGTGATCTGAACCCCAGCCCAGCCGGGAACAAGCTCTGTGACCTCGAGTTTGTCCCTCAACTTTGCTGTGCTTGTAGTTCCTGTGATTTAAGCAGGAGAAACGGAAATCGCGCCATCCATCCCCGCCTGGGGTTGCTGTGCGGTCAGATAAGCAGACGCACAGGAGGCGTTTAGCCCAGGGTCTGTGCCTGGGGGAGCTGTGGAGGGGTTGGCCATTCCCATTTCTGTCACTGTGGCTTCCTTGCAGCTTTCCAGGTCCCAGGGCCCAGCTCAGCCCCTCAGGGATTCTCACCTTTTGGTTGGGAGCGGGGGTGCAGAAAAATAGGAGAAAAGGCAGGATGGAAGGATGGACAGGACCCAGCATATGCTTAGGAACTCTCTGAGAATGAAAAAAATGAGTACAAGACTTTTTAAATGCACACACTTCTTGGTGTGCAGAGTTGGCTCTGCCAACCTTATACTCGTTTTCATCAGTTCAGGCCTGTTTTTGTTTTACAAGCTGAGAAAGGGGATCAGAGAGGTTGAGATCCTTGCCCAAGTTTCCATAGTTGGGAACTGAAGCCAGCCTTCCGGCTCCCAGACTAGAGTGCTTTGAGCCAGGATGTGGCCACCCAGCCAGGTTCAAAGGGCAGCAGTGTCCCCTATTTTCTAGGCTGGACTACCTTGAGCTGGACTTTGAAGAATAAGTAGAATTTTAGCAGGTGGCATCTGGGTGAGGGAAAGGCACACAGCCTGGAGGGAAGAGCAGGAGGAAAGGTGTGGAAAGGTGTGGAAAGATGGGGAAAAGTGGGGAAGTGGGAAGGCAGACGACGGAAGACACGCAGGGCTGTGCTTGGCTGTCCGCTCATTCTGGCAGCATTTCATGCTGAACATTAGCTCTGTCAAAGCCTCCATGTGCAGAGAAGCTTCTAGGCCTGGGCTGGTCTGTGCTTGTTGTGCAGACCTTGTTTTCAGGCTGTGGCCGCTCTCTGATCCCAGGGCAGCTGTGACCCCAGGATCTGGACGAGGGCTGTAGCCTCATTGCCCCTGCCTCTTGTGGGGAGCTCTTGGACAGTCCGTTTCTCCTGAGATGCTAAGCTGACCCTTCTTGATTCCCAGGGACATTTCCACAGCCAAGAGCCTCCTTGCCAAGCAACAGCAGGAGGCGGTACGGGAGCCGAGGCCCACACACTCCAGGTGGAGGAAGAGATAGCCGAGAGAGCTGGAGGAGCACTGGGAAGGAAGCCCGCGGGGAGACAGGAGGAGAGAAGGGGCCCGGGCCCGTGCAAGACTCTCTGCCTGCTTCCTGGACCGGGGCCTTGGTCCCAGACAGTTGGACCCATTTGCCAGGATTGGCACAAGCTCTGGCCCCCTCACCCTGGTGAGGGAGCCTCCTCCAAGGCAGCTCCATGCCCTCGCACTGCCCAGGGAAGCCCTCGGCCTCCAGACTGCAGAGCAGCCTCCAGCGCTGGCTGCTGGCCCACGGCCCTGCTGGAAGGAACTGCCTGGGGAGAACATTTACCTGGAGGCTGCGTCCTGAGGAGGGTCCAGGCTGCTGGGCTGCAAACCAGGAGCAACTGTGCAGCCGCGAACTCTCATGCTTCAGCCAGCGCTGGAGGCCAGGCGGCTCCCCTGGGGCTGGCGTCCTGGCTGGCTCTTCCTCTCCAGCTCTCCCTCCCCAGTCCTTGAGCCTCATCCCCTCCGGACCCTCCTGGTGAGAAGGGCCTGCTCTGCTTCTCTCGTCTGTATATAACTTATTCGCTCTAAGAACTTGGGGAATCCCGATTATTTATTTTAATGTATTTTTTAGACCCTCTATTTACCCGCGAACTTGTGTTTGTCATAAATGAGGAAATGTACGCCGGTGTTTTGTCTTGGCCGAGGCAGGGGATGGAGGTTCCTCTCAAGAAGGGGCTGCTTAGAAGTTGGAGGACAGAAGATGGAAAGGGCTGAGGCAGGTGGCTGGAGCCCTGGGTTCTACTCCTGCCCCTGCTGGGGGTCTGGCTGCTAACCTGCCCTCTCTGGGCTTTTGTCTGTCATATGCCTCAGGCTTTTGTCTGTCATAAGCTCCCTGCAGCTGTGACGTCAGGGTTCTAGGACCTATGTTCCCACCAGACCAGTAACCAATGGCCAACCCTTTCCAAGAGCATGTCTGGAAGAAGCCAAGACACGAGGGCACAGGGACTCATCTGCCCCAGCGGCTCTGTCCCAGCAGAGGCTGACTGTAAGGCCCCGAGTAAAGCTGTCCCACAAGGGAGGAGACCAGGTGAATCCCAAGGCTGTAGGTGGCCCGTTGGTCAGTGAGGGGTGCTGTGATGGAGCCACAGCCTGGCCCTGGCCTGGCCCCTCCGCTTGGCCTTTGGATGTCATAAATACTTGCTGATTGAATTCATGAGTCACTACTGCAGTGTGACGTTGAAGAAATCTCTTTCAGTTTCTGAACCTCAGTGTTTTCCATCTAGTAAATGGGAAGCAGCAGTCCCTACCTCACAGGGTTGCTGCGGGCACTAAACAGAGAAGTGATGATGCTGGGTTCAGCCCAGGGATACTTGTGGGGCCAGCAATGGTGATTATGGAATAAGTGGGACAGGAGCAGAGCCACTTAGGCCTGAGGGGAGGGCGAGATGGGGGCTAGCTGGGGTGGAGATGGGTGGTCGGAGGAAGACTCTGGACAGAGGTGCCACTCCTGTGGCCTCAAAAGGTATGCAAAGTAAATAGAAAGGCTGAAAAGAGACCAGCCATGGCAGCTCATGCCTGTAATGCCAGCACTTGAAGAGGCCGATGTGGGAGGATCACTTGACCTCAGGAGTTCAAGACCAGCCTGGGCAATATAGAAAGACCCTGTATCTACAAAAAAATTGTTTTTAATTAGCTGGGCAAGGTGGTACACACCTGTGGTCCCAGCTACTCATGAGGCTGAGGTGGGAGGACTGCTTGAGCCCAGGAGGTCAAGGCTACAGTGAACTACGATCATGCCACTGCACTGCAGCCTGGGTACCAGAGAAACACTCAAATGAATTGAAGACATAGAAAGAAAATAGGAAGGAAATCCCAGGCAGAGGGAGCAGGGAGGATAAAACTGTGGGAGTGGGATTGATAAAGGAGCTTCCTTAGGAGAGGCCTCAGGCGTCTGGACCATGCAAGGGGACAGCAGCAGGAGATGAAGCCAGAGAGGCCTTGAAGGCCAAGGTTAGGAACCTGGACTTCCTCTTGTGGGCCATAGGGGCCACAAAAGCTCTGTGAGCAGCAGGGGACCTGTGCAGAGCTGGGCTTTGGAAATATGCCACGGAGGGCTGGTCAGGGCTGAGTGAATGAGGAGACCCGCGGCAGAGAAGCAAAGTCGTTATAAGTCCTAGGGATCCTCTGTCCCTCCTGGTGGTGAGGTGGTCATGGGGTCAGCCCAGGCCCTTGTTGCCTACTCCAGCCCAGGGCTGGAGCATACCTCTCACGTTTCAGCTGAGCCTGATGCTAGAGGAGCCTCACTCCCTGGGAGTGCATCACAGGCTCCCATTCAACATGACCCTGCCCCCTCAAAAGCCCAAAAGCAACAGTCCATGGCCAGGCTGGGCAGCTGGGTAAGGGAACCCTAGAGCAGCAGCTATGATGGAGGCCTGGCAGCGGCACGAGGGGAACCTGATGGAGGGTGTGTTGGAAGGAAGCATTCACCGCCCTTGGCACAGGCCCCAGGGGCCCTGGCCAGGGTTCAAAGATCAGTGACCCAGATGATTGAGCCACAGAGATAATTAAAGGAGGAGGGGAGGCCCAGAAGGCAGGGACAGGCAAGGGTGACACCATAGTCCTTTAGACTCTTATACCTGGGAAACAGGGGCCTCTGGCTGGGGCCCTGCGCTGTAGGGGGCCCCGCTCTGGCCCTCGTCCAGCCATACCTCTCTATGGGACAAGAAGTTTGCAGGGCCACGGGACCATGTGTGCCCGAAGTCTGTCGCTGCTTCTAGCCCACACTCTGGGTAGCTGGGACTTGAGCTGGGTGGGGGAAGGTGGGCTGGAGTTTGGGAAGAAGCAGAGGTAAAGTTACGAGGAGCCGCTACCAGGTCAAACAGAATCCTGGGAAAAGGCGTCTCAACTTCAGGAAGCTTAGGTTTTCTGGGATAAAATCTCCCCTCCTCCTGACTTTTCCGTAAATATACAACAGGCTTTTTTCAAGGCTTTTTGAGTCAAATTTGCGTTCCTTTTGACTGGAACACTAGGCAGAGGTAGGCCAGAAGGGCGCACAGGATGACCCAGATGTATTCTGGTTGTGTGGACAGGAGGAAGCTGAGGCAGAGAGAAGTTACGTCCTCTTTCTAGGGCTGTGAGGCTGCAAGCGGGGCCTTTTGCTGCCTCTCCACACCCTTCACTCAGGAAAGAGCCCTGTGGAATTGGAATTCTCTCTCTCTCTCTTTGAAAATAGAGTCCAGGCAGCTAGGTCTTCAGTTCAGAAAAGTCATTTGCCTAATTACAGTGATAAACTTTTGGAATGTGTCCATCCATTAATTCAACAGTTATGAATAATCACCTCTGGGGGTACTCTGGTGAGCAAGACAGACACAGCTCCTACCTCACAGGCCAAGAGGAGAGTCATTCAAGAAAACAACAGTTACTATGAAGATAAGAATCATAGCAAACATTTGCTAAGCACTTACTAAGTGCTTTCCACATATTAACTCCTTGGTTCCTTATAGCAACCTCATGTAGCAAATTCTGTCATTGTTATTCCCATTTGATAGGAAAGGTTACTGAGGCACAGAGAAGTTAGGAACTTGCCCAAAGTCACATAGCTAGGATGTGGCTGAGCTGGGATTGAAGCCCCAGGCTCTTAACTTCTGTGCTATCCTACCTGTCTGATAGGGTATATCCATACTGTGATGGAACCCCTGAGGAGGGGGGAGTCCAGGGTGGCTTCCTGGAGAAGGGGGCATCTAGGCCCACTCCGGGGAAGTCAGTCAAGGAGGAGCGTGGAGAAGGGCGTTCCAGGCAGAGGAAACAGCATAGGTGAAGGTTCCTGTCTTCGAAAGAAGGGAGCTATTCCTGGCCTCTTTTGGGGAGTAAAAGGTAAGGTCCTGGGAATGGCTGGAAGGGGCAGGCAGGAATGGACAGTGCATGCCTGAACACCAGAGCAAGCCCCGAGCAGCTGGCATGGGGGTGCTGTAGGAAGTGGAGGCTGCCATCGCTGTCACCCCCACCACAGCCTCAGAAAATGCCTCCCAGGAGAATACTGCCATGCCCAGCATGCCCTCCATGAGGGCTTCAGGCCTCTGGAAACCTCTCTGGCTGCCTGCCCGGGTCTCACAGCCTGGCAAGAGACAGACAAGAGCAAAGTGAAGGGCCAAAAGGCAGAGTATGTCGTGAGCTGGCCTTCCAGCTGGTGGGGTGAGGGTGAAGGACAGGCAGGGCTTGCACAGGCTGGGATGAGGAAAGGGCATGATGGGAATGGTGTGAGGCAGATCTGGCCAGAGCGTGAGAGAGTCCAGGGAGGGGCAGCTGGCCTGATCTGCAGGGGCCAGGCTGGGAATAGCATCCGATGCCAACAATTTGAACTTGAGTGATAGGTAGCCAGCGAAGTTTGCTAAATGAGGGAGAGCCAGGACAGGAGCTGGCCTTGGACGGCTGGTTTATCGTTGGCTCCTTCCCGGCCAATGCTTCCAGCTCACAAGGGCCCTCCCAGCCCCTCTCAGGGGAGAGCAGAGTGTGGGCCTCGCCTTGGTCTGCCAGGGATCCAAGCCAAAAGCCCTCGGCAGCTAAGAAAGGGGCCGTGTGCGGGCCCGCCGGGAGCCCTGGAAGAGGAATGCAGCCTAATTAATTCTCTGCAGCTCACAGGGCCTCGCCTTGTGGGAGCAGCTGCCAGGACAGGCCTGCCAGGATGCCACCGGCCCAGCCTGTCGATCACTTGGTGCTGAAGGCTGCGAGGGGGACTGCAGGCTGGGAACTGGGGGACAGGGATTCGGAGGGCCAGCCCCTGCCTCCAGGCACGCACGTGTCGTCCAGTCCCTTCACAGCTAATAAAACAGTCATAGCAACTGTAATAGCCAACAGGCCCTGAGGCTGTCAGCGCAGCAAACCCTGCTGGTACACTGAGTACTAGTGAGAACATTGCATTCACTTTTCCTACAAGAAGTAAGATAAGTGTTGCTCTCATCTCCACTTTGCAGATGAGGAAACTGAGGGTCAGAGAAGTGAATTTCCCTGCCTAGGGTCATGCAGTCAGAAAGCAAAAGCAGGGAAGCTGGGATGTGGACCCAGGCAGTCTGGGCTCCTGGTCTGGGCCCCTGGACTATTAATCATAACCACCATGCTAGACTGGTTCAACAAGGGAAACTGAGGCCCTGGGGAGGTGGGATGTCTTTCTCAAGGACAGTTGGCTAAGAAAGGGCCTGGGGACACTGGCTGGAGGCGGAAAGGCCATGTCCCCGGGCTCTGCTTGAATTGCCTCCTACTGAAGTTTCCCATGGGGCTGTTCCTTCCCTGGCCTGCAGGTCACCCTGAGGGATGTGTGGCTCATGACCTCCAGGTCAGGCAAGCTGTAGGAAGTGATCCTGTCTCTGGGGTCTCTAACTATTTGGTCCCAGTTCCACTGCCTGGGGCCTGTCCCAGAAGTACAGTACCAACATTACCCAAGGAGTCTCAGGCTAGGCTGCACGTGCTCACAGAATCCTTCCACAACCCTACGACTCCCTCCACAGGCAGGATACTGAGGCCAGCAGAAGCTCAGAGTGGTGCAGGAATGGGCTGGACCAAGACCTCGCCACCAGAAAGTGACAGAACCTGAACGGGCCCCCAGAATGGCCTGATGCCAAGACCCTGCCCTTCCCTGAGAGCAGACCGGAAGGAGGGCCAGCACATTCATGTCATGCCTCCTCTCTGAGCCTCAGTTTCCTCATCTGCCACATGGAGATGAGGAGCCCAAGGTTACAGGGTTGTCCTAGAGTTCGTTAATAACAGCCAACACTAAAGGCACTTAGTAGTTGTAAGACACTGTCCTAAGTACTTAATTTTTTTTAATTTCCAAAACCAAAATTTTATTCATGGCAACATAACACATCATTATAAAGCTGCTCCATAATGTACTATATGGGGGTATTTATTACCCCGTAGGTGTATATTTAAGTTTGTCCAATTTCCCACTGAAGAAGATGAGAAGGTGCCACCCCAAATATGCCACTTTTGCATAAGGATTGTTTTGAGCTAAAGGCAATTAAAAAATTGCATGTGGCTGGGCACGGTGGCTCAGGCCTGTAATCCCAGCACTTTGGGTGGCTCAGGATTGCCTGAGCTCAGGAGTTCGAGACCAGCCTAGGCAACATGGTGAAATTCCATGTCTACTAAAATACAAAAAAAAATTAGCCAGGTGTGGTGGTGTGCGCCTGTAGTCTCAGCTACTCAGGAGGCTGAGGCAGGAGAATTGTTTGAACCCGAGAGGCGTTGATCGAAGTGAGCCAAGATAGTGCCACTGCACTCCAGCCTGGGCAATAGAGTGAGACTCTGTCTCTGAAAAAAAAAAAAGAAGAAACTGCATGTGTAGAAAGAACTCTTTGCCCTCCCCATCTGCCTAAAAGCAAGACATAAATTTTCCTTTGTGAAGATTCTTCCCCTCCCCTCTCCTGTAGCAGGAAGAGAACGACCATTAGCGAAGTCAAACAGTCAGCAAGAAGACGGGTCTGCGCAAACCAGTCTTGCTGAAATAACCCTGATCTTCCATTAATTTCACCACATATTAATCTTCCCACAATTTGCCACCTCTAGGAACCCAAAGCCCTTTTCCTTTGTCTTGTCATTTCCCCACAATGTATCATCCTTTGTTAAAATGGCGGGGGCTTATATACCATTTTAACAAAAGATCTTCACTTCTTTTCTAAGAATGCAATCAATGCCTTCATGCACATCACAGTTAAAGTAGGAACATCAAATAAAATGTGTATGCCTTTTCTCCTGCTAATTAGTCTTTTGTCAGTTTCATTTGCAAGCCCCAGTCACAGACTATAAAAGGATACAGGAAAAACCTTTATTCCTCTCCTACACCACCAATAAAATAACGCTCTGTGATATACTTGTGCATAATTTTTTCTATTTATTCCTTATTCATTTTTTGGCTACATTTTAAAATTGAGATATAATTTATACACCGTAACATTCACCCTTTTAAGGGACACAGTTGAGTAGATTTTAATCCTCGCTTAACATCGCTGATAGGCTCTTGGGAACTGTGACATTAAGTGAAACGTTTTTCTCATCAATGTAATGACAAAACTCCATTGAAGGGAACATTATTCGAGGATCTACTCTACATTTCTTTTCCACTAAAGTCGCAGTTTCCAAAAACCTATCAACAACATTAAGTGTGGATTTATTGTATTCATAGAGTTATACAAGGATCGCCCCTGTCTCATTCCAGAACATTTTCACCACCCCAAAAGGAAATCCCTTACCCATTAGCAGTCTCTCCCACATCCTACTACCCCACTCCCAAGCCCTAGGCAACCACTAATCTACTTCTAGCTCTATAAATTTTCCTATTCTGGACGTTTCATATAAATGAAATCATACCAGATGTGGCCTTTTGCGTCTGTCTTCTTTCACATAGCATAATACGTTCAAGGTTTATCCATATTGTAGCATGTATCAGTACTCCATTCCTTTTTATGGCTGAATAATATTTCATTTTAGTACTAGATCATATTTGGTTCATTCAGCTGTTAATAGACATCTGGGTTCTTCTTTCTACTTGAAACCTCAGTGACCCTATGGGGAGATTTTATTAGCGTCATATAGACAAAAGACTGAGCTCTGGAGAGGTTAAGTAACCTAGCAAGGTCAGGTAGCTAGTGAGCAGCAGGGGCGAGATTTGCCCCAGAAGTCTGGCTCTGGAGATAATGGCCTTAACCACTGCACCATACTGCCTCCTCAGTCAAAGTAACACAGCATATGGAGGTCAACACAAAAGGAGGCACTTGGTTGGCACTTAGTAATGTGTGGCACTTCTCCACAGCATTTCTACGAGTGGCAGCACCAGAGGCTACCAGGCAGGACCCTGAGCTAAGACAAGGTTGTCAGGACAAGTGATAAAGAATTGCCATCCAGGCGGATCATGAGGTCAAGAGATCAAGACCAGCCTGGCCAACATGGTGAAACCCCGTCTCTACTGAAAATATGAAAATTAGCCAGGCATGGTGGTGGGTGCCTGTAGTCCCAACTACTTGGGAGGCTGAAGCAGGAGAATCGCTTGAACCTGGGAGACAGAGGTTGCAGTGAGTTGAGATTATGCCACTGCACTCCAGCCTGGCGACAGAATAAGACTCTGTCTAGAAAAAAAAAACAGGAGGCAGGGTGTGGTGGCTCACGCCTGTAATCTAAGCACTTTGGAGGCCAAGGGGGGTGGATCACCTGAGGTCAGGAGTTCATGACCAGCCTGACCAACATGGTGAAACCCTGTCTATTAAAAAAGAAAGAAAGAAAGAAAGAAAAAACAGGAATTGCCATCTCAGCACACAGGTGACTCTCCTAGGAAGGAGACATCTCTCCACACCCAGGTGGGCCTGCTCCCTCCACTGAACGTCACTGGCCTGCATCCCAGACCTCATTCCTCCACCAATTCCTACCTAGGAAGCCCTGGCTGCTCCGCTCTGGGCCCCAACCTCCTGCCACTGGGCAGCAGAGGAAGGTCTTTGGGTGAGGTCAAGGTCTGAGCTGCGGTCCTAGTCAGCACAACCCAAAGCACGGCCTTGGGCAGGTCTCTGCCTCCTCTGGGCCTCCATCAATTAAATAATGGGACGAGAAAGCTGACTACTTTCTAGTTAATCATAAAGGTAATATAGTATATGAACAAAAGCTATTGCTAAAACTATGCAAAGAATATAGGAATGTCTAGCTTAAAAAGAACGTCTCCCTGCCTTGTCAGCCCAAAAGTGGAATATGTAGCCCTTTTCTATGGATTCAGATATGTATTTTATATCCAATTTTTTAGAGGTGTTTTAAATCATAAATAAAAACAAAAATCTTATGCTTCTGAGACCTGCTTTCCTCACACCACAGAACTCGTTCTGACCCAGTACATATGGCTCCATCTCAGAGTTTATTTTAACAGCTCCATGGTGGTCCACAGTGTACAAACTGTGGTCTGTTTTAACTATTTGCCTACTAATGCCATTTGGATGGCCTTCACTTACTGTTTTTACAAATATGTTGCGGTAAACACCTGTTTAAACATCTTTGTCCGAGAGGGCAGACTGTTAGAGGTCAGTCACTGCATCAGAGGACATCACCTATTAAATATCCTGCCAAAAATGGGGCTCTGGTTTCCACTCCTACTGCCACCTGGGGATGAACACCCATTTCCCTTCATCCTTTCCAGCACTGGGTTTTATCAGCCTCTTATTTGTTGGTCTAATGAGGAAAGCATTTATTAACATGGAACCTGACATGTAAAAGATGAACCTGGTTGGATTCAGGTTGGAGGAGGTGAGGGGCATGGAGTCCCATTTCATCTTGAGTCAGTACAGAGGATCCCTCTAGTCTTCTAGCGCTGGTATCAAGGATCTGCTCAGCTGCAGGTCTGTCCCTCTATGGCTAATGTTCCACTCAGTCTCTCAGTCCTTCCCTCCAGGACAGGCCCATCTGGGGAGCTTGGACATGGAGGAGGGACTGGCCTGTCTTCCGTCTCAGCTGACCCACCTCCCATAATAATCATGCCTTTAACAGGGACCTTTTGGAGACAGACATCTTCATCTGAAAGCGTGCGCAATGAGGGGACTTCAGGCATCTGAGCCTGCAGGTGTTTTGAAGGCAGGGAGCATGGGGTGTCCTGGTTGCCTCTCAGCCTGTGGTCCAAACTGGCTCTTTGTAGAAGACTTGAATTCAGTCTCCTCTCTGCCTAGGCTTTGCTGTGTAGACCCAGGCAGGCTCCTGTTCCTTCTGGGCTCCAGGTTCCCACCTCAGCTGCAAGACTGGGGACATTCCTTTCAGGGAGTAGGTGCAGAATCTGCCCCTCTAAAGGCGCCTCACATGCCACACACATTAAGTACTCTCAAGGTGGGAGGAGGGCTCCTCCTGGGAGGTGGCAGATGAGGGAAGGCGAGGGGCAGAGAAGGCAAAGGAAGTGAGTGCACCCATCCCCCCTCAGGGCCAGAAATCTGAAGCTCCTTCCCTGCTACTTTCCATGCTGGCATCCCAGCTGGCTAACAAGAGATGGTACATGTGTACATATGAGCCATTGATGTGTGAGCACACATGCACATAGGAGTGGCCTGTGTGTGAAATGAGTTCCTGTACGTGCAGCTGGGGATCTTTCTCCGTGTCTACAGGCACATGGGTTGCATCTCATGTGATGAGTACTCATGCACAACCCACATACATGTATGTTCCTGTTGTATGTATGTGTGTCCATGTTGACATGTACATGTGAGTGTTGTCAATGTCTGTGTCTTTCCCCAACTGTGGCTGCACAGATGTGTGTGCGTGTATGAGGATACATGTGCACCTGTGGGATGCACATGAAAGGCCATGACTGCTGGTGTGTGGGTGCATGTGAGTGACATGAACACACACACCCATGAGGGAGGGTGTCTGAGTATGTGTAAGAGCACACGCATGGTGTACATATAAGTGTAGATTGCGGCGTGCATTGGGGCGTGCACCGGAGCATGTGGATCCAGAGGTGCTTGAGTACACGTGTGGACTGAACTATGTATGGAAATACTGCCCCGTGGCTCTCAGCAGACGTGAATACTCACAAGCACGCATTTGCACAGGTGAGTGGGGGACGCCCCCAAGAGGCCACCGCAGGGTCTGTGAGACAGGATATATCCTCCAGCCCCCATCTGACCCTGGCCTGGACCCTGTCCTCTACTCACCCTGAGGAGCAACACCACTATATAAACTCTGAACGTCTTGTTTTATTTACATGTAGATTAATTATTTTAGTAATTAGTAAGTCATTACAACTGTTATTTCTTTTAAAAACAAACATGTCTATATCGTAGACTCAAAATTCAGATGGCGTTTGAATAAAAAGCATGAAAGTGGAGGATGTCCCACCCCCAGCCTCTAGGGCTTCCGGGAGAAGCGTGTTGGATAAGCTCTTGCAGGGGTCAGGCAGGGAAAAGGAGGGAGGAGCCAGGGCAGAAAGCCCTGCCTCAGTTTCCTGGGCTGCCCAGCCCCCAGCTCCATCCTTACCTCTGTGGCTCAGGGGAGGGTGGGATAGGGAAGTATCAGGCAAGCCTGGCTGGGAATCAGGAGGCCACAGGCCAGCCCTGCCCAGGTAGCAACTGGGCCAGGCTTGGGTGCTGCCTCATCTGTAGCATGTGGGGTTTCTGTTGCATGGGTCTTAAACACAAGGGCCGCCATCTGCCCACCTTCCTCTGCTCAACTTCTTCTGTCCCCAGCCACCCCGTTTCTACCCACCCCAGCCCTGCCTTCACGGCCTCCTTGCCCCTCACAAACATCTACTCACCTGTCAAAGCCCACGCCTGTGTTACCAGCTGGCCACATACTCATCTAACTTCCCAATTGGACTGTGAACTCTCGAGGGCAAGGATAGGCTCGGGGCACTCCTGGGCCTCCACAGCCCACTGCAGCCTGGCATGCCTTAGATAGCGGTCACTATTTGATATTAATGAAAGATAAAGAGAGAATGGAAGGGAGGGTGAGGGCTCTGTGGACAGCAATGTTTGCTACAAACATCAGGTTGTTGGGTGCCCACAGACCAGATGAGTCAGGCTGGCCCTTGCCCCTGAAGAAGGCAGAGAGTGTCATTTATCAACCTCCTCCCATGCTAGCAGCACCCAGGCTGTTTACAGGCCTTATCGCTTTTGATCCTTACCCAGCACCTGCAGGAAAGCAGTATTGCACTGCCATTTTCTAGAAGCTGACCCTCAGAGAATATGAGTCAGCAGCTGCCTGAGATTCAAGCTCTCCAAGGCCTTCTCCAGGTTCTCTCCATCGCTGGCTCTCTGTCTCCTTTATGGAGTCTCACTCTCATGCCCTTGGCACTAAGCAGGTATCTGTGATTCTGCCCCAGGGGCTGCTTACAAGCTCTCAGAGGTCAGAATTTGTGGACTCAGGAGCAGCCCTTGGTGATGGATAAGTGATCTGGGTTGGTGGATAAATGCCCCAGCTTCCTCCCTCCCCAGGAGGGACAGCTCTGAACCTTGCTCTGCAGTCTCCTGTCTTCCAGAGGTCCCAAGTGGGCAGGCCCCAGTTGGCTTCCAGCTGCTCACGAACTTGCCTGTACTGGCTTCCTTCCCTGTCTCACTTCCCACATCCCTCATGGCTTCCTGGAATCACCTTGCAAATGAACTCCTTGCCCTCAATTCTAGGTTCTGGTCTATTTCCAGGGACCTCCAATCCAAGACAGAGGAGCAGCAGGCACAGAGACTATGTGTGCCTGAGCTGCCAAGAAAACCTGCGTCCAAAAGGGCCCCTGTCTCTCAGAGAGGACATGGGACTTGGTTAGGGTCTGCAGCAGCTCAGTGGAGGTCCGGGGAATCTGGAAGAGTGCTGGCAGGTGTGAGGCCAGCCCAGCTGCGGCCCCGGGCTGTGCACAGTGTCAGATTGGGGTGTGGAGCTGCAAGGGAGAGAGGGAGGGAGAGAGGGGATGGGCATGAGCCAGGCATCCAATGGGAGGCAGGGCTTATCTCAGGCTTGGGACTGCACCTATGTCTCCCTCCCTTCTCCAGAAGTGTGCCCCAGTCACCTATGCCCTCTAGGTCCAGGGCAGATCCCCACCTGAAAAATCCTGGGCTTCAGCAGGCCCTCTCTGGCTCAGCCCCCCTTTGGCCTGGGTCCTTCCAGGCAGAGCAGGGAGGCTGCCTGGGGTAAGACCTCGGATGTGAGTATGAGCAACTCAGTACCCTTCTCTGGGTACAGGGCCTGGGATGGGGTGAGAAAGTGAATGAAGTGATCTCAGCACCCCTTCAAGAGCTCACTTTCTTCAGTTCTACCAGAGTCATTTGCACATATTAGATCTTCCCTAACATTATCACCATACCACCCTGAACACGCCTGATCTCATCCATTCTCGGAAGCTAAGCAGGGTCCAACCTGGCTAGTACTTGGACGAGAGATCTTTCCACTCATCCCTACATGCTTTTGGAAGAGGGCATTAATTAACTCAGAGGAACGAAGCTTTCATGGTGGAAACTCGAGCACTGGGAAAGACACAGCTTGACTTTGGCAATTGACCTTCCTTAGACCCCTCAAATCAACCATGTCAGCTCCAAGGCAGTCTCAGGAAGTTAGAAGATCACAGTTTTTAGACCACAGCCAGATGGACTTGGGTTCAAATTCTGTGTAACTCAGAGAAGCCCCTTAACCTCTCTGACCTTCAGCTTCCTTGGTGGTGAAATGGGCAGCCAGTGCCCTCCTGGCCCCAAGTAAACATCTACAATCTCTTTTAATCCTCAGTCAGGTGAGGAAGCAACTCTGATTCCCAGTTGACAGAAGAAGGCCCAGAGAAGAGCAGGCAGGCACTGAGGAAGCCAGGCTGTGCTTGGGCATGTACACAGTTCCCAGACCCATTCAGCCCCCAGCCAGGAAACCCTGGGCCTCTCAGCCCCAGCCATCACCCAGCCTGGGTCATGCCCTGTCCATTTCAGCCTTTCCCCTGCCTGGCCTGGCCCTGACCCAAGGCTCACCCACTGCCTTTCTTCCTGTACCTGGCCCATGGGGCAGCTGGCGCTGGACCTGCCGTTATCAGCCCTGCTCTGGACACCTTTGGCCTCAGGTATGCCAGGAGCTGGGCCAGGAGGTTAAAGAGACTACAAACTGATCCTCCTCCCTCAAGAAGGTCATGGAGCCTCACAGCAACTGCATGCCCCAGCCAGAGGGGGAGACTGAGGTCCTCTGACTTCAACCTGGAAGGGGGATCAGAGACCTCCTTGAAGATCAGATGGGAAGGGTGCCCCTTGGTAGGCTGTGGAGAGGGTGCCCCATCTATGTACCTAGCTGCTCAGAAGCCCAAGCAGGCCTATCCCTAAGACATCCAAGAACGTTGTCTTCCCGGGACCCCCTCCTGCCCCCTCCCCTCCTCTGACTGTCTCCACTTCAGCTTCTGATACAGCAGGCACCCCCAAATCCGAGAATGTCTCCTGTACCCGGGAGACACAGATAGTCCCCCAGCAGAGAGGATTCAAGCTAGGCCCCCTGCCCAGGCCCGAGGGCAAAAACAAAGAGGCCAGGAGTCCCAGGGCGGCAGATGCTGTTCTCTCCCTCGGAGGCCAGACCATAGCCTAGATGTCAGGGGGTCAGGGGCTGACCTCAAGAGTTGGACCTGAATAGAGGACTGAGCCAAGGTAGGGGGTACCCTGAAACACCAAAGAGCAGCCACTTGGTATCCAACCTCAGCCACCTGAATTCTGACTATGTTTCTCCTCCAGGGTCTTCTAGCAGGTTAGGACAGTTACCTCTGTTTGTGCTGTCTGCAGAGCCTGCACAGGGAAGGCAGAGGAATAGCTGGACCCAGGAGTATGGGCTTGGAGGGGCTACCTTCATCCCCACTACCACCACTGTTTTGGCCTGAGGGAGACTGAGAAGTGGGAATTTAAGACAGGTCTGAGCAGGGTCCAACTGCTCTGGATAGCTATGGGTTTGGAGCCAAGCCATATCCAACTCTATATCCAAATAACAAGCACTTCTCTGTAGACAGAGGTGTGGTCCTGCCAGAACCTGATGGAGGGCTGGCACAGTGGGCACTTGGTTTCTTTGATAAGCCATGTCTCCCTCCCCCATTAATCCTGCTCTGGGCCAGGTGCGGTGGCTCATGCCTGTAATCCCAACACTTTGGGAGGCCTAGGCAGGAGGATTACTTGAACCCAGGAGCTTGAGACCAGCCTGGGCAACATAGGGAGACCCCCATCGCTACAAACAAAAAATAAAATAGCTGGGTGTGGAGGCACAGGCCTGTGGTTCCACTACTTGGGGGGCTGAGGCAGGAGGATCCCCTGAGCCCTGGGGGTTGAGGCTGCAGTGAGCTGTGATCGCACCACTGCACTCCAGCATGGGTGACAGAGTGAGACCCTGCCAAAAAAAAAAAAAATCCTGCTCTGTTCATGTGTGTGGCTCAGTGGGGCACTGAGGCAGCCTTCCCACACAGCCAGGCAGGGGTAACTCTTGAGCCATGCCTGGCCATTGGAGCACCCATCCCCTGGGCACAGTTATTGGCTCAAGGATAAACACATGACCCAAGCCAGACCAATAGGAGTCTTCCCTGAGACTTGTGCTAGCGCTGTCTAGAATTTCTTCTTTTGAGATTGTGAGCTGTAAGGATGAGTTTGTAGCAGCTGGTGGACATCTTGCATCACAAGAAAAAGATCTGCCCAGGGGGAAAAAAAAGTCAAAAACAGGCAGGCATAAAATGAGAGCTGGAAAGAGAGAGTTTTAATGACGTCAATTAAACACCCAAATGCAGCCATGACTGAAACTCCTTGGACTTCTTGTTTACATAAGCCAATGTATATCCTGCTCTGTTTATGTTTGATCAGCGTTTCTGTAAATTGCAGTCTAAAGGGTGCTGATTGAAACAGTAGGTGAGAACACAGCCAAGCCCTGTCTGCACCTTTACATCCCAGAGATACACAAGATTGCAGGGAGTTCCTTTTACAGGGGCCACTGTGACCAGAATGGTGTAATGAGGCAAAGATCCACATCCTGCTGCCCTTCTTTGAGAAGTGACAATTGGCTAATGCAAAGCAAGCTAACACTGCCAGCAGTTTACGGTCAAGAGTCCAGAATGTCACTCACACCAGAAGAGCCAAGTCTTGGCAAGCTACCCTCAACGGCACTCTCTGGAGTGTTTTGGAAGGTGGAAAGGGCTGCGATGCATTTTTCTGACCAACAATTCTGGGGTCATTTAATTACTTTTTCACTTGAAATGCAGGGTCAGAGCTATATAGATTTAGGAGAAAGGGCAAGAAATATTGCATTTTTGCAACCTCAGCATAAATAGGCATTGTTGCACATTGTTTAGCTGATTCACTTGTTAATTCAATTAAATTCAACCAACAACCTGAATGTTCATCAATAAAGTTTTGGTTGGCTAGATGCGATGGTTCATGCCTGTCATCCCAGCACTTTGGGAGGATGAGGCAGAAGGATGGCTTGAGCCCAGGAGTTGGAGACCACCTGGGCAACATAGTGAGACCCTGTTTCTATGAAAAAAAACCTTTTACTTAATTAGCTGAATGTGGAGGTGCACACCTGTAGTCCTAGCTACTTAGGAGGCTGAGGTGGGAGGATTGCTTGAGTCCAGGAGTTCAAGGTTGCAGTGAACTATGATTGTGACACTGCACTCTGGCCTGGACAAGAGAGTGAGACCTCATCTCTAATAATAATAATAATAATAACAACAACAATAAGGGTTTGGTTAAACAAATTATATAAATCTACAAATATGTGGATTTAAAAAAATAAGGTAGCTCTAAAATATACTGTTACAGAAACATATCTGTAATGTATGAAGTGTATTCAGCAATTTGCAGAATGATGTGTATAGCATGGGCTTGTTTTTGCAAGTAAAACCTGGAGGCCTTATTATTTGCAGAAGACTTACCATTTATATACTCGGAACAAAAGGAAAAAAAAATCTTATCCATGAAAGCTGGGCACATCAGCTCACATCTGTAATCCCAGCACTTTGGGAGGCTAAAGCGGGTGGATCGCTTGAGCTCAGGAGTTCAAGACCAACCTGGGCAACATACCAAGACCCGTCTCTACAAAAAAATACAAAAACAAGGCCAGGCATGGTGGCTCATGCCCGTAATCCCAGTACTTTGGGAGGCCGAGGTGGGCAGATCACGAAGTCAAGAGATCGAGCCCATCCTGGCCAACATGGTGAAGCCCCGCCTCTACTAAAAACGCAAAAATTAGTTGGGTGTGGTGACACACGCCTGTAGTCCCAGTTACTCAGGACGCTGAGGCAGGAGAATCACTTGAACTCAGTAGGCAGAGGTTGCAGTGAGCAGAGATTGTGCCACTGCACTCCAACCTGGCAACAGAGTGAGACTCTGTCTCAAAAAACAAAACAAAACAAAAACAGTATAGCTAGGCATGGTGACATGCATCTGTAGTCCCAGCTACTTGGGAGACTGAGGCTGGAGGATCGCTTGAGCCCAGGAGGCTGAGGCTGTGGAGAGCTGAGATCACACCACTGCACTCCAGCCTGGGCACTTAAGACCCTGTCTCAAAAAATAAAAATAAATAACTGGCCAATGAAAGGTAACTCATTCTCTTTGGGAGAAAGATTCAGTTGATGTAAACTTCAGTTCCTATCAGAGCTGTTTCGCCCCCACAAGGAGTTCCCCTCCTAAGATGGGGTCTGCAAGCTGGAAACTTGGGTGTCCTCATGGCATCAGGGCAAGGGTCTCCAGGCCTCATGTCACCCTCCTGTTGGAGCATCTCATCCTGTCGGTTTCTGTCCTAGCTGCTGTTACCAGTGCAGCAAGTGGAACCTGGGATCTGTCCTGACTTGGGCAAAGACTGGTGGGAGCTCCAGCACAGCTGGGCTGATCAGGAGCCACAAGGGCAAATCCACTGTGAGCAGGCTGGGACCTCAGGGTTGTCATGCCCCTGTCCAGGGTCCTGACAGACAAGCAACCCACCAGAGCTTTCAGTGGCCTTCTGTGTCCTCCCATTGTCAAGACGCTGGACCTTGGGGCATCCCTACCACACCACACAGGAGACAAGCCAGTCTAGGGGCACTATCTCTGGTCTTCCCTCAGCCTAAACACCCTGTAGGAGGTTGAATGTTGTCCCCAAAAAGATATGTCCACATCCTAACTCCTAGAACCTGTGAATGTCATTTGGAAAAAGGGTCTCTGCCCATGTGATGAAGGCTCTCAAGATGAGCTTATTTTGGATTATCCAGGTGAGCCAGAAATTCAATGAAAAGAGCCCTTAGAAGAGAAAGCGAGAGGGAGACGGCACAGAGGAGGAGACGACGTGGAGGCGGAGACCTGAGTGAATCTGTGGTTTACTCAGATTAATCTGTGATACAGCCACGAGGACAGCCAGAGAAGCTGGGAGAGGCCGGGAACAGATTGTCCTCCAGAGTCTTCAAAGAGAGCACAGCCCTGCTGACACCTGGGTCTCAGACCACCAAGGTTGTGGTCATTCACCGCGGCAGCCCTCAGGAAATGGATACACACGCCATGCTGCCCTTTCTAGTCTCCTGCGGTCATGGGCCAAGCAACCTTCCAGACAGGGCTCTACAGAGTTCTAGAGTTCTAGAAGTGGGCAGAAGCCCCCATCTGGGCTTTCTATCTCCCCACAATCCCTCCCCTGGCTGGGGCTCAGAGGCAAGGATGGGCCACTGGGTCTTCAGGCAGCAGCTTCACCTCACTTTTGCCTCGTCTGTATCTGCTTTTCCAACTCCTTGATGGCTCGTCTGAGAAGTGGAAGGACTCCCTACGTCCTCCTGAGCTGGTAGGGACTTCCCTTACATCACATCTTAAATTCTCTCTACCTGTGGCTTAGGGCAACATTCCGTGACGTGTCTTCCAAGATCTGCTGTGACTATCTACAGGGAAGCTTTGAGAACAGAGAGATCTTTCTCTCTCTTACAGATGATGTTGACTCTCTACCTTCTTCAACTTCCCTGTCCTTCTTCTTGAATATGCCCCAGTTTTCAATCTGGAATCCATCCCAGCCTCAGATCATCGATGAGCTTCAAGGGAAGCTGACCCCACATTCAGTTCCAGAGGAACTTTAATTGGTGTCATGAAATCCCACCACATCTGCTATGGTTATTGGTCTAGAAACTCAGGCCTAAGCCTCCATGTAGGGCACACTCTTGGCCCCAGGAATGGGCATGTGACCCTAGCCATGATCAAGGGGAGACTTGCTGCGAGCCTGGGGGAAAGTGTAGTGTCCAGCCATGTGGTAATTCTGAGGGATGCCATCCCACAGATTAAGCCATTAGAGCAAGGTACAGCCAAGAGAACTTTAGAGAGATGCACTAGCGTTGCTGGATTAAGCCAGCCCTGAAGCCCAGTGTGTCTCTGGAGTCGGGGGACCTGAGTCAATGTATCTCATTGTTCATCAGGTTTGTGTTGTACTTATTGTTATCCGCAGCCAAAGAATCCTAACCAATACGTTAATCAACAAAGCCAGCCTTTAAGACTTTTGTCTCATGTAGACTTTGAGATTCTCTTTTGAATCCTGTTTTTAACTAAGCCTTGCTCCTTATTCCTCTTTATATCACTGGCTATCTATTTTAATCCTCTCTGAAGCACATGGATTGGATGCTTCTGGCTGAATAGGAGGAAAATCTCATATAAGAACTATGGGAGGAAATACAAGTTGCTATGTCAAAGCAATTATCCTTGTAACACTAATATTCAGACAAAAATCTGGGAGAACTTCTAAACTGTTAACAGTGGTCATCTATGGGGAAGATAATTTGTGGGGGGAGCAGGGGTAGAGATTTCCCCTTCTAGGTTGTGTATGACTGAAACGTTTGAAGGTTTAGAGTAAGTTTTAATGACATTTGTAATTTAAAATCCTGAGGATTAAAAAGTAATCCAAGACATCCTGAGTTCCCTTGGTGTTTGCTCTGCAGGAAGTCTATCTGCTAGACAAAGAAATGACTCAAGAAGCAACAACACTTCTTTAAAATTTAGACACAGATTTTCAACAATTTACAATGGCCTGATCCTAGCTGGTCCAGAAGAGTAGGCGTTCCCTGCCGTAGGAAAGCCTCAATGAAAGCTTTGCCACATGGGGGTGTGCAGGACTTTAGAGTTTTTCCCTGCAGTCCAAGGCTTGGCTCCTCCTCCTCTCCCATCCCCGAGTCTCAAGGCTGAAGGCACCCCACCTGTCTGAAGTCTGAGTGTCCTCACAAGTTTCCAAGCTCTGCTTACACTCCTCCTGCAGGAGTGGCACTACCTTCTCCAGTGCCCGGTGCTCTCCTTGATCAGAGCTGAGGCCCCTCAGCATCTCTGGAGGGGTCTGCAGGTGCTGGGGACCAGAGGCCACACCCCAGAGCCCAGAACCCTGTGCACTCTGCTCTGCCTCAGTGTCGCCATCTCTCCTTAAAGCCGTGGCTTCAGGGTTCTACTTTCAGATTAGTCCTAAGCAGTGCTGGCAGGACTGTCTTTGACACTCCCTAAGGCTGGGTGAGCCCAGGAGCCCCAGGGTGAGTAGAAGGAGCCTCTGCCGCTAGCCAGGAGAAAGCCCAGGGCTGACCCATACCTGCAAGTAAGAGCCAGAGAGGCTAGGCTCAGAGCTTGGGGAAGGGGAGGAAGAAAGACATTAAGAGCTAGGGAGAGATGGGCTCCCAGGATCTACTCACCCCTGCCCACCTCCATCTCCTCCCTGGGCCTAGGTCTAGGCTTGGTCCCTGGACTCTGTCCCTCTCCAGAGCTCCTTGGTTCCAGGAGCAGAAAAAGCCTCAGTGTGATCCTCAGAGGGTACCTCAAAGGCCCCACTTCCAGAACCTCCACTCTCAGAGAGGCTGAAATGGGGGACCTCAAGGCTGCCCACAATGCTCTTCCTGGGAGTGGGAATGGATCTGAAAGGCCAGGCCTGAAGGAGGGGCAGACTATTTTGCCCTGTTTCCCCCATACTCCCCTCCCTGGTGAAAGGCTGGGCTCCTGCTGCAAGATGCCCCATCCCCTGGGGCACCCAGAACCCTCTGGACCCCCTTTGCCTCCCCATCCAACCCTGACACTTGCCCGGATGGGCAGCAACTCCCCAGGGTCTACAGTGCCTTCTCGACCCCTGTGTTGCTTCCGGTCCTCAGGGAGGCCACACGTGTCAGACCCTGTGCTGAGCATCAGGATTCAGAGATGAAGACTCCATCTCTGCCCCGTGGCAGCCCAGTGGGGTGGGCAGGCAGAGACCCAGAGGAAAGCACAGCCAGAGCTGCCATGGCTTGCACAGCTGCTCCATGCTCAGCCCGATACTGGCTGCTGGTATGATATTGAATTGGCAAGCAGGCGACATTCCCAGCAGGAAACTGCTTGGACACCTTCACCAGACACCGCATTGCTCATAAGCATTGCCCTGTCAGGAGGCCCTCCATGAACAAGCTACTTAAAAAGCCATCCCTGCTCTCCGGCTCTTAAGAACTTAGGGCCACCTGGCATTGCATACTTATTAGTTATCTCAGTTTTCTGCCTCCCACACTCAAATGTAAGCTCTTTGAAGACAGGGCTTTGCCTGTGGTGTTGTATCCCCAGCCACTCTCTGGCACACAGCAGGCACTGAATATGTATTTGTGCACTCAGTATTTCTGGATGGAGGATGAGGGCTGAACACAGCTCTTGTCCCTTCCTCTCTCTCCCCAGGCACCCAGCCAAGCAGTCCCTAAGTCCTCTAGAAAGCATCTCTTCCCATCTCTCCTTCTCCTCCTGATCCCTGAGCTCAGAGCCCAGCCTTTCCAAGCCTTTCTTGGGACTTCTTAATCTCCCAGGCCCTATGTAAGTGCCACCTCCTCCATGAAGCCTGTGTAGATTCCTCCAGTGTCAGATCACATATTTCTCAATCACAGCCCCTCTCACTCTGACTGCAGTTATTCATTTATACGTCTGTACCCCCCATCACCACCACTCTGGAAAAAAAGACCTTTAGCACTGGGTCTTCAAGGTTTCTATAGAGGGCAGGACTGAGTGTAATATCAGAGCCCAGGAAAGTTTGTTGGATGAATAGAGGAGTGAGAGAAGAAATGGATGAATGAATGAATGAACAAATACAGAAGTGGAAGAATGGATGAGCTCCCCTATTAGTGAATGAGTCTGTGAAGGAGCACGCAGATGCATGAATGAGCAAGAGAAGTTGCTGAGTGAATGAGTCAGTGATGGAGGGGAGAAGGAGGGAGGGCATGGTGAGGGATCCTGGGAAGAAGGGCCCTCAGCCTTCTCCAGCAGCACTGGCATTGGCCTGGCCCCGCCACCCAGCAGTCCTGGGCCTGTGCTCCATGCCAGCCAGCCCCACGATGCCTCCTCCCAGAGACAGCTTTCGCTGCTACTGCTCAACACATGCTCCCTGATGCTGGCCAGACCTTGCGCCTGGCAATGAATCAGACAGGGCCCTGCCCTGGGGCTCCTGGGACTGGGGGCAGACAGACAGCCTCATAAATAAACTGGATGGCATGCTGGGCAGACATGTGTTCCAGCCGAGTGGTGAGCTCAGGGTTGGCTCCGGTGCCTCAGGCAGGCAGAGCTGTTCTGATGGAGGAATCGGGGAGAACTTCAGGAGGAGGCAACCTGAGAGCTAGGGCTGGAGGAGGTGAGAGGAGGGGTGGAGAGAGGGCTGTAGGAGCAGAAAGGACAGTACCAGCAAAGGCACAGCAGATGGAGGGTGCAAAGAGAGCTCAGCAACTGCAAGGCACGGTGTGGTGGAAAAGGATGTCTAGGGAGATGGGGGCCAGCAGTGAATGCTGGGCCCAAGGTCCTCTGGCAGAGTCTGAGATGAAGACTGCAGCAGGATGTAGAGCAGAGTGAGGCACAAGGACAATGGGTTCGTGGCCATGTGTATTCCCAGAGGAAGATAGGAGGCTCCAAAGAAGTATCATGGGGAACATTTCAAGGAGGTTCCAGGGTGCTCAGGCCTGGATCCTGCTACAGCTCTTGCATTTGAAGGCGCCGCCATCATCCTTCTGGTCTAGTGCTCACTGTGACCAGCCTGGGGCATTTGGGGCCTCTAGACTGGAGAGATTATTTTGCGGGGAAGGAATACTTACAAGTTATTTTGCAATGATTCAGACCATGGAGAAGAAGAATCGGGTTCCTAAAGCAAACCAGGGAATTTCAGAGAGTAACGGAAACCTTGAAACTGGGTGGGCTGATGCCAGGGATGCTACTAAACATCCTGGAATGCACAGGACAACCCCCACCACAGAATCATTCAGCCCCAATGGCAATAGTACCAAGGTTGAGAAGTCCTGATCCAAAACATGAGCAGACCGAGGATCCTGGATCAAAAAGGGTCCCCCATAATTACAGTTGCTCTTCCGTGTTCCAAGAGCCATGCTGAGAGCTTCACACGCGTGAGCTCCTGCAATCTACCCCTGCTTGACTGATGAGGAAACTGAGGATTAGAACAGTCTGGGACTTGCCCAAGGTCACACAGCTAGAGGTGATGGAGGTGTGATTCCAAACTTGTCTGTAGGGCTCTTGGCCATGACATCCCATGGCCTCCCCTAGCACTTCTCAGCTGGGGAAGAGCAGGGATGTAGACCCAGGGCTCCACCCTCCATGGCAAATGCCCTCTCCACCGCTCTGTCCCCCTGGCCCACATGGGCGTCTTGGCCTCCTTCACTGCAGAAACAGAGCTTGGCAGCCGGGGACCTCGGTTTGTCAGGGATGCAGTGGGCGGGTAAGAGGCAGATCCCAGGGACAGAGGGCCTTTGTCTGCCTGCAGTTGGGCAGGCAGGCCTAGGCTGTGTGGCCAAGCCCAGGGGCCAGCTGGGTGCAAACTCATTAGACAGCTGCACAGGCTGCCAAGGAGACGGGAGCAATTAGAGGGCTCAGCCCCAGCCAGGAAGTGGAAGCTACACTGTGGGAGCTGCTGAGCTCTCCCACCCCTGACCCTGGGCCCAGTTTCCTGGGACGCAGCTGCAAAGTTTTCCCTCAGGATGGTTACAGCAGCTTCACCCTCACCGAGAAAGCCTATGATGTGCCGGGCCGGGCACATTCCGCATCTTGCCCTTCATCTCTAAACGCCCTTGGGAGGTTGGAAGTACTAACTCCAATGCATTCACATATTCATCCATTCACTCATTCAACAGATATCATTGAGTGCTTATTACCTGCCAGTCCTGTGCTAGATCCTGGTGATAGAGCAGAGAACAAAACAAATATGCCTGCTCTGCTGGAGTGCATATTCTGGAGGCAAGACACAGACAATAAAAAAGGAACAAATGAGAGAACTGTGACCTGTGGTCAGAGATATGGAAGAAATAAAGGGTGGGAGGGGGCCAAAGAAGGTCTCTTTAAGAAGATGACTTCACAGAGGAGGAACTGAACTCAGAGGAGGGAGGTGATCCAGTCAGGGCCACACAACTGTAGGTGAAGGATCTGGGCTTTGGTCCCAGGCCTTCCTGACTCCAGGCCTGACCCTGCTGTCTGTCTCCTGGGAGCCCTCCTCCCAGCTGGGGCCATCACCACATGACACTGGGGTATAACATTGGCACAATGTCTCCAACTGCTACTCACACCAGCCTCCAGAGCGGGGTGAGCTTACCACCTCCATTTTAGAGGTGGAAGAACTGAGATCCACAGAGCCAAAGCAAGCCCAGGGTCCCAGCAAAGGAATGATAGAGAGTGGACTTGAAGTCTTTCGATCCCCAAACATGTGTTTTCTGCCATACCTTGACCCCTCCTGGCTGAGCACTGAGCCCAGCCAAAATACTCAGTAGACACACAAGGAGTGGATTTGCAGATAGACCACGCGTCCTTGGCAAGGTGTCCACTTCTCCATCAGAAAACAGGAAACTGATCCAGATCAGCTTGGAAATTCCCCAAGTTCATTCTATTCAATCAGCAGACAGAGATGAAGGCAGAGCCCCCATCATAGTCCAGTGGGTAAGAAGGTCATGCCATTTAATGAGTTGATCAGGGAGAACATTCTAGCAGCAAACGACAGATGCAAAAGCATGGAGGGCATTGTTCGAGACACAGAGAGCAATTTGGAACTTTACCTCTGCTACCTGGATGAGGTCTCGGGCCACCATAGCCTCTGCACCATTTCAATTCCAGCTCTGGCTTGAGTCTGAGAGGGTCTGCAAAGATGCTGAAATTGGCCCCAGATATACCTGTGCCACCAGCTGCACCCAGACTGTGACCTTGGTAGGCAACTACTCCCCTCACTCAACCTTGGCTTCCCTATTGATTAACTAAGGACGGCTGATCAGAGCAAGTCAGGACCGTAATAAAAGGCAGGGTTTATGAGCACTTTCTTCATGTCAGGCAATCTTCCCTTAAGTTAGGTATATTATTACCCCTGATTTACAGATAAGAAGTCTGAGGCTTAGCAGAGGTGCAGTCACTTGCCCAAGGCTAGTGACTATGAAATTGGCCAATGAGGATTCACATGCAGGTCTATCTGACTCCAGAATCCTGCTCATAACAAAAAGCTGCCAACTTGAATAAGTGTCCATGACCTTTGACCTGGGCTGCAATCAATCCCCAGGACTTTATCCGTAGGAACGAATCCAAGAGAGCCAAAAAGATGTTCCCTGCAGCCATATTTACAGTATGATGGATAATCAGAAGCAACCTGCCTGTCCAACCACAGGGCCCTATTCACTTTACGATAAGGCAGCTTCAGAGACAGTAGGGTTTATGGAGCCCTAGCTCTTTCTCGATACTCTCTTACAATCCCCACACCAACCCTGTGAAGTGGGTGTTGCTTTCCCCATTTCTAGATGAAGCCTCTAAGTTCAGAGAGGGTGAGTGATTTGCTGAGAACACACAGATAGGGTTGGACATGGGTCTGTTCACAGCCGCCCCCAAGGTAGAAATGGGGAGATGTGTTCTATGCAGAAGGAATTCAAAACTCAGAGAGGGTGAGGGGGTCCTCTGCTCAGGACCATGCAATTGGTGAGCAGGAGAGTTCGGGTTTGACCTCAGGCACTGGGACCCCCCCGCCCAGCACTGCCACTTCTGACTGGGAACACCTGGGTGAGTCACCTAGCTTCTCTAGGCCTTGGTTCCTTGTCTGTAAGTGGGGATAATAATGTCCGTGGCATAGGGTGGCTGTTGGGAGGATTAAGTGAGTTTCTGGCCAAGAATAATGGCACCATGTAAGAAGAAGCCCATCCAGGCTCGAGGTGGAGAGTGGTTTTATGTGATGGTGGGGGTGGGGGTGAAAGAGAGGCTCAGGACAGGGTGGGTGTGAGAGAATTGGGGAGGACAGAAAGAGCCCGTGACAGGGGCTTGGCAGTCTCTGTGATGATTTTCAGAGGCCTTTTAGAATCTGCCCTTTGACTGTGGCCAGGCCTTTCCTTTGCGGACCAGGCCTTTCGCTAGGGTTACCCCTATCCGGGAGGTGGGCCTGCTGCAGTGGTTCCAGCTCCAGCACAAGCTGGCCTCACTGGGAGAAACAAGACATGTTTGCTGAATAAAGGATCTGGCTCAATCTTTCCAAGGCTTTCAGAGTTGGGAAGCCTGTAAAGATCACCTGTCCACCCCCTCCCCTTCCACACAGGGGAGCAAGAGCTTACTCAGGGTCACATGGGGAATAACGTCAGAGCCAGAGCTGCCAGAGCTGGAATCTGGAGTCGTCACTCAGGCCTTTTTCCAATGTGGCACTTAACCAGGAGGAGCTTCTGCCTCTCCTCCGGCTTTACAACCAGCTGGGGGACCTGGATCCAGGGACTTACGGCTCAGCGCTGATCTCACAAGGTTAGAGGAGCATTAAATTGGATAATAGACGTGAACGTGCTTGGAAAGACAACCGCTGGGATGTGGAGTGAGGCTGGGGCCTCCTTCAGGCACAGCACACAAGGCTGGTGGCAGGGAACACACAGATGTGGCATGAAGGGGCTGCAGGGAGGCTGAGGCTGGGACAAGCCTCCAGTGGGATCCAAGTGGCCCCCGCTCTGCAGGGCAGGTAGCAGGGAGCTGAGACCCGGCAGGAGGAGGGGAGGCCAGGTAACCCACTGGCTACTCCGGCAACCTGAGACAGAGACACAGTGAGGCCAAGACAGCTGCAGGTTAGAGCTTTCGCAAGCTCACCACTGCAGCCAGAGGCAGGAGAGCGGTTAGTAAACAGACAACAGAACCCCAGAGGCAGACAGCCCCGGGCGTGTCCCAACCCAACTCTCTGATGGGCTCAGAGCTGGGCCTGCTCAGATTTTCTGCCCCTTCCCAAGGAAGTGGGCAGCCCAGCCTTAGACTGGAAGAGGCTGATGCCTCCCTGAGGCCAGTCCTTCTGCCCCTTCCACCACGCAGACTCAGCCACAGATTCCCTCTGGGTTTATTGCTTGGCTTCTTTCTTTGCTGGACCCCAGCATTGTCCCACCTGTCTGATGTGGCTCCTGCCATTGGTTTGCCGATCCTTCTTCCCAAACCTTCCCTATAGTCCCGTTTAGACCCTTCAACTTGCCATTCAGCATCTCTATGATCTAACCTGGGACTTCAATTCCCCCATCCCCCCTCTGCCCCAGCACTGGACCCTCTATCTTGGGACAGCTTCCTAGCTGGCCTGCTCATCCCAGTGCTGCTTTGGCTTGGCAGGGAGCACAGCCTGTGGGTGCCTTCCTCTGAAGGTCAGGGGACCACGTGTCTGCCCCAGTCAAAGGAGCTTCGGCACAGAGGAGATCCCAACCCTGCTACTACCTGGCAGTGTGACCTTGGGATGTGCCTCAGTTTTCACTTCTGTAAAATGGGGAGGGTGATCCTTCCACAGGATTCAAACCTCTTGGCACAGTGCAGATTACAGAGATGCCACTCTGTACACTTCCACTATTATTATCACTGTCAACACTGTTATTACTTCATGCAGTCCTGTGAGGCAAACACACTTTCTGGAGCACCAGGCCACCAGCCATGAAACAAGGTTGCCAGCTTACAAGATCCCGTAAAAGTGTTAGAAACACTCACCTCCAGCCCAACTGAAATATGGAATACTGTGGCCCAGGGCTCCAGAGCGGGTTAGCGGCAGAGCTAGACCAGAAGCCTGATCTCCTGCCTCTGCAGCCAGAATTCTTCCCCAACTAGCTGCCTCTCCTAGAAGCCAAGTTCAAACACCAGCCCTTAAGCATGAGAGTCTCAGAGTACACAGAGAGCAGACCTTGGCTATATATAAGAATCTCTATTATTTGTTCTCACTGTTAACTTCCCCCTTCTAATCCCCCTAGGTACCTTCAGAGGGTGCTTCTCCCTCCCGCTTCCAGCCAAGGCTTGTCTGTCTCTCCGCTGTTGTTTCTCCCCCTCACTTCCTTTCCGTCTCCATCCCTGGGGAGGCCTTTCTCTGACCTTCCCTGGCAGACCCAAAGGGCAATTGCTGGCTTGCCTTTTCACTGCTCAGCTAAAAAGCCAAATTCCTGTCCTCCTGGGGCTCTACTGGATGTTTTGTTGTTCTTAGCCTCAAGGGTCTACACTGGGGAAGACACTGGAATCTCTCCCTCCTGACTGGCTCCCTCTCTTTAAACACGCCCAGTTCCTCCCATCCTAAAAACCAACAAGCAAACAAATCAACCCTTTTCTATCCTCTTCAACTGAACGGCCCCATTCCTTTCCTTCTCCTTCAGCCCCAGTTCCTGGCAGTAACCTGTTATCTCCATGTCCCATCTCCTGGGCTTCACCTCCCACGAGGCTGTCTCTGCCCGCCCCCGCTCCCCCCCACCCCCCCCCCCACCACCACCTTCCACCCGACCCACTCCTGCTCAAGGCCCCAGGGACCTCCATTTTGCTAAATGCAGCCTGCACTTTGCAGTCAACTTGCCTGGGCTTTCACATCCTCACGCCTGCAGACCGCACCCTCCAAGGGCCTTCCTGATTCCCAGACTTGATTGACCCCCACTGTCCTACCACCAACTTCTTGGTGTCCTTGGCAGCTCCTCCTTACAATAGTCACTGATGTCCTGTCTTGGGCCCTCTTCTCTTCCCATATTCTCTCCCTAGCCTCCCCCATGGCTGAATTTTCATCTCTAGCTCATGATTCCTACATCATCCCACACCCACCTCCAGAGCCCCAGGCCTGGGCACCCAACTTGCCTGTACTCAGGTGTCTCTCAGGCACCTCAAACCAAGTATGGCCAGAACCATCTCATGATTCTATCTCTCAAGACCCCCTCCCTCCTAAACCCCCATCCCTGTAGATAGCCCCACCATCCACCCCTTCTTCTTTCCCACCCGCCTTCCCAGCCAATCACCAAGTCCTGCTGAATCCATCTTCCAAGCAGCTGCCCGTACAGGCACCCACCTGCTTCTGACTCCATCACCGTGACCTGAGCCAGGCTCTCCAGCTGCTCCTGGGAGTCTGCAGCAGCTGCCTAACTGGTCTCTCAAAGCCATACTTACCCCTCATTCCTTTCTCCTTACAGCTGCCAGGAATCTTTCTATAACACAGATCTTTTGGTCATTTTCCTGCTTACAACTCTTCACCGTCTCCCATCTTCTCCAGTCAAACCCCCAAGTCTTTGGCATCTCCCTTCCCCTAGCTCTCTGCCTCCCAGCCTCCCTGGCCTTTCTGCTTTTCTTTCAGTGCCTCCATTCCTTGCTGCCTCTGAGGCTTTCTGCTTACTGGTTCCTCTGCCTGGAATGCTTTTCCTTCCCTCTCTCCCCATCCCCAAGAGATCCAGCCTAGAGTTGCTTCTGCACTTCCTCTCAGCCCGCGCTCCCCTGGGGACCCTGGGCTTTCCATCAGCTGCCAGGTTGTTTGCAGTCAGCCATGGGCGCCTGAGGCTGCTTGACTCATGTCTGTCTCAGTTCCTGGACTGCAAATTCCATGAAGGCCAGCAGCCATGTCTGTCTTACTCACTCTATAGCCACACTGTGCCTAGCTCATAGCACCCCAGAGCCCCAGCTGACCAGGCTTCCCTGTCCACACAGACTGTGCGGATGCCCAGGAGCAGACTCTCAGTGCGGAATTTAAGGGCCTCATGATCGGACCCCGCCCACCTTTCCAGTGCTCCCTGGCCCTAACCCTTTCTACATGCCTCCCCCATCCAGAGTGGGGACCTCCCCCTCCTCCCCTTTGGTCCCACCACTTCCCCTCCCCTGTCTTTCTTGGATGTTAGTCATCCAACATTAGCCAGCCCAAGCCCATATCCTGCTGGACACCTCCGTTCCTGACCACACAGCCATATTCCCCTGGATCCATAGAGCACCCACCCACCATCCCTTCAAAAATTCTCTACTATCTCCAGGAGGAAGTCACAAAGCACCTGGGGCCCTTCCTCATCCAGGCCCACTTCCTCTCTCAGCACCCCACTACCCACACAATCAACACCCGTCTCCTCTGACAATGCCCCGTCCCCAAACATGCCCCTTGCTTCATACACTCCCTGCACTTCACACACTCCCTCCAGACACTCCCTGCATGGATGGCTCCAGCCCTCATCCCTCTGTGACAAACTCCTCCTTGAGACCAGCCCAAATATCCTCTCTTCTAATTGCCTTCCTTGGTTCCCTGGGGCTGAGGTCTGCCCTCTCCAGAGCCGAGCACTCAAGGACTTATCCTTCAAAGCCGTGTTTCCTGGGTTCATATCCTGCCTCCATCTCTTACAAGCTGCAGGATTGTAGACAAATTACCAACCCTTAGCTCCCTCATGCATAAAATGGGAGCAGTAATGGCCCCCCCCCTCACGGAATTTTATGAGGCTTAAATAAGGAAATCCAAATGGATGTAGTGGCTCGTACCTGTAGTTCTAGTTACTTGGGAGGCTAAGGCAGGAGGATCGCTTGAGCCCAGAAGTTTGAGATCAGCCAGGGCAACATAGTGAGACTCCATCTCTATTTTTAAGAGCATTAAAAATTTTTAAACCCACAGTAAGTATTTAACCATGTGCTTGGGCACCTATTGTGTGCCACTAGGAAACTTCTAAGCTCCTTTTTTCTCTGTGGCCCTGACTGGCTAACAAGCCTGTTCTCCATCTGGCCCTGTGCTAAGAGGGGAGACTCAGCGCCTACCATCTCTGGGTTCCCCTTGCCTAGCCCTGTCCTGGTTCTGAAAAGGCTCAATAAATGCTTATTAAAGAGCCAATAGACCACACACTTGGCGCAAATCATCCCATTGTTCCTTCACTTTCACATGTATAAATCTTATCTCTCCTCACAGGATTGGAGCTCCAGGGTATGGGGGTTGGGGGTGCTGGGGAGGGAGAGCAGAAGGGGTGTCTTCGTGTCAGAGCGTTCAGATTTGGGAGGGAGCTCCGTGCTCCTGCATCCCTCTACCCCCCACAGTGCCCAGCCCAGAGAAGGAGTCAAGGAGGGCTTGTTGACAGACGGGCTCACTGGCTTCCCCCCAGAGGAGGCAGGTCTCCCCCTTTGAGATATTTCCCTAATTACTCCCTGGGCTCTCCCCTCCACACACACATCTGTGTACTTAGGCAAGAGCCTGCTTGACATATTCCACAGAGTTCTCTTGGCTGCCGGTTCGGAGCCAGCTTGGCCAGTTTCTTCAGAAACTAAAGCAGAAAGAGAAGAAAGTTTTCTTAAAGTCACAGAGCCCAAAACCAGCACAGAGGATGAATTCATGCTCATCAGCAAAAGACCAGCCTTAGACTAGCACTGACTGATCTCCACAGTGTCTGGAGGGGGCACGGATGGCACAGTCGAAGAGTTAAGCGTGCTGGACTCCGCACTTGGAGAGCCTCCGATTGGAATCCAGGCTTTGCCGCCAAGGAGCTGAGTGACCTTGGCAAACTGACTTAGCCTTTCTAAGCTGCAGTTTCCTTGTCAATAAAGTAGGAATAACATTTGTACCAGCTGAGGAGGATTCAATTAGATAAGTGCTCTAAAGGTTGTTCATTGTTATTTTGCCACTGAATGTCAGAGCCAGAAGGAACTGCAGAGGTCCTCTGGGAGGGAAGCCATGGTGGCCACAGTGAAGGTGACCTGACCTGGATAAGACATAGAGCAAATTGGGGCCTTTCTCTCTACCCCTTGTGGCCAATGACATTTTTCAGAGAACCAAGAGGCGTCTGCTCCTTCACCCCCTGGACTCAGAGGTCACTCGCCTTGATTTGAAAAGCTCAAATTTGGGGGTATTGAAAGGGGAAGGGCAGAGGCATCCATGCCAACATAGGGCCTGTTGTCAGGAGGCCATTTGTGCATGATGAGCCCCCTCCAGCTCAGGGTGGCACTGCCCATCAGTGATGCCATGGCAGGGCAGACCACAGCCTCCACTTGCAGTCCGTCCAGGGAGGTGCTGTGAACACAGCTTGGACCTTGTAGGGACGAGGACTTTGGAGCCAGGTAGACAGGGCGCTGCCTGCTCGCCTTCTCCAGCTGGGCTCAGCTCTCTGGCCTCTGCTCAGCCTGGCTCAGGGATGCCATCTGCCCACCTGTCTGCCAGATGGAGCGCCTCCTCTACTCTTTCCCTTTTACCCACTCCAGATGCATCTTGCCCACTGACTTTCCCTCTCCCAGATGCTGGGGCGGACCTGGTGGTGCCATCTGGAGGGGTCAGGTGAGCACAATGGTGGGGGCATGGGGGGAAAGGCCCTTTAACCGAAGCCTGAGGAAGTATGTGTTTGTTTGTTTGTTTGTTTGAGACAGGGTCTTGCTCTGTCACCCAGGCTGGATTGTGGTGGTGAAATCTCAGCTCACTGCAACCTCCGCCTTGCCTCAGGAAGCATTAAGGAGCCTGTTCTATCCTCCCGCCAGGGAGGGACTTGCATTGAATCAAGAAAGCAGATGCCAAGCAATCTTTGAGCAAGGCACCTAAGATGGGTTTTCAGTGCTGAAGGGGAATCCAAACTCCATCCAGAGAACAACAACAGAAGCACCTATCATACATTAAGTAGCCACTCTTCCTGGCACAAATTATGTGTCCTTCCATTTAATCCTCATAACAGCTTCTTCTTCACAGGGTGGTTTGCGAGGATGAAAGAGAAAGGTGCTTCTAAACCAGAGTGCCTGGAAAAAAAGAGTTTAATTTAGGGTTGGCAAGTGGTGAGAGGAGCTGCCAGCTATTTCTCTGTTGAAGTATAAGCAGAGGTGCCTCTTGGAACAAACCTTCCTTGTTCAGGGAAGTATCACTTGACTAGTGTGGGGAAAGTATGTCCCTCTTAGCTCTCCAGATACAGAGCCAGGAGGCCCCTGTGGTTCTGGGGAAGGGTGTGACAGGACTTAACGGTGGCCTCGAAAAGGCTTCTCCCACTCCCCCTTTGTTTGCAGAGCTGGTCTCTGAGGCATTGGTGGGCAAGTCTGTATAGTGACCAAAAATCTTCCATGTTCAGTGTTCTCCCCTACAAGTTGAGATAATCCATTTTCCAGAGAAGACACTAAGTATCTTCCCACCTTCCATGAGTGGAGGGAGGATCTGAAATGATGCACTGGCCCAGCTCAGGGGCTGGGATGTTAGTAGAGGGCTGGTTTTGGTTTTCCATATGGCTGAGGCTAGAAGCTCTTCTTGGCCTGGCACAATAGTTTGCTTTGGGGGCCAGTCATCAAAGATGCAGATGTGAATCTAAGGAAACTGTAACCTTGGAGCCAGCCTGTAGAGATCACAGGAGCATGGCCTCCACTGCAACAGAAGATGAGGGTCCACAAAGCTGTGCAGAACATGTCTTCAACAGCGACCCCATGTGGCAGCAACAGAAGCAAAAACATTGATAGGCTGATGAGAACTAGAATTTTTCAAGTCTCAGGGTTGGGAGCAGGAGTCTCTCCTTTGGTCAGAGAAATCTGGGTTCATTCAGACAAGGGCAGGCAATGGTTTCGATCAGGAGATATAGGACATCCCTTAAATGTGCAGGTAGGTTTTTGAGCAATTACATGGAAATTTTTAAGATGTGTGTAAACAATACTCCCAAGCTAGTGAAGCGGGTGATTCTGGTTACACTTGCAGAGCACTTGATCATCTCATTGGCTCTTCCAAACTGCCTTTCAAGTAGGCATGATTACTCTTATTAAATATATAAGGAAATTGAGGCACCAAGAAGTCAAAAAGCACTTGCAAGTCCGCACAGCTGATATACATCAGACCTGAGATCGGAATTTTCTCCTTTCAATGGTTGACAGTTAAGAGCAGCAACCTGAGGTCAAGCAAGCTTAGCTTTCCCAGATGCTAACCTGCTGGCCAGTGCTGCACTGCAGAGCTCTGTACAGAGGTCAGCGAGCCCCAGCAGGTCAGGAGGCCTTTCCAGTGGGGACAGAAGAGGAAGAAAGAGAGCAGGTTACTCTGAGGGGAAAGTTAAGTTGACAAACGGGAAGTGAGGGAGATGCCACCCCAGCCATTTCTTGCCTCAGAGTTTTACAGGTGTTGTGCCCCCTGCCTGGGACCCTCATCCCCTGCTCTTCTTATAAAGGCTCTAGGCCTTCAAATCCCAGCTCAAGTATCCCTCCCTCAGGGAGGCTTCTGAGCCACAGAATCTATAGTGGGTTTCATCCAATTATTTTCTATACATCAGAGCAATGTTTCTTTCTTTCTTGGAATTTATCACAATTTGTGATCATTTGTATTCACATTTTAAAAATTCTCTTTGGCCTGCCTCTCTCAGGAGAATGTATGCCCTATGGGGCAAGCACATGATTTTTTTGTTCACCAGCACACTATCTTTTTTGCTCACCCCACAGTGCTCAGCATATAGTGGGGACCCAGAAAACGTTTGTGAATGGATGATTGAATTGCTGAATAAGGGAAACTTACAACAAATGTCCTCCTTGGGCAGGGTGTAGTGGCTCACGCCTGTAATCCCAGCATTTTAGGAGACTGAATTGGGTGAAATGCTTGAGCCCAGGAGTTTGAGACCAGGCTGGGCAACAAAATGAGACCCTGTTTCTACAAAAAATACGCAAATTAAGCCAGGCATAATGGTGTGCACCTGTAGCCCCGGCTACTTTAGAGACTGAGGTGGGAGGACTGATTGAGCCCGGGTGGTGGAGGCTGCAGTGAGCCATGATCATGCCACTGTACCCCAACCTGGGTGACAGAGTAAGACCCCATATAAAAAAAAATGTCCCTCTTGGATAGAGTGAAAGATACGGAGATGGTCGCAAGGGGAACCGGAAGATTCAGGGAAGACACAGGCTCTGTCTCTGAATTCCAAAGGGTAGTCCTGGAGCAAAAGTTGCTGAAAGAGGAGTTGCTTAACAGAAGCAGGCTTATCCATGCTTTGAAGGAACTGGGCCCTGTGAAAGGCAATGAATTCCTTGAACCTGTGGGTGCAAAGAGACCCTGACCACCCCTGGGCAGGTTCAAAGAGGACTCCAGCAAGAGAGAGAGGACACCTGTCAGGCCTGGTTATAGCTGCTCAGGAACTCAGAGCAGGGATCTGAGGGGGCTCCAAGGAGAAGCGAAGCAGCAGGGTTTCCTGGGGGATTATCAGGAGCAGAGATCTTTGGGCAGAGACATGGGTTTGTCTGCCAAAACTTGCTCATTGCAGTTTCCTGGCTTACTGGCCAGGTAATTGCAAACAAAATAGACTAGGGCCTGGGCAGCAGCCACCACCCTTTGCATAGCGGGGTGGGGGGCCTGGGTGGGGCACGCAGAAGCAGGTACCAGGGCCCTGAGTCATGGAGGGAACCGGTCCCACTAGCACCGCTGAGACTCTGGGGCTCCCTCCACCTTTCTGGGTGATGGTGGGCAAGGAATCAGGATTCCCATGTGTGGACTGAGACCTGTGGTCCACCCACACTGCCTTTGGCCAGCACTGGGGGGCAGGAGTCATCAACACTGCCTTCGGGGGGCACCGATACAGGTGGAGAGAGAAGCTTCACACGGCTGCTTCTGGGGAGACCAAGGAGGGTCCACGTTCTGAGCCCTTTCTCTGTCCTGGTTCACCAGCTGGAGGGAATCAGAAAGTAGCAAAGAAGGGCCTAGCCCGAGTCACTGTATTGGTGGCCAGTGGCACCTTGACTCTGATGTGGGCATCAGTTTCCTGGAGGAGGCATGTGTTTGTGTGAGTTTGTATATCTGTGTATGTATATGCATGTGCATCACATATTTGTGTGTTTGTGTATGTTAATCTCCACACTTATTTTTGTGTGCATATGCTTCTAATTAATTACATTTTATATGTTCCTGCCCATGTGTGTTTGTCCTTGTGTGTGTGTGTGTTTGTGTTTCGGGGCATACATGGAAATACGACTGATTGCATGAGTTATATACATTCAGTTATTCCACAAATATTTACTTTTTTATTCATTTATATTTTGAGATGGAGTCTCGCTCTATTGCCCAGGCTGAAGTGCAGTGGTACGATCTTGGCTCACTGCAACCTCTGCTTCCCAGGTTCAAGCTATTCTCCTGCCTTGCCCTCCCAAGTAGCTGGGATTACAGGGGTGTGCAACCACACCTGGCTAATCTGTTTATTTTTAGTAGAGACAGGGTTTCACCATGTTGGCCAGGCTGGTCTCAAACTCCTGACCTCAGGAGATCTGCCCTCCTTGGCCTTCCAAAGTTCTGGGATTACAGGTGTGAGCCACTGCACCCAGCCTACAGGAATATTTATAGAGTGCCTACTATGTGCCACATATTGTCCTAGGTGCTGGGAATATGAAGATAAATAAGAAATTCAAGATTTCTTTCCCCATGCAATTTACATGTAGTATAAGAGACAGGCAATAAATGAACAAACATATAAATGAATAAATAATGTCAGGGATCACAGTCATGAAGGTGGGGAAGCAGGGCAATTAGAAAGAGTGGCTTGGGAACGGCTACTTTATATAAAGAGGTCAGGAAAGACTACTCAGAAATGCAGAATCTCAGGCCTCAACTGAGACCTCTTGATTCAGAATCTGCATTTTAACATGATCCCCCAGATGATTTGCGTGCACATGAGAAATTAAGAAGCACTAGGTTAAAATATGTTACATCTCCTTCTGCTACTGGTAATGACATAATAGTTGGCATTTATTAATTTCCTGTTTCCCAGGCAGGGTCCTTTACCCAGCAGGATCACCTAAACAGTCATACCTAAGGATCTGAGAGCGGGCAGAACCTGCCCACCTAGAACTAGAAAGGTCTTCAGTTACTTTTAGACTATAGCAGTTTCCATACTGTTAGTCCCTGCTCCCACTAAGTATAGAAGTAGGGGAAAGCTGATTTCCTCTTGAGAGTCAGAGTAGTCATAACTCCTCTTCTCTGCTTGTTTACCCAGCAACTTAAGGAGGTTTTTTTGGTTGCTTTTTTTTTTTTTTTTTTTTGAGATGGAGTTTTGCTCTTGTTGCCCAGGCTGGAGTGCAATGGCACAATCTCAGCTCACTACAACCTCCACTTCCAGGGTTCAAGTGATTCTCCTGTCTCAGCCTCCCAAGTAGCTGGGATTACAGGCATGCACCACCACACCCAGCTAATTTTGTGTTTTTCCGAGAGACGGGGTTTCTCCATGTTGGTCAGGCTGGTCTCAAACTCCCGACCTCAGGTGATCTGCACACCTCGGTCTCTCAAAGTGCTGAGATTACAGGCGTGAGCTACTGCACCTGGCTCATAAGGAGTTTTAAATGGCCAGCTGGCATTCTTAACTTCCAATTCAATGGAAGCTGAATTGGAATTCAATTTACGTCCCCTGGTAGAAATGCTCCTTCCTTGGGTACTAGCCCTGCTAAGTTTCAAGTTTGAGGAGTTATTGGGTGGAATTGTGAGAGGCACCACCTGCTTCTGCTTCTTGACTCCCCTGGCCATGGATCCAGCTTTGTTAACAGTGTCTACGGCATCCTGTGAAATGGCACCACTGCAGTTTCACAGTGGTTTTTATTCTTCCATCTGCTTCTGGAATTGGGTCATCATTAGGTCATTTTGTAATTCTATTGGTCCAGCTGTTTCTGGGCAATGGGGCACCTGGTATAACCAATGGATCTAATTGGCTTCAGTCCACTGACGTACTTCTTTCTGTGTAAAATGAATTTCTTGGCCTAAAGCAATGTTGTAGGGGACACCATGACAGTGGAGAAGGAATGTGGTAAGTCTGCAGATGGTGCTGCTGGAAGAATTATGGATTATGGCAGGCAGGGAAAGCAAATCCAAATCCAGAATAAGTGGTTATGCCAGTGAGGACAGATCCCAGTCCCCTTCCAGGAAGAAAGGAGTCTGATGTCATCCATCCACCACCAGGTGACATCCTTGGCCAACTTGTTTACTGAGCCCATTGAGCAAATACTGGGGTGCCTGGGGAAAGAGGCTAATTGGTATCCACAAAGCAGGTCACATCTTATACATCTGTTTATTAAGATCCTTGCAAGGTCATTAGGAGCATCTGGCATCTGGTGAGTGCTCCCATAGGATGCAAGTATGTGTATGATGCTGGGTCCATTCTAACAGTCCAATCTCATGCCTCTTCCAAGCTTCCTTTTTACCAATCCTTCAGTCCTGTCTCTTCCAAGACCCTGTTCATGTGTGTCCAAATCATCCAAATCATTAGCCACTTACCATGAATCACTGCAGAACTTAGGCCTTCTGCTCTTCCAGATCAAGACAATAAAATATACCACTTGACATACTACCCAGTGTGAGGATTTCCCTACTCTGTCCTTCAGGGATATTTTAAACGGGGTTGTAATATCACAACGTCTGACTTCCAGCTTGTGCCAGCATACCATGCAGAGTCATTTGTAAACCAGGCTCAGAATTTTTTCTCTTCGATAAGTTGGCTATAGGGCATTTCTATGAGCATAACGTAGTCTGAGAAAGCCATGGCATGTTGGAAGAGTGAGCCACTTGCTCATGCAATGTACCTGTGCCTTCAGGATGTGCCTGGGCCAGACCCATTCATACCATCTCCACTTGATAGAGGCGGCATTGCTGGGCATGCTCAGTTTAATGGCTAGGTGGGTGAGACAACATGATGGGTAGCTCGGATTAAATGGTTACCTCGTAGTCCATGGTCAGGTGTTTAGCCTCTGACAGTGCCAAGGTGCAAGCCAGGAACGGTTTCTCAAAAGGTAAATAGTTATTTTCCAAAGAAGGCATGGTCTTGCTCCAGAAATGAAGGGCCTTTACTGCGGTTCCCCTATCTTGCCTTGCCAAAGGCTCTGTGGAGTATCGCAGTCTGCTACAGACTCTTCAAGCACCGTTGAATCTAATGGATCATAAGGACTTGGTTCGGAGTCTTAGCCAGCTCTGACCCCATTCAAAGCAAGAAACTTTTGATCATTCAGGAAACAGTGTGGAGCAGTAGACACAAATGTGGTACATGCTTCCTTAGAATCTAGAATAGCCCATCCAGTGATACACCTCTTTCTTAGTGGTCAGGGATGCGAAGTTCAATAACCTTCATTCATTCACTCCTCATTTTGAAGGGAACATTCTGAATTTCCCAAGACACGATGTCCCCAGACTTAATTGAGACCCCCGTACTTTCCCAGGCTGTTCCTCCCTGATTCTGGAGAACAATTGTAATTCAAGGTACCTGCCGTTTTATGATCTCTAGGACCTATCAGCATGACATCACCAATGTACTGGACCAGTGTGATGCCTATGAGAAGATGAAATGATCATGGTCCCCATGAACTAACTTATGGCATAGAACTGGAGAGCTGGCTCAGCTCTGAGGCAAGATGGAAGGTGTACTCCTGCGTGTCCCTGTCATGAGAAAGCGAAGTACTTCTGATGTTCTCGGATGATCAAGATACAGGAGGGAAAATAGTTTCTGGGCGTCAAATCCACATTAATTTGTTCCAATCATGAGACCACATTTGGAACATTGTGAAACTGTTGGAATCGCCACCTGATTAATTATAATCATCCATTTTCATTTTTCAAGACTCATCCAATTTATACACTGGCCAAACTAGAAAGTTAACTGGAAGCACAACCCCTGCGTCTTTGTTTGACAGTCATGTTCATCATTGTGCTTCTGTTTAAAATGCATTAATGCTCTTAACTTACTATTTCGATGTGATTTGGGAACCTGTAGTGCCTTTCCTTTGGCCTGTCCTTGCTCTAAGGGTCAAGGAACCATTGCAGTAAATCTGCCAATCTGGGGAGTATCTATTGTAGCTCTGTACTGAGAACCTGGGGAAGTACCCACTGATAGTACTGCTGTCTGCATGAAGCAGACTCAGATCAACATTCCATTCAGCACCTGATCCCTTTAAATCCCCACTCTCATTGGTAACTCTCTGGGTAATCTTGGTCTTTAGAAATTAGCATTAATTCGGTGGGGTGTGGTGGTTCACCCATGTAATCCCAGCACTTTGGGAGGCTGGGATTAAAATATTAAAAATACAAAAATTAGCTGGGCATGTTGGCGCTGGCCTGTAATCCCAGCTACTTGGGAGGCTGAGGCAGGAGAATGGCTTGAACCAGGATGCTGAGGTTGTGGTGAGCTGAGATCACACCACTGCATTCCAGCCTGAGCGACAAAAACGAAATTCCGTCTCAAAAAAAAATAAAAAAGAAATTAGCATTAATTCAGGGTTAATGTCTAATAATTTTCAAGAGATCTAGGATCTTCGCCAGTACACTGTTATCCTGAAATATGGCCATAGGTCCTCTTGGAGAGGGACAAAGAGAAGCTTTAAGGAATTAAATTATATTATTAGATAGTGTTTCCTCAAGGGTGACCACTCCATTCAGGAGACTTGGGTTCTGAATTTTTTTTTTTTTTTGACAGAGTTTCACTCTGTCACCCAGGCTGGAGTGCAGTGGCTCAGTCACAGCTCACTGTAGCCTCAACCTCCTGGGCTCAGGTAATCCTCCTGCCTCAGCCTCCTAAGTAGCTAGGACTAAAAGCAAGCGCCATCATGCTGGCTAATTTTTATAATTTTATTTTTTGGTAGAGATGGGGTCTCCCTCATTGACCAGGCTGCTCTCGACCTTCTGGGTTCAAGCAATCCTCCCACTTTGGCCTCCCAAAGTATTGGGATTACAGGTGTGATCCACTGTGCCCAGCCTGGTACTGCATATTGAGTGGGGTGAGGGTCTGAACGTTTTTTATTGTAATGGCTCAAGTTATTTTCTGTTGATATAAGGGATTTATTTAACAATGGCAACTACCACCTGCATGCCTGACCCACAGAGAACAGCCTTTGGGTGGGGAGTTTAAAGAGGTTGATGTTCCCCTCCTCCATGATAATGTATAAGGTCTTGAACAAGGGAGTAACTTCTGGGGTCTCTTAAGGATCAGGGTTTGGGATAGGAGGACAGCTTTCCCCTGAATTTCTTACATCAAGAAATCTCTCCCAGCTTCTCAAAACAGAGTGTTAAATCCAGAGCTCAGACAGGCTCATTGACATCAAGAAACTAAGGCCACCAGTGCCATAGAACAGAATTAAGGGCAGAAGGAATTCAGGAACTGTGAGTTGAAATGTCTGTTTTTAATGGCACCAGACAGCTTAAAGAAAGAAAACAGTGATGAAAACTTCCTTACCTCAAGGCATAGACCCAAACCCGGGAACTTTCTACGGTTTTTCCCCTTGCAAATGAACACCCTGAGGCAAGGAGTCTTTGACTTGAGCTGGAACAGTCCCTTTAAGAGGGGAGAAGGGCCAGCTTGGCCAGTATGGGAACTCTGTGGGACTTGAAGTCTGGGTGTCTGGGTGCACCATCCTGTCACTGCTCCCCACCCTTCCTGCTCACCTGGGCCCCACCTCCCACCCTCCATCCAGCCACACATGCAATTCACAGGCTATGTTCAGTCCCAACTTTGCTCATGCTGTTCCTCCCATCTGGAATGCCTTTCCTCCTCCACCTCACTCAATTCTGATTCTCAATTTTCACCTCTTCTGGATTAATTCCTGAGATCAGATCTAAAATGGTATTCTTTCTGATACACCGTCCACATGCAATATGCCCAGAATTTTGCCAAGATAAGTCAGTAAAGTCTTGTAATTCTGTTGGTCAGTAAACTTTCTCTTCCAAAGTTTGACTTTATAATTGGTCACCAGGAACTTGCTGGAATCTGATCTAGTCACAAGCCTGCAGGCACAAGGAGGAATGTTGTTTTCCCTCCTTGCAAATGCACACCCTTAGGCAAGGAGTCTTTAGCCTGAGTGGGGACAGCCCCTTTAAGAGGGGAGAAGGGCCAGCTTGGCCAGCATGGGACACTCTGTAAGGCTTGGAAGTCTGGGTCTCCGAGCGCACCATCCTGCCTGCCTTTATTCTGATGCTTAATTCTCACCTCTTCTGGATTAGTTCCTGATATTTTATGTAAGAACCCTGCAAAGGTTGAGAATTCAACTAATATTGTAACTCAGCAACCCACCAGATCAAAGCAGGCATCTGGTGTTTGGTTGTGTGAGCCCTGCCTTGATAAGAGATGAGATTCTTTTTCCAGACCATAGAAAGTTCCATTTGGGTCCATGCGTTGGGCTAAGGCTCTAGGGATTTTACATCACTCTTTTCTTTCTTTAAGCTGTCTGGTGCCATTAAAAACAGACATTTCAACTCATAGTTCTTGAATTCCTTCTGCTCTTAATTCTGTTCTATGGCACTGGTGGCCTTTAAAGTCTTGCCTTTGATGGCCACTTCATTTTAGGTGACCACAGAGGGCAAACCTTACCCCAGGACTCAGAGCACCTGCCCCACACACTTGGCTGGTCTCACCCACCTGTCTCTCCCCGCTGCTTGGATGCTGGGCCCCCTGTAAGCTGATTGTTCAGGGTGAAACCCCTGCTTCCCACCCCATAGTCCCCACTGTTTCAGGGACCCAGACTCTTTCTGGCAGCAAAAGTTCCCGCCCATCCCAATCTTAGCCTGCTCATCCAGCCCGCAGCATCCTGCTTGTGAACTGCAGCCTCTCAACCCATCCATCAGCCAGGATGCTGGCACCCACCCCAACCTCACCCCCAGGAGCCAGAGCTCCAAACCTGGCCCAAAGAGGCACCAAGAAACCAATCTTGGCAGCCTTTTAACCCAAAACCCCAGAGGAGCCCGCTCTAGGGGACAGTGTGTGGGGCTGAGGGTGGCAGGGGCGGCACAGGGCAGGAGGTGGCAAAGCCAGACACAAGATTCCAGACTAGATAAGCTGCTGGGAACGGGGAGGGGGCCTGGGTGCAGCATTCCTGGGCAGTGATGCCATCTCCCTAGCATAGAAGGCGGCAGGCAGGAGCCTCTGGTTCCCCCGGAGGACTCGTCCTTGCTGCTATCTGATGAGGGAGCTGTCAGTTACAGGAAGACAAGACTATTAACAGGACAACTCTGGAGAGCCAGAAATTAACCCACCATGCCAGAGGCGGGAGGTGCTGGGCGGGGTGGATAATTGAGGGGCCTTACAATTAAGGCATCTTCAGAGATGGCACTGGGATCCTAGTCAGCTGGGGATCCCAGAGGACTTTGGGAAGGGGAGTTCAGTCCCTGCTCCCCACCCTTCTTGCTCACCACCCTCCATCCAGCCACACATGCAATTCACAGGCTGTGTTCATTCCCGCCTTTGCTCATGCTGTTCCTCCCATCTGGAATGCCTTTCCTCCTCCACCTCACTGAATCCTGCCCTTATTTCAAGACCTTGCACAGGCCCTGTCTTATTCAAGAAATTTCCCTATACCAATCCTATGGGAAGAGGTTGCTCTGACCTTGCAAAATACAGCCCCTTTTTATTTATTTATTTATTTTTGAGTCAGAGTCTCACTCTGTCGCCCAGGCGGGAATGTAATGGTGTGAACTTGGCTCACTGCAACCTCTGCCTTCTAGATTCAAGCAATTCTCCTGCCTCATCCTCCCAAGTAGCTGGGACTATAGGCATGTGCCACCAAGCCCAGCTAATTTTTGTATTTTTAGTGGAGACGGGGTTTCACCACATTGGCCAGGCTGGTCTCAAACTCCTGACCTTGTGATCTGCCCACCTCGGCCTCCCAAAGTGCTGAGATTACAGGCATGAGCCACCACGCCTGGCCCAGTCCCTTGATGTTATGGTGAGAACACAGACTCAGAGAGGGACAGTGATTTGCCCAGAGTCACACAGCAGAACCAGGGCTAGAACACAAGACTCCTGAATCCCAGACTAAGATTCTTTCCACCACACCATGAGCTCTACAGCCTAAAATCAGCTTGCACATCTTGCGCAAAACTCAGGACACAGAATGAAGGCCCCCAGTGTTTCAAGGAGGACATGATCGTATTCACCAAGCATCTGTTTCACTCCACATTCTCTGCAGGGATTGGAGCTGCCAAGGCAAGCAGGCACAGAAGCAACCCTGTTCTCTGGGAGCTTGCCGTCTACGGGGCAGAGAAGACTTCGCCATGGGGTCATCCAAAGATTTGTTCAATAGTAGCAAGAAAGGGCTCAAAGAAGAGGCCCAGACTGCCAGGAGCTTGCATCAGAGGCATTTCGCCCTGCCGGAGCTCAGGACAAGCCTCTCTAGAGATGCTGTGCCAGGGCTGAGATTTGGAGAGTAAGTGGCAACCAGGCACTGAGGTGGGATGGAAAAGAATATTCCAGACAGAGGGAAAGGCCAGCAAAGGAAGTCCAGGATGGCTGGAGCTCTGAGTGAGGGGAAGGCAGCCTGAAATCTAAGAGGGAAGTCATTGGGCCCAGATGATGCTAGACCTCCAGCAGAGACATCTGTTCTTCATCCTAGAAGCACTGAGAAGCCCCTGCAGGATTTTCGGCAAGGAAACCACACGTAAGCCTGGTAAGAGTCACTAGCTGCAGCGCGGGGAAAGGGCTGGAAAGGAGCTAGGTGAATGTGGGAACTGCCAGCAGGCTGCTGCACCAGTCCAGTGGGCAGTCGACGAAGGAGGCAGCAGGAGTGTGTGAGGATGGAATCTTCTGGGTCTGTGGGGCTGGAGACTAGGGGATCAGTCTCCAGACTGGAGAGAAAGGAATCAAGAAAACCCCACCTGGATTTCTGGTCTGTGCAGCGAGTGGAGGGTGGGCAGCTACTGGGCTGGGGGGAAGGAGTTGAGGGTGAGACAAGCTGAGTTTGAGCTGCTTTTGAACTACTACAGCTCAGAGGAGCTAGGGACCAAGAGGTGAGAGGGCAAGTGTAGATGCAACCCAGACTGTGGGGGGTATGGGCACGAGGTACCTACTCTGAGCTGCACTTTCTCAGGGCGCTCCTTTAACAGGACAAAGGTCATTGCTCCATTTTCCAGAAGAGAAAAATGAGGCCCAGACAATGGAAAACAGTGTTCCAGGAATTTCTACGATAAGAACTTGGTGAAATCAAGATTGGAACTGGATCTGCCTCCCCGCAACCCCGTCTATGTTTCCCACCTGAAGCTGCCCTTAAGATGCCTCCAAGGCCTGAGCTTGACCCAGAGAAACAGGGCCAGAAGCTCATGACACAGATGGCACTGCAGGCAGCTCATTAGCATAGGCACTCAGAGGGAACACTCCCTTCAAGGAAGGAAAGGCAAGGAAGACAGCCTGAAGGTGAGTGGGGGTCCCTGTCCCTGTAGTCAAGGCCATTGACCGCCCCCCAACCTTTCTGTTCATTGCACAAACATACATGCACTGATGCCAGCTTTGCACTGAGCCCTCTGCTGGGCCCTTCACACCCAAGAGGGGTGCACTGCCCCCATTACACAGTTGAGGAAACCAAGGCCCAGAGAGAAGATGGTCACAAAGTGAGTGAGTGCAGAAAAGGGCCCAGGAGTTTCTGGCTCCAGAATCCTAGCTCACCCTCTCCAAGAGCTGGAAGGGGTTCAGTGAGCAGCTGGTGGCGGAGCCAGTGAAGGACCCTGGGCTGCAGGGGGCCGGGGGCCCAGGGAGTGCAAAAGGGCTGGAGGAAGGTGGCTGGCATCTGAGATCCTCATAGCCAGCTGAGGATCCATGATAGCGTGTCTTCGCCTCTCTCCTGCGCACTCAGGCCCAAGGCAGCATCCTGGCCCAGAGCCGTTCCATCCCCACCTGGGCTGTTGCCTCCAGTTCTCCCCCTGTCAAGCTTTATCTGGGGCATTATGGTCAGGGCTGGACCCTCTGGTGCCTTTATTCAGAAGCTACTTGGACAAAGGGGCCTGAGACAGAGACGATAGTGGTCTCATCAAGTGGGGAGAGAGCAGGACTCATGTGGTGGGTGGAAGGGTACCACTGCCGGGCCCTCAGCCTGGGGAAGTCACGCCTGGGAGAGAGTGGACCAGTGCAGAAGTGGCCAGTGCCCTGCAGAACCTGAGGGATGGCACAGAAGGGGCAGGGCTTGGAGGGCCAGATCTGGAGGGAGGGGAACTAATTCCAGGAGGCAGGCACAAGGCCGGCATGATCTGGGCCAGCAGGGGGCGCTGCTGCAGCAGACAATGGCCCCATGGCCAGCAGGGAGCCTGTCTGGCCTGAGGTGAGTTGGAGGTTACCCAGGCTTCATGATCCTGGAGCAGGGCATTAAAAAGGCACCCACTCCACAGACCCAGCTACTGAGGCACAGCCCTAGCACGGGAGACTCACAGTAGTGTCACGAACAGGCTGAGTCCAAGAACAGACTGGAGCTTGAATCCTGGTTGCTCCCCTCTGTGTGACTCTGGGCGAGCAATGGTCAGCCCCAGCCACAACACAGTACTGCAGACAGGGCAGCTCACAGAAGCAACTCATTTCTCCCAGTGGGGGCGTCTGGGCAACCTAGCGAGGGGAAGTTTCTAGAGCGGGCCCTCCTCCTGGCTTACCCTGTACACTCACATGAAGAGAGAGTTCTGGTCTCTCTTCCTCTTCTTATAAGGCCACAGTCCTATGGGAGTATGACCTCATTTTACCTTCATTACCTCCTAAAGACCCTGTCCCCACCACATACACTCAACGTAGAAGGTTAGAGCTTTCATAGATGGATTTGGGGGCACCAGGGGCACGATTCAGTCCACAGCCGCCAATCCTTTCCTGCAAAGCCTCAGCTTCCACCCCTACAGAGTGACGATGCTCACAGCACTTGCCCTGCGGGGTTGTGAGACACGAACACGATTGTGCAGGTGAGGCCCGGACCCTGGCACAGAGTAAGGGTCCATGAGAAACAGGCAAAGTCCTTCTCAAGGAACCAAGCAGGGGTACAGGCATCTGGACCAGCTCGGGGGATGTCCGCGTCCTGTGCTACACACGGCAGGGCAGGGACCCAGCTTATGGCAGAAAAGAGCCTTCAGAGCAGGAGGGGGCTCCAGGGCCGGGAAGGCGGGCTGGGGCCTCGGCCACTTGCCACATTTGCTTCATTTGACCAGCAGACACTTATCAAGCCCCTATCTCATGCCAGGCAGTGCCAGGCACAGAGATTTCAGGGGAGGAGGCATGCTGGTCCTGCCCTCCAGACCCCAGCAGGGGGCGCCTCCCGCTGGTGTGGCCTGGTAGCATCTGTCCCTCACTGACACCGGCTAAGTATTCCCTGGTGATATGACTTCTCTTTCCTGTCATGAGGAAACCTCCTCTGCTTCAAACTAACCTCACGACGTTGGTATTGGTGCCCAGCTACAGAAAAAGGAAGGCTAAGGTTAAGTGACTTACCTGAGATCACTCAGTAGAAACCAGGTTTATCTGGCTCCAGAGCCCATGTTCTTTCCCGTGCACACGCTACCTAGAGCGGACTCGTGGTTCCTTCCCTATGATGGGCCCATCTAGGACCAGAGGGAGGCTCTGGAAGAACCTTCCACAGTGAGCACTCAGGGGTCCCCAGGGCCCCTGGGAAGCCTCATGTCCTGGGTAATAACTGTGGCGCTGCTGCAAATTGGATGATCTTGGGAAAGTCTCTTGCACCAAGCCTCAGTTTCCGCGTCCCTCAGATGGGGCTAGGAGTTCATCACGAAGCATAGGACGGAGCACACCCCCTGCCCTTCACTCATCACCTCTACTTGCTCCATTCCAAAGATCCACCCTCAGGATCAGCCCCCACCCCTGGGGCAGGCAGTGGCTGTGCTGAAGGGCACTCTACCTTCTCAGAGGCATCGTCCCATGGGGATTGGGGATGCAGGCGCCCAGTATGAGATGCCCTCTTGATGTGCTTGGGCACCCCTTGAGGCTTCCTGACCAGCTCCGGCTGGGGAGAAACAGCAACTGCAGGCACAGGAGTCCCAGGAACAGGGGCTACCCTGGCCTGCTCTGGGCTCTTCCTTGGTCTCCGGACCTTCAGGGCTCCCCTGGCCACAGGGGATGTTGCAGGCTTGCCCCAGCTTGGAAGGGGCCCTCAGCCCTGGTATACCCAAATAATAATTAAATTCCCTGGTCAAGCCCATTGGATCAGATGAACTCCCTTCACATGAATATGGACATCAGCCCACTGAAATGCCATGCCGACTGCCCACCTTTCCCCGGCCTCTCACTGAAGATCCTGTAGGGGAAAGGTGCTTCCACTAAAAACGATTCTGTCCTATGGAAAATACGTGCAAGAGTTGCAGGCAAAAGAACTGCCGAGACACCCCCCAGCCAAGCCTGAGGTAAGGCTGCGAGTGCTTTGGAAAGAATTTCTGGCAACCCAGGTAGATTGTTTTTAACTGAAATGTCCAGTGTGTCTCAGAGAAGGGCAGCGTTAGGAAATTCAACATCTGTCAGCCTCCAGGATCTGGCGGTGGGAGAGCCTGCACCCTGGCCAGGGTGGCACACTTGGTTCTTGTTTGCATTCAGAAGCAGTTTCGGTTTTAGTTGCATAAAATAAAAGTCTTTCTGTATCTCTCTACCCCCACCCACTGTAAAAGTAATGCTTGTTTAAATAAACTTGGTAAATACAATAAGGAAAACATATAGCCCTGTCTCAGTAAGGAAAAGCCCCCAGCCCTGTCTCACCCCAAGTGCCCTCGACATTTGCTGACGTCCTTTTGTTCCTTTGCTTCCCCCTGTGCCTTAGAACGTGCTCCGTTGTCTCCTGCTCAGTACACGTAAGATTTCATGAGCATTTCCCTTTCGTTGTAAGTTCTTCCTCCTCCGAGAGGCTGATCCCATGGCGTACAATCTTAAAATTGTTTCCTGCTATTCTGCACAAAGCTGTGATGCATACCTTTATGCCAAAAGCTGTTTCCAAATTTTTCAATATTTCCTTCGGATTGCTTTTTCCAAGTGGGATGGGTGATCAGATGGGAGAGGAGTGTGGAAGGTTCTAGATCCAAAGACCCTCTTGAAAAGGTGATTCTTTGCACCTGTGAGAGCCAGAGATGGTTACAGGAAAGATGGCCCCTCAAGGGAGGAGCCCTATACAATTTGTCCTTGAAATGGCCAGAGGACATCCCCAGGGACACTCTCCCTTCTGCTGAGGCCCACAAGGACGGGGGTGTCACAAGTGGCCCTAGAAAGAATTCTGGGGCTCCTGACCCTGACAGAGGCCCATCTTTGCTTCATCTCAGAAGCAGCAGCCCCAGTGGCTGGAGGTTTCTCGTGGGGATCGCAGTCAGACGTGTGACTGTCATGTTGTCTGTGCCACTGATGAGTTGTGTGACCTTGGGCAAATTACTTAACCTCTCTGAGCCCATTTCTACATCTAGAGAATGGCGGTAATAACGGCACCGATCTTCCCTGGGTTGTGGTCAACATTAAGTGGGGTAATGTTTGCAGCACCCTGAGCCCAGGGTTGGCCACACCGCTGCGGCGTCCCACGTCAGCAGCGACGCCCACACTGGAACTGTTGCAATGACTATGCTTTCGCTGCGTCTTCCATGCTGTCCAGAGCTTTCCTCTGACTTCTCAGTCTTCATTTCTTCAGGGCAAGTGGGGCTGAGAATGATTCCCTCCTCCTAAAGTTGTTGGAACGGACCCAACAGGTGTAAACTGCACAGACTCCGTGGTAGCTTACGTGGCAGGCTGTTAGTATCTTCCAGTGGAGGAACTCGCGACCTTTGGATCAGTCTTCAGGGGCAGCCAAAGCCTGTCTCTGGCTCTGCTGAACATACTGGCTCCAACTTCCACAGAACTCCTTCAATTCCAAACCCCAAGGATCTGGGGTTGCACAGCACTGAGGTCCGGTCCCAGGTTCATCTCTCCCAGCTGTGTGACCTTGAACAAATGCATCAGCCTCTCTGAGGAGCCTTGAGTTCCTCATCTGTAAAGTGGGGGCTCCAATCATGGAGTTGTTAGGAAGAGTACAGGAATTCAGCAGGCACACAGGAGATGTTCACTGTGTGTGAATTTCCTTTCCCCTGCAGATCCTGAAGGGATTCGGTGTTATGGGGGAATGAGAAAGATTTGAGAGAAAAAGCCTAAATTCTGGGCAAAATCAAGAATCCTGCTTGAGCAGTGGTGAATCAGCGTTCTCAGCCCCGCCTGCTTCTATCTCCGAGGCTGCTTGGAAACACCGGTTAAGTCCCAGATTTAGCCCCAGAGCCCGACAGCATGGCCCAAAGGCCTGTTTTTCAGCCGGTTTATGGCTCTTCTGCCTCTGTGAAGAGAATGGGGATGGGGATGGGGGTGGCATCACTGGGCACACAGTTATGAAGCCCTGTGTCCCAGGCCCCATGGAAGCCTCCAAGGTTAAAGATGAGGTCCCCACTGCAGAGATCTTCTGTTCTCATGGCAGCTGAAAATCAAGACTGCAAATTAAGGAAGATGAGCTAAGCTGAGATGAGCTGGCAAGTGAATGAAATAAACAGGAGGACGCAAAGGAATAAGGGAAGGGCTGACTTCCGCTGGAGAGGATATGTCTGGGCGGAGATTTGCTGGAGGAGAAGGGGCCCGCTGAGACTTGGGGTGCAAAGGTGCTGGGCGGGAAATCAAGCATGATGTGCACAAGAAACAGCAAAGAAGCCAGGGGCTGGGATGTGGTGACCCAGGTGGGTGGCGGGGAGCCAGATCACCACCACTCAGCCTGGAGCACAAAGCAGTGGGGTTTTGGATGAAAGGATGAAGTGGGGAAAGACAACAGGTCTGTTCTGTGTGGCTCATGGGGGCAGCTCCAGAGGGGCAGCTTCCAGCGCAGCCTAAGGCCAGGCTTCCAGATGGACAGAACCATCTAAAGGTGGAAATGGTTCTTCATAAGGGAGTGAGCTCCCCGCAGCCAGAGGCACGCACACCGGAGGAACGGATCACTTGGAAGGGAGCCCCAGGTCGCACTGGGCGGCACACATTCATTCACTTGGTCACTCAGTGGACCATGGACAGTTATGGATGCTGCTGTGACCTATGCTGGATGTGGGGGTGACTGAGATAGGTCTGCTGTGTCACTGCTCTTGGGGAGGTCATGGCCCAACGGGGAGGAAACCCTGGGAAGAGGGTGGAAAGGATGTGGGGTCACCAGAAGGAGGACAGAGCAAGCATGAGGGCCACAGAGGAAGGAGTGAGAGGAGGATGGGGGAGGGAGGGAGGAGGGAGCATTTGTGCGGGGAGGGAGGCGTCATGGTAGAGGGGCACAGGAGGTGGGTTCTTGGACTCCCCCTTCCCCATCACTATGTAACTCTGGCTGCACCTGCTCCTCATGTGCTAAACAGGAACAGGAACCCAGCTGCATGTCCTGCTTGGAATGCGGCTGGCTGTGGCAGGCAAGGGCTCCAAACTTTTATTGCTGCTAAAGATTCACAGGAATGTTGGACGAGCAACTCACTGCGCCCAGAGCAGAGAGCTGGGGTGGCCTCGGAGGGGCCTCGAAGCCCTGCTGGGGACTCTCCAGGCTGGCCCACCAGGAGACTCGGCTTGACCTGGTGAGAAGGACCGCCACACACCCCTTCCTGCCCTGGAGGCCTGAGGACGGGAGATGGGTGAGACGGGACAGGGGGCCTCCCCCCGGCACAAAGCAGGTGCCCGGCCCAGGGCAGCCCCTAGCCTGCCTCTTGCTGCTCAGCCCTGGCGAGGGAGGCCCATGCTCAGTTGGCGTTTCCAGAGCTGATGGGTGCTAGGGTGGGAGCTGGGGGCTGGCACCGATCGCAACTCCACAGCCAACTGCTCATTAATCCACCCCCCACATTTGCTTCAAAATAACTCATTCAGCCTGGAAGAACTGCTGGCAGCCTGCCAGGGAGGGCCCCAGAGGAGGGGCCCACAGAGCCTTCTCCTAGGCTACCCCCTACACTGCAGGCAAGGACCCTGACAGGAGGACAGGAGATGCCCCATTCTGAAAATGTTCCCCTTCCTCATCACGGGGACTTGCCCCGCTGTGGCTCTGCCATGGACAGGTGAGGAAACTGAGACTCCAAGGGGACAGGGATGACCCAGCAAATCAGACGGGGCCGCTCTGCAGTGGGCACGGAGGGACACTTGGAGAGGCTGAAAAGAGGGGGCAGAGAGAGCTCCTCTCGGGGTTCCATTGCCTTCTGCCAAGAGGAAGACACCAGCGCCCTACGATCCAGCCAGAGGGGCCCAAGGCTGAAGTGAGGAGGGACTCCAGGCTTCAGGGTGAGGCTGCCTCAAATGCTGGGAGAGCGTGCTGGGACACGAGGCCTGGATGTCCACCGGGGAGGCTTAGGCCACCATGTCCAGTGCTAGAGGCCGCTGCCCCTCGAGAGCTTGCCACAGCCAAGTCTCTAATAGAGTGGTGTCCATGTCTTCCTCCTCCTCCCACCAGCCCGGGACAGCCTGGAAATGGCCGGGGCTCGGGACTTACCGGTCAGGGTGGAGCTCAGGCCGAAGCAGGATGCAGCCTCTGCCCTCCAGACCCTTTCTCACTCTTCTCCATCAGCTGCCAAGCTGGGGGATGGCCCAGGTGCACTGGGGGAAGGTGGGTGTGTATGTGTGTGTGTGGGCGTCACTCAGAGAAGGCCACAGAACACTAGAAAGCAGGAGCTCTGCCCCACATGCCGGGTACAGGGCTGAACTCACTGCCTTCCCCGTCTGCTCCTCTCTCCCACCTCAGAGAATGAGCCCCCATCAACCACCCAGGTTCCCACAGCAGACATTTGTGCCTCCTTCCCCTGACCTCCCACATCCAAACCACCACCCAGTCCAGCTCAAGCCCCTTCAAACTCTCAGAATCCACCTGCTCCTCACCCCCAGCCCACCAGAGTCCAGGCCACCGTCATCACCCCTTGGGCCTGCTGCCAGCTCCTTGTCTCCAGTTTCCCTGTTCTGCATATCCCCTACTAGCACACACACACACACACACATCCACACCCACGTGTGCACACACTTACACACATATACACAGACATGTACATGTGCATACACAATCTACACGCACAGCTATATATATACATATATACAAACACATAAACATGCACATACACACAATACACGCCACATATATACATACACACATACATATAAACACACCCACACACATACACACACATGTACCAATACACCCACACCCACATATGCACACATTTATACACATATATATACACACATATATACATATACACAGACATGTACAAGTGCATACACAATCTATATGCACATCTATATACATACACATACACAAACATATAAACATGCACACACATACACACAATACATGCCACATATATACATACACACATACATATAAACACACCCACACACATACACACACATGTACCAATACACCCACACCTGCATATGCACACATTTATACGCATATATATACACACATATATACATATACACAGACATGTACAAGTGCATACACAATCTATATGCACAGCTATATACATACACATAAACACGCATGCATATACACACATACACAATACACACACCACATATACACATACACACATACATATGCATGCATACACATATACACAAACACATACACATATGCATGCAATACACACATATACACATACACACAAATATGCAAACACATACCTACACACGTACACAAACATATACACACATACACATAGACATATGTAAAGATACATACACACATACACAGACATACACATGTGTATACACACACCTATATATATACACATATACAGAAACACACACACACAAATACAATATACACACATATACACATACAAATATATAAACATGTACTAACACACACATATGCACATATACAAACATACACCTGCATACATACATACATGTATATACACAAACATACACAATACGCGCACATACATGCACACACCCATACACACATGCACGCCCCACTGGCTGTCAAAGGGAACTTTCCACTCCAATGTGACCAGGTTACGCCCCACTGCGCTCTGTAACCTGCTTTGAGGCCACTGGGCCTGGGCCTGCTTACCTCACTGAGAATCTGAGGATCAGAGATTTTAAACACAGGTTGGGCTTATTACAAATACACAAATAAATATAAATTAATGCTGTGTGTAGAAACTTGTACAGATCTAAATCAGTAAATCAAACACGGGTTTGGGAGTCAGCAGATTTGGGTCTGAATCTTGGGGGCCATTTCTTTGGTGACTGTGTGACCTTGGTTGAGTCACACTACCTCCCCAAACCCTTTCCTCATCTGGGACATAAGGCTGCTAAGGGCCTTCAGCGTGAGACTTCAGGAGGTGCCTGCACCATGCTGTCCAGTTAGCCTGCGAACTCACTTGCCTTTTAGCTCTGCCCTCCCTCTGGGCCCCACAACCCCTCAGCGCCCTGCTAGACTCTGTCTCTGTCCTTTCTGCCTACCTGCGAGTGTCTCACGAACAGGGCCTGGGACAGATGCTAATTACATTGGAAGAAGGAATGAATGAATGAATGAATGAGTGAAGTGTGAATCCCTGTAGGTGGACATGAAGGGACATGGTCACGTGTTGAATCAGACACAGACACAACACACCACACACACACAACACACACATGCACAACACACAGGTACAGACACATCACACCACACATAAACAATATACACACAACACAAAGGCATACACGCCACACATACACACATAACACACAAAACATACACGCACACACACCACACATAGCTATACACCACACCACACAAACACCACACACACAACACACACAATACACATGCACACACACACCACACAGACACATCACACATACCACACACAGATACACACCACACCACACACACAACATACATGCACACAGACGTTCCAGACACAGACACACACGACACATACCACACATAGGGCACACCACACTCACACAACACACACAGACACAGCACTCCACACACAACACACACACACATACAACACACACACAGACACACCACACACATGGATATACACACCACACACAGACACCACACACACAGATATACACCGTACATCACACGTCTCTCTCTCACACACACACACACACACACACACACCACACCATGTACATAATTCCATTCCACACCCCCGCCACTCACACGGCACCTTCTTTGCCCTCTGTGGTGGCCCTGGGGTGTCCTGCCAGGGAGAGGCGTACCAGCAGGGCACCCCTGGGCTGCTCATCTCCACTGGGGAGTTGTGTCCACATCCCCTCCGGCACAGCCGGTCTCAGCCTGAACCTGAGAAGAAAGGGCAGGGCCGCCTTTTGAGGCTCTGGAGGCCAAGTCCTACCAGCAGCGCAGAGTCCCGAGGCAGCGGCTGGGCCTGAGACGCTGGGGCCTGCAGCGGACATCCCAGGTGTGCACTGGGGCTGGCCCGGCAGGGGTCCATGGGCTGGGGGACTGGCAGCCGACGGTGCCGCCGAACCCCCGCTTGCAGCAACCGCTAGCTTCCAGGGCCTGCCCACGAGCCAGCGGGCATGCTGGGCCCCGGCGGCCCTGGGATGTCCTGCCAGAGAGAGCCATCCTCCGCGAGGGTGGCCTGGGAGGGACAGGGCGGGCAGGGTCATTGACACCTCGCATTCCCCCCAGGAGAGGATACCGGGCTGGCGGCCAGGGCCACCCCCAACTCGCAGTGTGGCCTGAGACGCGCCGCAGACTTCCGCACAATCGGGGGGCGGGGCCGGTAGAGGGTCCAGTGCTGCCCGTGTGCTGACCAGCCCTCGCTGGGGATTCCCGTCCCTCAGCGCCAAGTGGCGTGGAAAGAGGCCGCGGCCACAAGAGGGCGTTGGAGCTTCACCCAGCAGGAAGCCGTGGCCATGAGGACTCCAGGTGGGGTTGAAGGGCCTGGAGGGGCCGGGCTGAGCTGGAGCTGAATCTTGCGGGAGGGGGCAGACTCCTTCTGTGCGCCCCAGGTAAGCCCTTAGCCAAGCTTTCTCTCTTTTCATCTGATGGCAGCACTGCCTGGCTTCAGGAAATGTTTGCTGAGTACACACACGAATGAATGAAGTGAGGGAGGTATTATTATTATTAATCAGTATTTTACAGGTAAGGAGGCAGCTCCGCGCCTGCAGGGATTTGCCCAGGTCACACAGCTGGTACACATGTAACCAGTGATGTTCCTGGGTCTGTCTGCCACAGAGCTTTGGAGAAAGCGCCAGAAGCAATCTGTGGCGTTACCAGCACCCAAGTGCTCAGAGCAAGGACAAAAGCCTGGTCCTGGGTGCCTCCAGGGACCCCTCTGCCACAGAGACCAGGCCTCTCTCTGGTCAACATCGAGTCATAATAATGATCAACAAGAAGGAACCAAAAGCTCCTAACGCACTGCCACGGCACCTGACACGATCATGAAGCATCACTGTCCTCTGGGTTACAGAGGAGGAAGGAAAGAACTTGCTGGAGGCCACACAGCTTCCGGTTGGAGGTTTTTGGATGGGGAAGCCAGACTCCCCTCGCCATGCCATGTCTCTGGGAGACTGTTTCCGGGAAGGAGCTCCTAGCCACATCTCTCCAGCTGTTCACCCAACATGGGTTTTCTCGCCTGCTTGGTGGGGGCAGAGGTGAATGACAACATAGCCCAGCCGCGTAGACTTCACCCAGCAGGGGACTCATTCAGGGCAGTGCTGGCCATTAAGGGCCCTGTGAATACAGAATCCTGATCCATGACACATTCCATCACCACTTCCAGATTCGCATCAAGAAACCAAAAACGTAAACCCTTCAAGCTGCGAGCCAGGATACCCCGCCACCACTTTGGGGCAAGAACCCCTCATCCTCAGCCCCGCCCTCCCTCTCCCCCTCCCTCAGCCACCTCCCCCACTTCCACTCACCTCCCTTCACACCCCCACACTACCCAGGACCTGAGATCTGACTCGGCCTTCTCCACCAAAGCCTGCCTTCATCCTAGGAGTTCCCGGGACCCCTGACAACCTGGTCAACCCTCTGCTTCTCCCTCATCACCAGCAACCTCTCTCTCTTTTGTACTCTGCCCAGCCAACCCCACCCATGCCATGGCCTGGGTGTCCTCACCCAGAACTGCCCCCTGATATTTCCTCCCTCCCTATATTGGCCTCCATCCATGGCCCTCCTTCACTCTCTGACCTCAGCACATCGCCTTCCTTCTCCTCCTGGGGGCACTTTCTTCCCTGTCCAGCCTGGACCCCAAGGTAGCCTGGACCCCAAAGGCCTTTCTGTAGCCCCCAAGATCCTCCCCCGAACTCTGCAAAGACTCAACCATTGGGTAAACCAGCTGGCCCTCCCCGAGGTGCCCATCTGTGCCCTAAGCCCTGGACTCCACCCTTCCCTCCTCCCATCTACCCCTCTTCTTCACTTCTCTTTCCCTGCATCAAGAAACATGCCGTAGCCTGGGCAACAAAACAAGACTTCATTTCTATTAAAATTCAAAAAAAAGCCGGGCGCAGTGGCACATGCCTATAATCCCAGCAGCCTGTAGTCCCAGCTACTCGGGAGGCTGAGGCAGGAGGATCACTTGATCCCAGGAGATCAAGGCTCCCAGCATGAGTGACAGAGGCACTCTCAACTTTGGGAGGCTGAGGTGGGCGGACCACCTGAGGTCAGGAGATTGAGATCAGCCTGGCCAACATGGTAAAACCCCATCTCTACTAAAAATACAAAAATTAGCTGGGTGCAGTGGTGGGTGCCTGTAATCCCAGCTACAGGGGAGGCCGAGGCAGAAGAATCACTTGAACTCAGAGGCAGAGTTTGCAGTGAGCTGAGATTACACCATTGCACTCCAGCCTGGGTGACAGAACGAGACTCCCCCTCTCAAAAAACAAGCCAAAAAAAAACCAAACAAAAAAACAAAACAAAACAACTCTCTCTTAGCCCCACACTTGGCTCCAGCCAGGACCCATCTTTCTTCCCGCTTCCCAGCAAAACATATTCAAGGTACCTTTACAGCCAATCTCACTCTTGCACCGGCCGTCTGCTTCCCAGGCCCACTGCTGTCCACCCTGTATTCCACCTAAACTGTTCTTACTGAATCACTCAACACATTGTTGCCAAATACGGGAGTGCTTGTCCCTTCCCACCCCCACCAAGAGGCAGACAGCCTGACAATAACCCTGTGAAGTAGATACTGTGATTCCCATTTTGCAGAAGGGATACTGAGGCACAAGAGAGTAACCGATTTGCTCGAACTGAAATAGCAGGTAAGCCTCAGCGCTTCTCAGGCTCCCTCCCCTCAATATCCCAGGAGAACCTCAGACTTGCCACAATCAAAATGAGCTCACTGACTCTGCCCTGACCTTCTTATTCCTGGCCAAGCTGGGCTCTGGATCAGACAATTAGAAGCAGCTGGACCTTGGGGGATTGTATTAATGCCGGTGAAGTGCTTAGCACAGAGTTCAACATAGAAATGCTCGATGAAGGCCAGCTTCTATGTGTTGCTATGACACACACATATACACACACACATATACACAGACATATACACACATGCATGCATGCACGCACACATACACAGGCCACCCAAGATCTGGCCACTCAGCACGCTGGCCTTTTTACACTTTATCAATCAGAGCAGCACGGATTTATAGCCCTGTGTGTTTGGCATAAATGCACTATTTTTCAAAAGGCAAAATAAAACTCCAAGAAGCTGTAAAAACCCAGGAGTTTGGAAGATTCCCTGCAGGGTCAATTAGGGTGAATTAGAACCTACAGATGTGAAACTACCCAACCACATAATGGCAACTTGGGCAGCGCACCTCAGAATGCTAATGAAGGCGGCCGCTGCTGGGGAGAGAGCCAGGCTGGCCTTCGTCTGAGGCCTGCGGGGAGGGGACAGGACCTCGCTCGCCCCTGGACTGTGTGATGGGGGCAAGGCTGGGCCCCACTCTGAGCAGCAGTTTCTTCGTCTGGAGATGGGGCTACTGTGTATTACTCGGGAGGGGTAAGTTCAGGTCCTTATGTGAAGACTTAAAATTCTGTGTGCAGTCATTTTCATCCCTTGGGAAACATCTTAGGACTTGTGATAGTGGTTACAGAAAAAATGTGAAAGTCACCAACATTTGCTATGTGTGACTGTCTCTGTAAGACAGACTCATGCTCCCCTTCCACTGATGGAACTCAAGAGTACCTGCTTTGGACAAGGGAGAGTGTAGGAAGCTGGATCCAGTCTCAGGTATCACACCTCAGGATGGCTACAACTTTCCTCATTCTACAGATGGAGACTATACCTGACTCCCACACCCGGGATCATAAGCTCTCCACGCATGTGACCCAGGCCCAGCCTTGCCCACCTCCCTACGTGGTGAGGTCACAGCCCTGCCCATGGCCCTACCTGCTCCCTCAGTGTCCCCCTTGCCTAGGAAAGAACACAGCTCTTGGATCCAGAAAGCCCGGCTCTACACGTACAGCTGAGCAACCAGGAACAAGCCTGGTTGTAAGATGAGGCAGCTAACTCCTGTAAAACACACACAGTGCCTGGCACAGAGTAAGTGCTCAACCAAGGTTAGATGGTTCAAAGGTCCTCACAAGCCCTTCATGAGCTAGGATCTATTACCCCTATTCTGCAGATAAGTAAACTGAGACTCAGAGAGGCTTAGCAACTTGCCCAAGGTCACAGAGCTAAGCAGCAGGAGGAGCAGGAGCTGGGGCTCAAACCAAGTCTGCTTGGCTCCAAAGGGCTCAGGATAGATGGGGCCCCATCCCCTCGGGCAAGAAAAGGAAGAGAGAGGGGTAGAGAAGGGAAAGAGGAGAGAAAACAGAAGGGAGGTTTGTCATTGGCAGAGAGGACACCCTGGCAAAGGTGAGGCCAGGTGCAGGGAACTGCCTTAGGCAGAGGTTCAGAGTTCACAGGTGCCAGTGGGGGCAGTGCGGGCTGGCAGTGGATGCCTTCACCCTCTCTCTCTTCTCCAGTGACCTTGCTGGCTCAGCTGTGCCACCAGCATCCCAATGAGGTGCTGCAGGCAGGGGTTTGGGGTGGCACTCCCAAATAACAGGACTCAACAGGTCCTCCCCCTGCTAGGACCAGAGCCAGGGTTCTGGCCTCCTCCCCTGGTAGCCAAGTGCCCCCAGGAGCTCTGTTTGGGGCCATGGGGGCAGGAGGTGGGCCTGAGCCCTGAGCAGCCAACAGCCCGAGGGGGCCTCCAACCAATCCCAGAGACCTGGGGCACCTGCAAGGTGGATGGGACGCACCCACAGCTGCCAGGTTCCCGCAGTCGCCTGAGGTCTCCTCCCACCTCTCCCTGAGGCCTCTGACAGCTGGAATTCCTTGGGCATGACAAAGTTGGCCAGGCAAGGGGCTGGGAACCTGGCCTGGCAGCCTAGGCAGGGTTCTGGTTACAGCTCTGGCTGCAAGCTGGCTGTGAGGCCATGGGCATGTCACCCCTCCTCCCTGGGACTCAGCCTCCCCATAGCCAGCCGTGGCAGTGTGGGCCTAGCCTGGAATTGGCCACATTGGAAAAGGACTTTCCAAGCAGGGAATCTCAGAATCTGGATTCACAGAAGCCGGGGGCTGGAAGGAACCTCTGGCTGTGATTTCTTCACACTGCTTTACAGCTGACAGTGCCAGAATCGCCCTGAGAATGTGTGAAAATGTAGATCTAAGGGATCCCCTTCACCTCCAGTAGAGGAGTGGACTGTGGACCCAGGCACCTGCAGATTTGACAAGAATCCCAGATCCACGCCCTCAGAGGGTTTCTTGCCACTTCTGCGGGCGGAAGCTCTTCCAGAGAGAGGATGCCCCAGGATCCCTGAGCCTCCCCAGATTTTTGCGGTCTCCTCAGAAGCCTAGAGCCGGGTTCCAGCTTTCACTCCCACCAGCAAACTTTCCATAGAATTCTCTGCCACCACCTCTCTGTCTAGGTCCTCTCCACCCAGGCCACTTTCCCTCCCACCCAAGGCAGAAGGCTAGTTTTTTTGTTTTCTCCTTTTTCAGTTAAGGTCAGACTTGTATACTTGCATAGAGTAAAGGGCACTATTTTGAAGTGAACAGCGAGATGTATTTTTTTTTTTTTAAGACGGAGTCTCGCTCTGTCACCCAGGCTGGAGTGTAGTGACTGGATCTCAGCTCAATGCAACCTCCTCCCAGGTTCAAGCACTTCTCCTGCCTTAGCCACCCTCGTAGTTGGGATTACAGGCATGCACTTGGCTAATTTTTGTATTTTTAGTAGAGACAGGGTTTCACCATGTTGGTCAGGCTAGTCTCAAACCCCCCACCACGTGATCTGCCCGCCTCGGCCTCCCAAAGTACTGGGATTACAGGTGTGAGCCACCCCACCCAGCCAGCTCAATGTGTTTCCACCTATGAACCCTCCGTGTCACTACCACCGGGCTAAGCTCTAGACCGTTTCCCTCACCCCACAGAGCTCCCATCAAGACTCCCTGCCTTGCCTTCCACACTGTTCTGAGTCCATCACCATGGACGGATGTGAGAGGCCTGTTTCTGGAGTGATCTGTGCTTTCAGCCCCTGGAATGCCGGCTCTATGAAGACAGGCTGTCCTATTCCTTACATTGCCTGGCACCAGGCAGGTGCTGGGAAGCCTGCGGCCCCCTCCAGTGGCTCCCACTGGCTCCCAGACACTTCCCTTCCCCTTCCCCCCTCAGCCCTGACCTACACACAGCTCAGACACACCCACTGACCCCAGCCACGCCCATATCCAAGCTCACGCCCACCCTTGCCTGGTGTGTTTCCTCCCGCAGTGCTTCCCACTTAGGATTGGGTGGCCCACTGTGGCCTCCCTCACCCCAGAACACAGCACTGGTAGTGTTTTGTCTCCTGCGCCCGTCTCACTGCCTCACACACGCTGGGTTTGACCACTGCACTGCCACCCATTAGCCCTACCATACACCCTCATACTCACACGTGTGACCATGGGACAGTCACTCTCCCTCTCTGGGCCTCAGTTTCCCCATCTGTAAAGTGACACGATCAGGCTAAGTGGATTCTGTGATCGCCTTTGGCTCTGATACTAGCAGTTGTAAATAAACATTTGTTAGACAAATAGCCCCAAAGAATGGGTCATCACTGATGGTGGGATTGTAGCATCTGCTGGAGGCCTTTTAGAGGCAGAATTCCAAGTGAGGTGTCAGGAGTGCTGGCTGTGGAGCTGACTGCCTGGGTTAAAACCCTGGGTCTCAACTTTCCCATCTGACAGATGGAGGTAATGGTGGGGCAGGTGATGGCGAATTAGGAGAGTGCATAGAAGTAGTTGCGGTGCATAGAAGCCTGGCACTCACCTAGTGCTCAGTAGCGTGCAGCTCCTACTGGCATTCCGAGGGCACAGGGTCACTCAGCAAGGTCCTGGAGTCCACACCTGCCCAGGACCAGAGCGGGGAGCAAAATGTGGCAGCAGTTTCTGCTATTTGCCACCAGAGGGCACCATGACGCAGCCAAGTGCGCCAAGGCCTCCCAACTCACCCCGGGAAGACCACTCCTGAGGGAGGAGGGCAGTGCCAGCCAGAGCCTGCTGGCCAGGAGGGCAAGAACAAGCCTTCGCCTTCCAGAAGGACATCCATCAGTGCAGCCCTTTCTCCAGAAGATGCCCCACACCATCTCAGCCTGACATTCGGTCCATTTCTATCACAGCCTGTGATCCACAACAGCCTAGAGAACACCAACCTTCCTACCAAAGCCATTAGACCCATTTCACAGATGGGGAAACTGAGGCCCAAGAGAAGGCAAAGCCAGCCCCAGGTCATGGGTGAATTTTGGCCTCCCTGTTCCGGCTGGCTTCCCTGCACATCCTCTAAGCATCCGTGGTGTGACTGTCAACCGAGGCTGGGGCACCAGCACCTATGCTGCCTCTCAGGCTCCCTGAAGGCTGCAAGAGACAGGGGAAGCCACAGGTGTGATGGTGGGGAGGCCTCAGGGTGAGGGATGGAGAGAGCCCAGGGTGGGACCCAGAGGGAGGCAGAGTAAAGCAACCCTGGAGACAGAGCGAGGCACGGGAGATGTGGGAGAGACATTGGGAAGAGCTGGGTGGGACAGGAAAAGAGACAGATGGACAGATGGAGAGACTGAACCCTGAGGGAGAACTGGGGGAGCAAAGGCCACCGCAGGAGGAGGAGGAAGGGAGAAGGGAGAGCTCCCAGATGCAGGGAGCGCTCTAGGAAGAGAGATGGGGCAGACACAGAGACACAGCGACAACTGGAAGGGGAAGAAGAGAGCCCCTCCCCTTTCACCCCACAGCCCCCTACACCCCAGAAGCTTTACCCTGGGCTGGAGGAGTGGACCCTCCTTCCCTGTCCTTGGGGCTAAGCCCAGGCTTAGCCCTCACCCTCTGCCCCGCCCCCACCCAGCAGGCTTCTGGGCCAGACACCTCCTCCTGGGGACGGTGGTTGAGCCGGGCTCCCGGGGGCACCTGTGGCAGACAGGCGGGGTCCCCGAGGCCATGTTGCTAGGCGATGCAGCCCCAGGGCCAGCTTACCTCCTGAGCCTCTTCCAGGGCAGGGCTTGGGACTCACCTGGGGCCCCAACCTCCTGGAGCTCCCTCCTATTCAGCCCTGCTGGGCCCCTGCTGGGCATCCTACAGGCCCCTGTGCAGTGAAGAGGCACCTCCATCTTTCCCTGGCTCTGAAGGCAGAGGGAATGAGGCTTGGTGAGCGCCGGTGTTTGCCAGGCCTGGCTGGCTCCCAGCATCCTGTCCCCGCTTCCCAGTGCTGGGCTGGGTGTGCTCTTGAGAAACGCTGAACTCCCAGAGAAGGCTGGTTCAAATTCCACCTGCCTTTTACGAGCTGCGTGACCTTGGGCAAGTTACTTCCCTCCTCTCCCTCTCATCTAAGGATGAGATCAGCAACCTCATCTTTAAATAAAGACAGTATCTGCTTCATAGAGTTGTCCAGAAGAGGAAGAGCCACAGTGGGGAGAAGGGACAGGAGAAGCTGGTTTCCAGCTCTGTTCCTGTCCCTGAGCCTGGAGAGCTGCGGCTGGGAGCACCTCCTGACACCTCCGCAGTCGGCGCTGTCCTGGCCCTGCTTTGAGCCCAGTGACCCACAGCAGCCTCAAGGGAAGGGGCTGCTCTGACCTCTCCCCAAAGCACTTGGACAGACACCATGAGGAATGAACCCTGGGGCACAGGCAAAGCCACACCCGTGTCCCTGTTTGCTGCTTTAGGGACTCAGGTAAGAGCAACTTACCTCCCAGGCCCTGTTTTAAGCACCTTGGCAAACCCACAAGGGTGCCTGGTGCCAGGGGGACCATTATCCCCATAAATGCATGCTTAGAACTATGCCTCTGCCAAAGCTCCCAGCCAGGAATAAAGGAGCTCTGGGGCTTGCACCCAAGCTGACAGCTTCAAGAGCCCCAGCCCTTAACCGCCAGGTCTTAGTGCCGGGAAAACGCGGAACCTCTCACCGGGAGAAGCAGGAAGGTGGAGGCTGGGCCAGGGCTCCTCTCCATACTCCCACCCCAGTGCTAGTGCCTGGGCTTGGACAGGGCAGGTGAGAGGCCTGGAAGGCAGCAGGAGGGCTGTCCCAAGGCCAGACTCAAGCTTGATTTATTGTTTGCGCCGCCTTCAGGCTGGGTCGTAAATCTCAGGTTGCAGCGTTGGCCAGGTCCCTGGCAGGCCAAGGGGACAGCTCCAGGAAGCCTCAGAGCCTCCAGAGGGAGAGACTTCTCTCACCCTGCCCCGGAGCAGTCTCTTGGGGAAGACCCGAGAACTGCCCCTGGCATCACCAGGACACTCTGGAGCTCAAGGACCTGTGGCCATGCATAGGGTGTCCAGCCCCAAGCCCCCTACCCGGGCCCACTCCCTGCCTTCCCTCCACTTTCTCCTTCCCTCAGGCCTCAGCAGGGGCAGCAGATGCAGGGTGGCAGTTGGGGGCTGCTGTTGGCAGCTGTGCCCGGCCACTCCAACCTGTGTGTCTTCCCAGCCAGGCTCGTGGCTATGTGGAGACGGATGCCTGAGGTCAAGGCCAGCCTTGTCCTGCTCTAGCCCCATAAACCTTGCAAGTCCCTTGACCTTTCACTTAAAAATTTAACAAGATGAAAGTGGCCCGCATTCAGCAGGCACTCAGAAGCGGCCCTCCACAGACACCAGCTCCCTTCATCCTTCCTCCAGGGCCACCAGGCACCCAGCCAGGCTGATCTGCGTTCTCTTCATGAGGCACCAAGCCCTTGGCTAGAAGCTCCCTGCCTGGGTCCAGGGAGCTGAAAGGAGAGAGAGGCAGAGGGCAGGTGATGTGCCAGCCTGGGGGGGGTGGGCACTGGGTAACCATATGTCTGAGCAGTTCCATGCCAGGTATGGGCTACCTCTTTCTATCAGCATCAGCCCCCTCTTGCTCCTGGGGCTGCAGTCCTTTGGGGTCTCCTGGATTCACCTTCCACCTCTCCATACAGGCACACTGTCCAAAATGAGTCTGGATCCTGGCTCCGGCCCTTTCTAGCTTGGTGAGACATTGTGCAAGTCACAGGCTATGCATGGCATTGAGGTAAGACTGAAGGAGCACCCGAGGTGCGGTGATGACCTGCGGGCATGTGAGGCCTTGGGTCTCCAACTGCATGAGAGACTGGGATTGTGTGGAGGGCATGACCTGGCCAGTGTGTACATGTGTGTGTGTGCATGTGAGTATGCACAGGTGTGCACGGCATGTGTGTGTGTTCTCACACATGTCTGCACAGGTATGCTGCGTGCTGTGTCGCATGCATGTGTGTGTCCTTGCGAGTACACCCATATGCGCACTGCTTACATTTGTGTTCACGTGCTCGTGTGTAGTTGCGTATTTTTTGTGCATGTGCACAGACGTGGGTTGCAGCAGATCTCCCTGGCTCCTCTGAATTCCTCTTCCCTTTGATTCCTTCCCTCCTCCTCCCACCATCCCTCTTCCTTGGCCCAGCAGCCAGGTATGTCGACAGCCTGGGCTGGAGGCAAGGGTGAGTGGGAGATGATCACGCTGTGCCACTCACAAGGACCCTCTAATCCTCTTAGCTTCCACTTAACCCCACGGCCCCCTGGTGGGAGCAGCCCCTGCCTGCTCTCAGCTGGCCTGGGGCACCTTGGCAGAGCAGTGGCTAATGGGCGTCCAAGCCAGCCCTCAACCTGCTCATTAGCAACAATGAACCCCACATCCTCGTGGGGGTTGGGAGGGACACTTCTCAACCACTAAGACCCTTTCCTATCCATTATCTCTTTTGATCCCGACAACCCCCTTCGAGGGGATTTTAATGCCCTTTTGACAGTGAAGGGTTCTGAGGCTGAGAGAGAGGAAGGCTTCCTCGAGGTCATACAGCAGGACAATGCCAGAGCTGGCTTAGCTCAGGCCTCTCCCACACCTGAGGCCACAGGGAGCAGGAAATCCATTGGGGTGCTTCCCAGGGGAGGCCCATGATCCTAGGGCTCTGACATCTTGGGGTCTCCTCTCCACCAGAGCTCTGAGGCCCCAATTTCCCACAGCAGTCCCCTTTCCCTGCCCCCTGCCTCCACCCACACCTGAGTTTCCTGGCAGCAGCCTCCTGAAAGACCTGCCTTATATCTGTCCTCTGCAAGGTCTGCCTGTTCATCCTATAGGGCCAAGGGTTCTGCTTGGGGCCATCTCGGTGACAGACCAGCCTGCATGCCACCTTCTTTTCCAGAGCTGTGTGGGCTCATTTGCTATGCAGCAGACAGACTGAGGTTGGCCTGGTGGCGGACAAGCCCGGACTGGCCCTGCCCTCTCCACATCAGCCCCCTCGCCCTGCTCCAGCTCACTCACGGCACCCCTGAAGGCCCACTGCCCCAACTCACCCCTCCTGGCAGACTCTTCACACCAGGGTCGCTGTGCTGGGAACACGCTTCCCACCCTGTCACCCACACTATCTGCTGGCTCCTTCAGGTCTAGACCTAAATGTCACTGCCTCAGAGAATATTCCCCAACTACCTCATCTAAGAGAAGTGTCTTTGTTATTCTGCTGCAGGCACGGTTCACAATTCATACATACATATCTCTTTATGTCTTTGTTGGTCTGCCTCACTTGATGGTAAGTTTCATGCATGAAGTCAAGGGACATGTGTGTCCAGCATGGGTCCTGGAGATGCCAGACACATAGGAGGTTTTCGGTAAAACTTGTTGAATGAATGAAGGGTGAAGAGATGGGAACCAGCAAGATGCACTTCTTCCACGCCTGCACAGCTGAAGAGCTGCATGGTGGGGAGGGGGGAGATGTTGGCCCTGGCATTGCTCATGCTGCAGGGGGACGCTAGGGAGGAGGTCCCACTCCCCAGCCAGCTCTGAGAGAGGATGGCCAGTCCCTCAGCCTCCCAACTGAGCAAGGGCTGAGCACCTGGCATCAGCCTCCTGAGGGCCTCTCCTCCTTGTATCTGTTCTTGTTTTTGTTTTAGACAGTCTTGCTCTGTCGCCCAGGCTGGAGTGCAGTGGCACAATCTCGGCTCACTGCAACCTCTGACTCCCAGGTTCAAGTGATTCTTCTGCCTCAGCCTCCCGAGTAACTGGCACTACTGGTCCATGCCATCATGCATGGCTAATTTTTGTTGGCCAGGCTGGTCTCGAACTCCTGACCTCAAATGATCTGCCCGCCTCGGCCTCCCAAAGTGCTGGGATTACAGGTGTGAGCCACCGTGCCTGGCCTGGGCCTCTCCTCCTTCTAGGCCTTCTAGGAAAAAAGATCCTCGTCCCCTAGGCCTATGTAGACTCCACTCTGTAGCCCTGGTCATGGCCCAAACTTGCCATATGGCCCTGGGTGAGTCCCCACCCATCTCTGGGTCTTGGCTTCCTCATCCACAAATCAAAGGAGTAGAAGAAAATGGTGTCTGCCTATAGTAGCAGCTTCCAAGAAGTCCCCAGTGCTTGTCATCTTCTGGTAGTTGCATCCCTGTGTAGTCATTGAATAGAGCTGATCTTTGTACACAGTGACAGAGGTTTCCTAGGCCAGGTCACAAAAGGACAATGAGGCTTCCGTCTCACTCATCCTTTCATCACTTTCCCTGGAGAAAGCCAGCTGCCATGTTGTGAGGAGTCTCAAGCAGCCCAGTGGAAAGGAAATGAGGCTTCCTGCCAGCAAGCAGCCCAACCTGCAGGCGTGTGATGAGTCGCCTTAGAAGCAGATGCTTTCACCCAGGTGAACCTGCAGATCACTGCAGCCCCAAGGCGATATCTTAGCTGGATGAGAAACTCGGAACCAGAGCCACCCACATCACCCAGATCACCCAGACTCCTTGATCCATAGAAACTCAGTGAGGTAATGCATGTTGATGGTGTTAAGTCACACATTTTAGGGCCACTTGCTATACAGAAACAAATCCCATCATGCACCCCTACTCCCTAGCCCAATAGCCTGACCCACTGACCTTTCAGAAGAGCCCAGGCTGATGTCTCCAGTGTCACGCTGAGCCGCCCATCACAGCACACAGGTCCGGCGTCTTCATTTCCACATTAACCATTGCTACTCTGCTTCCTCCAGAGCCAAAGACAGACGCACAGGCACACCTCAGCTCCTTCTTCACCCAGAAGCACTGGCACACCTCAGCTCCTTCACCGCAGAAGCACTGGCACACCTCAGCTCCTTCACCGCAGAAGCACTGGGACACCTCAGCTCCTTCTTCACCCAGAAGCACTGGCACACCTCAGCTCCTTCACCAAGGAAGAACTGGCACACCTCAGCTCCTTCTGCACCCTAGAAGTCCTGGCACACCTCAGCTCCTTCTTCACCCCAGAAGCACAGACACACCTCAGCTCCTTCACCCCAGAAGCACAGGCACACTTCAGCTCCTTCACCCCAGAAGCACTGGCACACCTCAGCTCCTTCACCCTAGAAGTACAGACACACCTCAGCTCCTTCACCCCAGAAGCACAGACACACCTCAGCTCCTTCTTCACCCCAGAAGCACCGGTGCACCTCAGCTCCTTCACCCCAGAAGCACAGGCACACCTCAGCTCCTTCACCCTAGAAGTACAGACACACCTCAGCTCCTTCACCCCAGAAGCACAGGCACACCTCAGTTCCTTCACCCCAGAAGCACTGTAACACCTCAGCTCCTTCACCCCAAAAGTACAGGCACATCTCAGTTCCTTCACCCCAGAAGTACAGGCACACCTCAGCTCCTCTTCACCACAGAAGCACTGGCACACCTCAGCTCCTTCACCCCAGAAGTACAGGCACACCTCAGCTCCTTCTTCACCCCAGAAGCACAGGCACACCTCAGCTCCTTCTTCACCCCAGAAGTACAGGCACACCTCAGCTCCTTCTTCACCCCAGAAGTACAGGCACACCTCAGCTCCTTCTTCACTCCAGAAGTACAGGCACACCTCAGCTCCTTCACTCCAGAAGCACAGACACACCTCAGCTCCTTCTTCACCCCAGAAGTACAGGCACACCTCAGCTCCTTCATCCCGGAAGCACTGTGACATCTCAGCTCCTTCTTCACCCCAGAAGTACAGGCATACCTCAGCTCCTTCACTCCAGAAGCACAGACACACCTCAGCTCCTTCTTCACCCCAGAAGTACAGGCACACCTCAGCTCCTTCTTCACTCCAGAAGTACAGGCACACCT